>CM052544.1:94663015-94700428 GCA_028533065.1 Trachops cirrhosus
GATTACAGTGGCCTTGTAATATAGTTTAGTATCAGGTATTGTGATTCCTCCTATTTTACTCTTCTTTCTCAAAATTGCAGCAGCTATTCAGGGTCGTTTGTGGTTCCATATAAATTTTTGAAGTGTTTGTTCTATGTCTGTGAATATTGAAGTGAGCACTACTCCTGGATTGTTATTACCATGTACCTGGAGCCCCTCCCCCGCCCTCCCGGTGTACACCACGCTCTGTAACAGGAAGCATGGCCCAAAACAAACAGCAGAGAACCTGACCCAAAGACTTTGCCATCTAAATGCACATTTGGGTACAGTTATACTGCACGAAGTGGCAAAGTAGAAACTAACACAGCACAGACAGGAAGAATAGATTTTTGCTGAATGCATCAAATATTTTTCAGAAACAGGAAGGATTTTAGTGGAGTTGTGGTTTTTGTTTGATGTTGCATTGTGTTTTAAAAAACAAGAAAAAAAGAAGTAAAAAAGAAGAATTTGCTGTTAATTAAGATTTAAAGAGATCTTAACAGGTTAGAGGAAAAAGTTAAACATAAAAAGATGATTCTAAATAAGATCTCCAATGCAATGATCTACATTTGGGTACAAAATAAAAAGATGGTTTACAAATGGACTACAAGTTAATACATCAACTCCGTGTTACCATTGAACTCCCAAAAACAGTAAGTTGACCTCAGAATGAATCAATAAAAGGACTGTTGAAAATGGGCAAGGTCATTGTTTGGCTCAAGGCAGCTTCAGAGCAGGGCTGACTCTGATGTGACATCCCAGATCTGATGGCTCAGATGCCCTGTGCCATGGTGGTTAAGAGACCAGGCTCTGGACTCAGGTGAACAGAGTAAAGATCTGCTCTCTTCCTGCCTCTAACCTGAGAAAGTTCATTTACTTAATGATGAAGTTTCTTCATTAGTTATTTAGAATTAAACAAACAAATAAATAGAAGGGAGGCAGAGGGGAAATAGAACAGAAAAGATGCTAATAGTACCTAATTTTATGGGAAAATCCTTATAGTCTTAGCACGGTGTCTGGCATGGAGTGAGCAAGTATCACAGCTGAGCTTCCAACACCCTCCCAGGCTCCCTCCCACCCTCCTTGAAAGCTTGCCTTTACAACGGGTCTCTGAGCCTCAGTTCTGATAGCCTGCCTCAGCGGCCTTCCTTCAGCATGGAAAGCCAGCCTAGGGTACCTGTGGCATGGCACCCCATGAAATGCCTCTCCCCAAGTCTTCTTTGTCCTTAATTTTTAGCTTGGTTAAAATTCTCTCATATTTACATTTCTTCTGGAGAAAATAGAACCGAGATTTACGTTTCACAATTTACATCACTCATTTGATGTGCTATCATGGTTTGTGATTAATTAGCTGCCAACAGTTTCAAAAATGTTTCTCTGCAACTATGAGACATTAGGAGTGTGTATTCTGCAGTGTAAATGGGAACTCTGTGGTGTGGCAAGCCTTGTGTCCCACCATTCTTGCTTTTGCCTGCAATAGGTATTCTGCCTAGTTCTAGCCACTTTCATTCAGGGCCTAGGCCACTGCCATTTGTTGGCACACTTCCCTCCTCTCTTGGGATCCCTCTTGACCTACTTCCAGCTTGAACTGGAGCCAGCAATCTCTGCTCTCCCTTAGGCATGGAGCCACTCTGAAAACTGAGCTTGCATGGGTTCGATTCTGCCAGCACTACATGCCAGCCATGACCTGCCATTAGTAGACTGCTCCATGTTACACATTACACCAATTCCCAAGTTACACAACCCCAGATAATTAATGCCCCGAAGCCCTTGCCTCCCTCTCTGGACACTTGTCTGATTGAAGGAGGGAGTGTGCTCCAGCAAGACATCCCAGTCTCCTCTCAAATCCTGCATCACACATTACTCCAATATCTGTTACTACCTATCGTCCACCACAAGCAGAATATTGTTATCAACAGAAGACAAATTTCAACTCCATTTTCTCATTGAATGCCACATGTTGATCCAATGTCATTAAAAGGCATTGGTGTTAACGAAGGGGTACTTACATAACATTCTCTGATTGGTGTTTGTTATTTTTCCCAGTAACTTTGCCCTTCCAACATGTTCAAAATCCTATCATCACAACCCATTCATGCATTCTGCATGCCATCTTCCTCCTTTCTCATTATTGGGTGACTTTTCACTTGGCCTTTTCTGCAGATCAGCCTCTTAGAATATACCATCTGGAAAAGTGAAGAGTGGCAACACTGCTTTAAATAAAAAAAGAAAAAAAGTAAGGAAAGAGAAAGAGACTTTTTATCACCCTGAATTAGACCCAATTTTCCCACTCTGTCACCACCATCACAGGAACTGGCACACTCTTCAGAAGCTGTCCCTATTTCTTCTAACTATGACAGGGAGGAGAGCAGAGAAAGACAGAGGGAGGGAGGGAGGGAGGGAAGAAGAGAGAGAGGGAGGGACAGAGGGGGAGAGAGAGAGAGAGACATCCCGTGCATTAGACAGATTTGGCTAGATTGATGCCATTGCTCATTAAGAAAACAGGCAATCTACTTCTTGTTCTCATTGGAGAAAATAAATCTGCACAGAGCACAGCCAAATAATGTGTAGCAAATGATCAATGTTAGCTGAGGGAGATGATTGATCCTTTATTTCTTACACCCTCTCATGCATAATGCATAAAATCCAGGATGTTCTCGGCTTGCCTCGGGACCTAGCAGTGATGTACCGCATTACTATGCCGAGCACTCATTCTGAATTTCTAGTGACAGTCTCTATATCCCTGAGCAAGTGGGAGCCAGGAATCCTTCAGAATTTGAGAGTCCCTGATAGTGGCATGATGGATTTTTGAATCCCTTCCAAGGCCTTTTACAAACACACACATGACTCAGGGAAAGTCTCAAAGAGACTTCAGGCCTCGGTGTCCCCTAACACAAAATAGGATTGGCGATGTTGGCTTCTTTCAGAATATCAGATGAAATATTAGAAAAATGGGAATCTTTGAAAGAATCAAAAATGAGGGAGATGGCTAAAGAGGATAATGAACTGTGTTTACTTTTCACAATAATGATTAAGTTTCAGAGAACCAAGGTAATTATTTGTGATTTTAGAAAAAGCTGCCTTTTCAAATGTTATATCTTAACTTCAGATTAGTTTGTTGCTATTTTTCTGCATATTAAATAATGATTGTGATGGTGATGATGATGACATAATGGCTAATATTTAAAACATTTGTTGAAAAAAAAAAAACATTTGTTGAGCTATACATGCATTATCTTATATAATATAAACTGAGGCTTAGAGAACTTAATTAACTTGCCCAAAGTTCACAGCTAATAACCCATGGGTTCCGTGTACTAATCTACACATGGGAATGCTACTGGGGTAGGGCTGGAGTTAAAACGGAAGAATCAGCCCTGGCTGGTGTGGCTCAGTGGAGTGAGTGCTGGCCTGAAAACCACAGGGTGGCTGGCTCAGTTCCCAGTCAGGGCACATGCCTGGATTGCGGGCCAGATTCCCAGTAGGGGATAAGCGACCACACATTGATGTTTCTCTCCCTCTCTCCCTCCCTTCTCCTCTAAAAATAAAATAAATAAAATCTTTTAAAAACTAAAATGGAAGAATCAGAGTATCAAAGTATAATTGACCATCTTCAATAACTAGGCTCATAAAAGATTTTATAAACTAGCAAAAATTGGAAAGAACTGATGAGTTTTAGCCCTTAATATGAGCCAGTCATCACACTAGATTCTTTACATAAATTTCAATTAAAATAATAATGGTTAAAAGCATAACCAATTTGGGGGGTTGCTAATGTCACCCTGGTACTGGTTATCAGGCAATTGTTTCTCAGTTTCAAGCCCCCCTCTCTGCTCAGTTCTGTGATCCTGGGCTGGGACTCTGAAGACCACACTTCTGCTTTGCCAGGTGCTCCCTGTTAGGCTCTGCCAATAGGGGGCATCAGAGAGATTGCAAGGCTGCAGGAGCAAGAAGGGATTTGATCCTTCCTGTTTTATTTTCTGCTCTTGTCAGCATCGTCTCAGCAACACTTCTTAGCCTTGGCAGCCACAGCTCATTCCATCTTGCAAGAGTTCTTTTCATTCCAGTAGCAATAGTGATTCAAGTGTGCAGTTTTTCTACACTCCTGAAATCAGCCTCATGACACTGCCCTTCCGTGACACCAGCCCAGCCAGCTAGCACACAGCAGGGCCTCTCCTCCAATCTTCTAAGTTTTGATCATTGCAACTTCTTTGTTTTTCTTTCCCCAGCCAAGGGTGGTAGCTGCTTCCTGCATAATCACCTCCATAATACCTAGGTGTGTGTTTTTAATCTTTCGTGACTCCAATACCAAGTTAACAATCTTAATATTAAATTCTCTCTGTTACCATAACTGGTGTAGTTGCTGCCTCCTGACAAGAACCCAAGTAATACAGCCCTCAATTCAGAGAGGAGAATAACTCACTCACATTCACTACTGAGTTGCCTAGAGTGGTTGAGGTGGAATCCTACCCCGGGTCGGCCTGGGTCTCCACTTCACTGAGGCCTCCCCAAACAAGGCAATGGTATCTACTTTGCCTCTGTTGAATAAAAGGACACACATGAACAACATACAACATCATGCAAATTAAAGGCTATTAAATATCTGGACACTGTGTAAAATGATAAGATGGCATGCACTGAAATTTTTTCATTATTTTAATAATAAAAATGGCTACTACGTGTACAAATTTTGGTTCCATTGCACTGAAGTGCCTTGTTCAGTGAGTTAGCCTGCTTCTGTGATTAACACTTAGTGTCCAAGAAAATGTCATGCCACCCTCTACCTATTATGTCCAGTAATCACAACACCAGGATAGTTCTAGCTCTGCTAAAAAAAGCTTCAGGCAGAGAACAAGAAATGAGCTGTAAGTCAACCTATCATCATTCTCATAGTACAAGAGGGATCAAAAAGTTCAAAAAGATCTCGGTAGATTTGTTGCTTATAAATACCTAGCAGGACTCCATAATGTAATGACAGAACACCCCTCCCCCAGAAACCAAAAGACCAGGACCAAAGGGCATACCGTGTGTGCCAAAATGGACAGTTACCCCAACCCACTTGATCTGCAAGGTGATCATTGTAGCTACATCTACACCATAAGATCCGCAAGATCCTTAAGATGGTTGATGAACCCAAAGACCAAGAAAATTGGAAGTTTATACTGATCAGAAGCCAAGAAGTCAGAAATTCTCAAAAGAGATCATGAAGGCCTCACCAGAAATCCAAGAATGCCGTGTAACAAGGAAAGCTAAGTTTATTTGCGTAATGGGCCTAAAAATATTTACAAGTTTCATACTAAGTTAACCAAGCTCCACAGAAGATATATTAAGATGAAAGTTCTTATGACACTTGACATTAAGAAATACACACACACACACACACACATGATTTCTTTCTCCTTTCTCAGAAAACTTTGCTCCTTTCCAAATCACTGGTGCATGGTACTAATAGTTCTTGCTTTTTAGTGTTAAAATATAAATATAATGGGAGAGACTATTTATATTGTTATATTTGCAAATGCATCCAAAGGCCATATTGCAGGGAGCCCATCTAAAGCACACGACAAACACACTCATAGAGCTAGGAAATCCTAGCTGAGTCCTTGGGACATAATGAGTAATTTGACCAACCTGGCGACCTAATTCACAGTGAAGGGTAGAATGGTAAACTGCAGAGGAAAAAATTGTCACCCTCCTCCCTTGTAATGTGTCATTCTAAGTAAGTGCCCTTGGCAGCAGCTACCACAATAGCACACATCCAGTGGATACCTAATAAATACCGGTTGCCTCTCATAACACTGACATAACACAAAGGCATTATAATGAATAGTGGGTGATAAAAAATATATATATGGGCAACAGTTTAGTAGCAGTTGATTCTTTCAACAGCAGTTTAGAACAATAAAGCCTGCTATTACCTTGTAGACAGATACCATTAGATGTGAAACCTGTAACTCCCTTATCTGTGTCACCCAAGGAAAACAGAACTAGGATTAGAGCATAAGTTTCCTTTCAGAGCATAAAAGAATTCACAGCTCATTTGGGGGCTGTACTCCAGAGGGGGGCTGTCCCACACCCTCTGAATTTGGAAACAAAGACAAGAAACAACCACCTATTGACACCAAAAGTGGTAAGAGTCAGCATATATGGGATTGCCATAGTCCGTGGCTCTAAGGGCCAAGGTATAAACGAATGTGTTGCTGCATGAACTCAGGAACCCACCAAGCCCAATCACCAAGGGCTAGAATGTAAAGAATCAAAGTTACAACCCCATCAACTGTATCTGAGAAAAAGCACAAAGAAGAGACGTATCGACAGAAGAGAGGCACATGTATAATCAAGGGGAAAAAGGCCAACGAATGTGAATTTGCCCATGTTTATCCAATAGTGAACAAGAGATAGACATTGTATTAAGAAACAACTATTCTTATTACTGAAACAGTGACTCTGCTTTGGGGTGCTGGGATATTCAATCCGGAACTGTGTCAGAAAATATTCCCAGCATATACCTAGCACAAGGAAAGGTTGGGTTAAAGAATAAAAAGGAGTCTAAAGAGTTAACATGTTGTATCAAGTTGTTTTAGTGTCACACAGGGTGTTGAACGCACCTTACAATCAGGAGAAGTCTATATCCATAAACAAGTTTGGGGATCAGACTCCACAAAAGAGAGGACACCAGGTAATTTATAACTGCACCTGGGCCCCTTCAGTGGCCATACACATCTGATTGGGAAAACGTGAGCAACACAGTGATTGGTAGACATAAAAGTGGTAGGGGGAAGGGATTGTGTTGTTCTAATAAAAATGGGCAGCAGAAAACAGCTCTATGCTTTCTGGACAGGGCACATAACCTGAGAGTGAGTCCTACTCAATTCAATCAGGGCTGCGCATCTTCTCACATCCAATAACACTCAAAACATATATTTGGTGGGTGTGACTCCAGATCTGCACTGACCCCAGATCAACTGGACCACCAAGCTGAGAACCAATTCCTGGACACTGGTGAGCAAGCCAAGTCACTGCCACCCTGAAACATCAGACTTGATCCTTACTCAAATGTCTGTACCTGCCACAGTGGCCGAGTCTGGCTCCTGCTGGAAGAAAGGGCCGGGATACACATATTTGCCTTATGCTGTGTCATCAAGTAATCTCCCTTTTTATGTTTACATTTAACTTCTCCCATGAAGTCAGAAGCAAACACATGAGGACTATGTCCTGAGTGTCTTTCTATTACAAACTAACCCTTATTGTTGAGCATACTATGTTCCAAGCCCTGTATATAGAGCTTTATATAGATTATTCTGTCACAATAACTGAGTGAGGTATTATTTTCTTCAGCTTACAAAGGAAGAAATCATGCATGAGTTATTCAAGAGACAGTTGGATAACTGCATGCATAACAAGTGACAAGGTTGGACTCGAGTCCAGGCATATGTTCACAACTGCTCTGGAAAGGTGGTATACAGTGCGATAGCTAAATAAGCAAAAGGATGTGCCTCCAGTTCCTCACTACATTCTGTTACAGTTTTGGAAAGAATATGGTGTTGGTATAAGAGTAAATAGATTAACAAAAAAGTAAATTCAGAAATATACCCAGTATGCATCAAATTTATAATCTGATGTATATCAAAACAATAATGAAGTGATAGAAAATTCCATAAGGGATAATGAAGAACCCGACTAACCCTTTAAGGAGAAAAAGTTGCTAAGTTTCTAACCCATGCCGTATACAGAAATGTATGACACATTCCAGTTAGATTAAAGAATCTGACAGAAACAAATAAGTAATAAAAGCACTTGAAGAAAATATAAATGAAATTGATATAATCTTGGGCTAGAAATTAAACCAAAGATAGAAATCATGAAAGGAAGAGATGGATAAATTTGATTATACATCATTTTTAAAGTTTCTGTTTGACCCATAACACCATTAACAAAGTTTCTAAAAGTCAGATGACAAATAGGGGTTGGGTGGGGAATTGTGACAAAATAATGAATATGCTTAATACATAACAAATTTAAAAATCAGTAAGAAAAATGTAAACAGCTTAATAGAAAAAAATGAGCAAAAGTTATGAAAAGGCAGATCTTAAAAGAAAATACAAATGGCCTACAAACATATAAAAGATGCTCTATCTTAGCAAAAGAATAAGAAAAGAGAAAGAGAACTACGAGAACAGAAAACAACTAATAAAATGGCAATAACTATATACCTATCAATAATTACTTTAAATGTAAATGAACTAAGTGGTTCAATCAAAATATGAATGAATAAAGAAGATGTGATACATATATACAATGGAATATTCCTCCATCACATGAAATAATGAAGTCTTAGCATCTGTGACATGGATGGACCTAGAGGGTATTATGCTAAGTGAAATAGGTCAGAAAGAGGGAGAAAAATGCCACATGATTTCACTTATAGGTGGAATCTTAAAAACAAAATAAATGAACAAGCCAGACAGAAGCAAAATCATAGATACAGAGAACAAATTGATGGTTGCCAGCTGCGGGAGAGTTAGGGGGCTGGGGAAAAAATGTGAACAGATTAAAAAGTACAAATTGACACTTACAAAATAGTCACAGGGATGTCAAGTAGAGCACAGGAAATATAGTCAATAATATTGCAGTAACTATAATGGTGTCGAGTGAGTGCCAGACTCACTGGGGGGAGGGATCACTTTGTAAGGTATATAAATGTGTAACCACTATGCTGTACACCTGAAACTAATATAATAGTGAATGTCAACTATTATTTAAAATTTTTAAGGTGATTTATCTTTTTAGTAATAAAATAAATGAAATCAGGACAACAAACTAATAATATCTTCAATTTAACAGATTAACAGATTTTAAAAAAACACAAAAAACAATGTTGGCAAGATTTTGAAGGAACACAGGCATTCTCTATTGGCAGAATATAACTTGGTTTCACATCTTCAGATAACAGCTTGGCTATACTTATTAATTATTTTCCAGGAATTTTTATTTCCTAGCAGAATTTGTTAACAGTGGAGAAAAAGGGATTGCAAAGATATTCATCAGAGTTTGTTATAATAATAGAATAGTGGAAATAAATGAACTACCTGTAGACAATCAGTTTAATAACTAACAACAAAGCCATACAACTGATTACCATGTTGTATGTCTATTAAAAATTATGACATGCGCTTAGCCTTGGCTGGGTAGCTTAGTTGGTTTAGAGCATTGTCCCGGATATGACAAAATTACAGGTTCGATTCCCAGTCAGGATACATATAAGAATCAACCAATGAATGCACCAGTGAGTGGAAAAACAACTTTCTCTGTCTCTCTCTCTCTCTCTCTCTCAAATCAATAAATAAACATTTTTTTAACTACTACATAAGCTTAATGTCTTGACACACAGTAATGACTATGGTCTTCTCAAGTGAAAATAGCAGAGTACTAAACAATATGAATGAATGGGATTATTCCATCATTATATTAAAAAATAAAGTTCATGTGTAAGGGGTGGTTTACACATGCATAGGAAACAATATGAAAAAAACACACCAAGATGTTAGCAATAATTACCATTGGTTATGGGATCACAATTTAAAGATACTTTATTTTTCTTTCATTTTTTTCCTTTTTTCTTAATGAGCTTTTTTGTCAATGAACTTCCTTTTATCATTACAAAGATAGACAAAAGTGACAGTACTTTACAAAAACAAGACTTTTTCTTTTGTGTGTGTGTGTTTCTTTTTTTTATTTTATTTTCATCATTGTTCAAGTACAGTTTTCTGTCCTTTATTCCCATTCCAGCCCACCCACCCATCCCTCCCCTCCTCCCTTCCATTTCCAACCCCCTAGTTTTTGTCCATGTGTCCTTTATATTTGTTCCTGTAAACCCTTCCCATGCTCCCCTGAAATTACCTCCCCTCTCCCCTTCGGTCACTGTCAGCCTGTCCTCTATTTCAGTGTCTTTGGCTATATTTTGCTTAAAACAAGACTTTTTCATCCCCTAAGTTACTTTCCATAAGAGCTCTCGTAAAGTGCAACAAGTGTCCAGCCACTGGCAGGGATCAGGCCTGACCTGGCCTGGCTGGGAGCCTTTGTCATCTGCTAGACCAAAAGCAGAATCAGGCCTCTGAGCAGGAATCTTTGGACTCTGCCCCGAGAGAGCATTTCAGTGAACTCTCTCTTGTTCTCTGCTCAGGAAAACTGATCAAGAATAAGGTATTTGATTCAGCCTCACGTATTCTCCTTTGGGTTCCCCATTGTCGGTGGATTAGCAGTGACTAATGAACTGTACCAGAACAGGCAAAGACTGAACTCAGGGCTATTCCTATGGCCTAACCATCTTAAATTTGGGAGACAAAGGAAAAGTTAATAAAATATTTTGTGACCCTCAAATCTTCGACCTGCCACCCTCCCTGTTCATCTGTGAACAATACGTATCCATGAACATCATTATTCTCACCTCTTGGAAGGCTGAGACAGAAAAGCTAGAGACGGCAAAGAGAATGATTTCTGGGCTACAACACGCGTGTCTCACTTGCGCAGTCACAGCCTTGTGTTTCTCCAGGCTGGACCGGCTGGCCGTGCCCTTAAGTTTTTTATTCAGCCACATGTGTACTTCCGTCTCTTATTGGACTTATTGGGACGAGGTAAGAGAGAGATTCTCAGAGAGCCTTGTAACAGCTGCTTAATCATTCCTCCTAGACACTACAAGAACACCAAGGAAAAACTCCCAGCTGTGAAGCAAGGATGATTGCCACACCCTGAGCTCCCCATTAAAAGCAAGAAAATTGCACCTAACCTCAGACAGATTTTTTTTCTATGCTTCATGCAGAGGCCTCCCACCATCTCTGATGCCTGGATAAAATTGATAAGTTTAATAAATTATTACCATGTTCCTGTACAAAACTGAAACTTAGAACTCTTTGTTTATTTTTAACTATAAAAGCTTTGTGTTCTGGCTAGCAATTATTTCACCAATGCAAATACATACATACATACATAATTTTTCCCCTACCTAGGGGAAACCACCCCCACCCGAATCATTGCATTCCTCAGCATACTTCACTCAGTTAGATCCCAGACAATTAACATTACAGTTCATCTTTGTATCCGCAATTGCTGCCATCAGAAAGAAAAGACAGAGACATAACTATATAAATTACACACAAAAAATCAGTTGGATGAAAAGAGACGACTTTCATTTGCACATTTATACAGCTCAGGAAACTACGAAAGGTGTATAAGAAAGGAAATCTGAAAACTTGTTTACCCATGATTTTTATTCATTTGTTAGAAAACGTCCATTTAAAAAGCATAAGGCATAAATAGGTGACTGCAGATAGAGAGATTATTGAGTCTAGCTGGGCCATCCCAGGTCACAAGGCAGGGGACTTCCTGTAACCTCACACATAGTGGAGATCTAGGACGACAGAAGCTCTGTTAACTCCACTCATGCCGCATCCAGTTCTCCAGAACGCAGCACCGATAAGGCGTTGGTAGGCCCAGGAGAGTAACATCTGAGATGAATTATATCAGGGAAAAGTGGGTAGGAGAGCAAGCCTGTTTTTTAAAGTCATTTGTCCAAAAGGCCAAAGGGAAAATGTTGTAGAAGATTCCTTCTCTTCACCTGACTCCATGCCACCATATTAAGATGAGCATAATAATAGACGAAAGAGCATATTTTTAGGATGAAGGGGAAAGAAAAAAATCAAGCCCATAGTGGGTTTTAGGATATTTTAAATGATTATAAAAATATTATGTATGCATAGAGATAATTTTGAAAAGGGTAGAAAAGCAAAATAAAAAAATAATCTCTCCACTTACTACCCAGAAATAAAACAATTATTAACACTTGGTATAAATTCTTTTGGTGAAGACATATGTATTTAATGGTGACAATAATCTTATTAAGATTATCATACATACATATTATATATATATTATATATGTGTAGTTCTTCTCATACATAGTGTTTGTAACCTACATTTTTTCACTGAACATTCTTAAGTATTTGAATTATATTGTTATAATATTTTAGATTTAACATCACCACCTAAAGTGGTTTTAGGCACCAATATACATATATTAAAAAAAACCTTGACATAGGACCAAGCAATTTCCTGACATATAAGACATGTATACCTCATCCTAGTGTTTCAATATCTCATAATGTATCATGAATTGTCTGGGGGGAGAAAAACTCAAGTTATATAACGTCTCTAAGCTTCATTTTCCTCACCTGTAAAATGCCATAGTATTGTTGTAGGGTTCTTATCCTGCATAATTCAATCCTCAAATTAGTTACAGAAGCAAATCATCAGTTAAAAGGAGCATCCTAAAATAATACAAACACACCTTAAATATTTTTAAGTAACTTAAAGCATATAAATGAATATTGAGCCAGGTTATGAAATAGTAACAAGACCTCTTTTTTTTCTTGATTGCATAAACCATACCCATAACGTATCTATAATTTCCAGTTGGACTTTCTTTAAAGAGGAATAGAACATACAGATATTTGCAAAACAGTCCAAGTATAAAATTCTTCTAGGTATTTCTTCCCTACTAAATTTAACAGAACCTGTTTAGTGAATTTCTTCATTAAGTCTAAATATTCGAAACATTCTATTTAGTTTTCATTAAAAAAGATAGTCTTTATTTCCTATCTACAGATCATCAGGTTATATAATATTTATCAAATTAGATAATTTCTGCAGTAAGAGCATCTAAAGCACAGGTTCGGGAACAAACTCAACTGACCTTTCTGAGTCTATCCCTCTGCTGAGAGCAACTGAAGGTCTCAGCACAATGGAGGATAATCCATCCACTGGCCTGGAGCATCAAGTGTGCAGGAAGCCTGTTCAACCCGAGTTAGAGGGAAGGAACGTTTCAGATGAGACAGCCATGGACTAAGTGCATAAGGTTGCTATAAACATTGAATGAGACAATGCATACAGAATACTTAACACAATGCTTGGCACTTAATTAGCTCTTGATAAACGTTAGCTGAAAAGAGAGGGAGAGAATAAGATAATGACAAAAACCCTTTGTTCACAATCATTAAAATCTAGCCAAAGTTTAACCAAGACCAACCAAGCAGAGAGAGCCTAGATGTTGAGAACTTGACATCAGGCTAATATCAGATCTTAAAGATGAAAATCTGGTGTGAATCACATACAACAAACTGAAAGTACTTTTCAAAACCCAAGTTGTTTGGCTGTGATGACAAGACATCACTAGACACCACTGGATACATCGCAGAGTCAAATGAAACACTGGAGATTTACAAGCTTGGAAAAATGTTGGATCAAAGAAGCTGATGATCAGGAAGAAAACAGACTGTGTGGGACCATTAAACATCAGGCTACCCTTTTAGGCCCAAACTATCTGCTTTGTTATCCCTAGAATTTTTAATGTTTATATTTATAAATAGCTATTTAGTGTTTATTTTTCACTTCAAGTCAAGTACCAGTGAATGAAGCACCAGTGATGACTTAACTTTTACAAAATTACAAACCTGCACCATCCTGGCTTTCATCAGTTTTCATCATTATCCTTCTCATCTTAGAACATTCATCTCTTGCTACCAGCCTAAGTAGAGCTGTTTTCTTTTGAACATTCCCTGCAGCCAAAGGGATGATCGTTAACATTGGATTTCAATGAGCTGCACCTTGAGGACACAGAAAATGCAGTGAAGAGTGAGTAGAAAAAACTTAACTGTCTAAGAAACACAGAATTAACAGAGCAGGCACTAACAAGCAGTTGATGGAGTGTCAATGATGAATTTTTAAAAACACAGTATGACAAATGCAGTCAAAGTACTTGAGAGCAAGAGTTGATGCTGATATCTTTTCAGATAACGGATGTTGAAAAGATTGCAGATGATCCCAGACAGGAAAAAGATGAGGAGTTCATCACCACCAAACCAGTACTAGAAATGTTAAAAGGGACTTCTTTAAGGAGAATAAAATCAAAAATATGAATAAGAAAATATCACAAAAATATTCTCACTGACGAAGGCAAACATAGTAAAAGCAGATCAGCCAACACTGAAGCTAGGACAAGGTTAAAAGGCAAAAGTAGGAAGCTCATGTTTAATTACAACAGTAAATTAAGGAATATACACAAACACACATACAAAAAAAGCAAAAATTAATACAAAACATAAATATGGAGGGAGTGAGTAACAATGGTGGTAATTATAGAATGTGTTCAAACTTCAGCAACCATCAACTTAGAATAGACTGCTATGTGCACAGGTTGGTATATATGAAGCACATGGCAACCACCAACCAAAAATATACCAGATATACAGGAAATAAAGAAAAAGGAATCCAAACACAACACTACAGAAAGTTTACAACAAGCAAGAGAAGACAGTAAGAGAATAAGAAATGAAAGGAAAACTTCAAAGACAATTAGAAACCAATTAATAAAATAGCAATAACTACTTACCTGGGAATAGTTATTTTAAATGCTGCCCTGGCCGGCATGGCTCAGTTGGTTGGAGCATTGCCCCATTACTGAAAGGTTTCTCTTTCAGTTCCCAATCAGGGCACACACTCAGTCCCAGCTGAGGTGCATGCAGGCACCAGCCAATCGATGTTTCTCTCTCACATTGATGTTTCTCTCTCTCTCCCTTCCCTTCTCTCAAATGAGAATAAAATAAACCTTTAAAAAATTACTTTAAATGTTAATGGATTAAATGCTCCAATCAAAAGGCTAATGGATAAAAAATGTTGTACATATATTCAATGGAATATTATTTGGCCATAAAAAATGCAGTCACACCATTTGCAAAAACATAGATGGACACAGATGGAGGTTACTGTGCTAAATGAAATAGGTTGGACAAAAAAAGACAAATACCATATGATTTCATGTATATGTGCAATCTAAAAAACAAACAAAAAAATAAACAAGCAAGGCATGAAGCAAACTCATAGATGCAGAGAACACAGATAGTTGCCAGATGGGAGGGAGGGGGGCTAGAGAGCTGGGTGAAAAAGGTGAAGGGATTAAGAAATACAAATTCACAGCTACAAAAGTTACTGGAATTAAAGTAGACAACTTAGGGAATAGAGTCAATAATGTTTTAATAACTATAGACGGTGTTAGGTGAGTGCAAGACTTATCGGGGTACTTATTTGTAAGTTATATAAATGTAACGTCTAACCATTATCTGAACACCTAAAACTAATGCAATATTGACTGTCAACTGTAATTTTTAAAATGTTTTATCCCCCCATACCCTCCTCCACCTCCACTTGGGGTGGTGCACACACAGCACAGTGTACAGATGATGTGTTGTGGAATTGTGCACCTGAAACCTGTATGATTTTGTTAAGCAGTGTCACCCCAATAAATGAAATAAAAATAAAAAATAAAATAAAATTTCAATGGTTTTGTTAAATTTAGAGCAATGAAATTAGGAAAAAATAAATAAATATAATCATTTTTAATTTTTTTGAAAGCCCGTAGATGAGTAGAAGTTGGGAGAGTCCTAGGACAGAGCTGTGACTAAGGGCTGTCATCGAACAACTGTTGCTGCTGTGTTGGCATGCAGTGCCTATGAGCAGCAGAAAAAAGGAGGAAAAAAGAAGTTTCCTCACAAGACACTTTGGAGCCAGTCACAGGAACACAGGCCACATTTGAGTCATGTCAATTTAGTTCAACTTCCTTAGGGTCAGAGCTCCCAACTATAATCTGTGAAAAAAGCTATGGGCCTCAAAATACTTTTGCAGTAGCTTGTAAAATTATATGCACTTAACATATGACCCATCGATTGCACTGTTGGGCATTGATCCCAAAGAAATAAAAACTCACGTTCGCACAAAGACCTGTACACAAATGTTCACAGCAGCTTAATTCATAATAGCCCCAAACTGGAAACAACTTAGATGACCTTCAGTGGGCAAATGGCTAAACAAACTGCCTACAACAGTTTGGAATATCACTCAACAATAAAAAGCAGTGAACTATTGATACACTCAGCAATTTGGACAACTCAGGGACCTTACACTGAGTGGGAGAAGAAAACAATCTCAAAAGACTACAAATTGTATGACTCCATTATATAACATTCTTGAAATAACAAAAGTATAAAGCTGAAGAACAGGATAGTGGTTGTCAGGGATTAGGGAAATCAGGCAGCAGAGATGGGTGTTGCTATAAATGGGTTGCTAGAGGCATCCTTGCAGTTATGCACAGTTCTGGGCCATAACTGCAGTGGTCCACAAGTACACATCTACACGTGATTCTATTGCATAGAATTGTGCACACACACACTCAGCTACACGTAAAACTGGTTAAATATCAACAAACTCTGCAGGTTGTACCAATGTCAGTTCCTGGTTTCAACATTGTGCTAAAGTTAAGGAGAATGTTACCCTTCAGGGGAACACAGGACCTCTCTATGTACTTTTTACAACTGCCTGTAAACCTATAATCATTTCAAAATAAAGCTTTTTTCAAGGTAGATCTGTATGTACTGACATTGAAATTTGACTATAACATTAAAGTCTACTGCCAAACAGAATTATGGGATGATACCCTTATGAGGAAAAAGATTGAGAATATAAAAAGTTAAGGCTCTGGCTGGGTAGCTCAGTTGGTTAGAGCATTTGGTTAGAGTATCATCCCAATATGCCAAGGTTATAGGTTCAATCCCAAGTCAGGACAGATACAAGAATCAACCAATGAATGCATAAATAAAATGGAACAACAAATGGATGTTTCTCTCTCTCTCTCTCTCTCTCTCTCTCTCCAATAAATAAAAAGATTTTAATATAAAAAGTTAAGAGTGAAGAAAAAATTCTAACATTTGTCTTAATATACTTCTCTGCTGGTAGAATATTTTACTTATTATTCTTCTATACAGTTTGACTTTTACAGTATGAACACATTACTTTTATTATTTAAAAAGACAAATAAGAACAATACAAATAACTTATTTTTTAAAAATCGATGGACCCTCTCCCCCCCAAAATTTATATACTACTAGGTACACAATGTTAGCAAGCTCATGGATCCCTTCATGGATCTCTTAAAGGGTATGTGTCTCCCTGACCAGGTACCCTGCTTTTAAAATGGACACCTGCACAAGTGGACAGAAATAAAGTTAAGGGACCTAAATATATTCTGTAATCACCCTGGACTCTGTTCATTAGGACCCCCGGCCACCCTCAAGTGAGAAATAAAGATCCATCTCTTTGTTTCTTTGGAAGTAACTATATGGAACTCTGAATTGCAACTTCAGGAACCACACCAAAGGTGATCATAGCAAACATGAAGGAATAAATTAACATACAAACAACTTATTACTAAGAGTACTTAGAACAACATGAAGAAATAGAATGGTTCTTTTAGCATTTGTTTACTAGCCATATTCCAGGCAATATGCTAGCACTGGAAATAAGGCAGTGAGGAAAATAGGCTTGTTTTCTACATAGAAACTACTAGGTGCCTATGGGCATGGGGATGTTTTTGGCCTGCTTAATGCAAAACGTCTCATCTTGTTGAAAATCTTCAGTGCATGAACAACATGTATAAGGGATTTTTATAAGAATTATGGGGCCAAAGTGAAAATATTTTGTAACAGCCCCTAAAAGAAATATAACACACAAATGTATGAAGAAATATCTGATGTATACATACAGAGAGAGAGAACTGGCTGTCAAATAGCCAAGCTAATCCAGAAGCCTTTCAGACAAACAATTGTATCAATCTTTTGACTCAAACATGGCAGATAAAGCTAAATGATTCAATAATCCAGAAAAATGACATCTTGGTTTGGGGGAGGTTTTTTTTTTTTAAAAAAATGGAAGGCTTGATAAAGAACTTCAATAGTACATTAACAAGATAAGACTGATAGGAAGACACAAGAAATATTTAAATGTTTGAAGTTTAGAAACATTATGGCACAGAAGACATGTGACTAATAACACATATCCTGCAGCCAGACCTCCTGGATTGGAGTCCCCCATCTGCCACTTAACAGCTCTGTGACCTAGGGAGTTACTTTACTCTCAGTGCCTCAATTTCTTCATCTGTAGAATGGACACATGATAGAGTTGTAATGAAGACTGAATAAGCGTGCTAAAAATGTGTTTGTCAAATAAACTTTTCAGCAAACATTTATTGGACTGAAATCGAACGCCATGAGTGTTTACAGGGAAAAAAAATTCCTGAAAGAGGAATTACTCAAATAAGTGGAAACGCATCAGGTGGTGATATAAAGAGATGCTCTTCCAGAGGGAACCTCAGCAAGGCCAAGCAGGAAGGTGAGAGCTCATTGGGGAAAGGCAGTCCTGAGGACGTGCTACAAGAAGACAGACTGGCCTGATGGGTCAGAGTTGAGTCTCAGCAAAAAAGACACTGCCTGCCAACTAATGGTTTGGGTTTTACACTTTAAAGAAAATCAACCAGCCCCACAGTTTAGATGAGGAGATGGGAAAACCAGTTTTGAAACCACTGTATAATGAAAGGCCAGAAGTATAAACAAGGCCAAAACAGAATGGTGACAGTGAAAATAAATAAGAGACAGAAATGAACATAACTGAGTAATAAGACAGAGAGCTTAGAAAAATGGTTGGGCCAGCAAAAGAACTAGAAATTATAAGTATAGATCTGAGAAATTACTACATGCCAAAACATGCTGGCAATTTTCCATAAGTTTTCACGTTTAATACACCAGCAATCATATGAAAATTACTTTGGAAACTGGTATAACTATTCCTATGTTTGCCCATAAGAAACTGAGGCTCAGGTTTGGCTGGGGTGTGGAAGCAGTAGTGGAAAGTAAATGCAGACAACTATAATTGAACAATAAAATATAAAAAAAGAAACTGAGGCTCAGAAAAGTTACATTATTTGCCAAGGTCATGCGGCCAGTGAGAGGGTAGAGTCTGGATTCGAACCCAAAGTTTCGTGACCCCAGAGGTCATGCTCACTCCACTACTCCATACTAATGTCAGAGGGAAGATGTCAACTTCATTTTTTGACACATTGCCTGACCTCCAATGAATCTTTTCAATGGGCATCTAGAAAAGCATGAGGAAGACTGAAGGGAAATCAGGGATGGAGAATGGAATCGAGAAGCTTCCTGGAAGTTTTGTAAGGATTAGCGAAGTCACTGAAGTGAATAATCGATAACAGATTATTTATAATTATTAACTTGCATGTTTATGCGCTGGGATGTAATCATGTTTGTCTGAAGAGCCAACACAGCAGTTTTAAGGGGATTCGCAAACAGAAGAAAGCTGCTGTTCTCTCCAGTAAGCAATATTTTAGTGGCAAAGCACCCCGTGAACAGTCTGTGAGTACAAAGCAGCAAGCATGTGAACAGCTTTTTACAATGTCACGTTCTCCCCTTCCACTTGGGAAGGAAGCACAATACCACCATAAGCAGATACTAACAGCACAGATGCTGCCGCTGATTGGAGCATAAATGCTGTCCCGCACCAAAAAAAAAAAATCCCAAGTACCATGTCTGCATAAATCTTACGTTTTTATGAATCACTGCCATTACCGCAACCACACAGTGAAAATGTCTCAGAATGTGAATGGATCTTTCTAGACAGTTTAACTTATCTGAGACTCCTCATGATTTATACCTGTCCATGTGTTACAACCAGTCAGGGCTTTGCTTCCTAGATTGCCCGAGTAGCAGTCCATACCCTCCCTCTCTAACTAAAGTTAGAAAATATAGTTTAATTGTAATCCAGAGGAGCAAAATCTTTCTGATGCCTCTGTTGCCACATTGTCAACACCGGACCAGAGAGTCAACATTAATTTTTCCATTTCTTATCAGCAGCAGTTTTCTAGCGCAAAAAAAAATATTCTACCATACAATTTTATGCTTTGTAAAAGGTGACCTATACTTTCTTTTCAAATGCAGTTTCTTTAATGAAAATATTGTAATGTCAGTCCATGCAAAGCAAATGCATATTAATATGCGTTTACATCTGTCTCATATTAATATTCATGCCTGAATCCACATCCCTACACAAAGCCAATTTTCTGACCATCTGTGTGATGGCTGGTGGATGCAATGAATAAATTTTATTTGTGAGGGGAGTGATAAATCATGTATCTTCAGTTTTTCACCCACAATCTTTCCTTTTAGGTGCAAAAATGTTTTTACCATGGTTCGGAATATTTAAGTGAATGAAAAGGATTAACCCTTTAATATTCTTACATGCTGCCAATTTTATAAAGGCCATGAAAACGCAATCTCAACACCTCTAATCAAAAACAAGGAGAAGGAACTACAGATTTGCTTAGTCAGATTTGACATCTCTGCTTCCTATGTGAATTCCAGTCTTTATAATAATTTTCTGTGTTGTGCAGTTTAAAATGTACTCTGGCTATTTTTGAAAAGTTTCACAGAGGAAGATGAGGCTTCTCAAAAAAGTATATTTCCAAAGAAAGTCACTACAACCATCAAGTATCTTAAAAGTCATATGAACTGTAACCATATACAATGGAAGGATTCCAGAGAAAGTTTATCAATATTGATAATTTTACCCAAGTGAACAAGATTGTAGCAATAACCACTTATTTGTAAATTTGGTGATCTGTGGGGGAATATTGAATCCAAATCTTAGACACAATTACCTTTTAAGATAGGAGACAAATGCAGTTAATTAACCTGGCAAATGAACCCTCAAAAAGGATTAAATTGAAAAGCGACCACATCACGTAGAGGGAACCTGAAAATACCGTACGCTAAAGAAGGAAGTGCGATCAGGTGGCCTGAATGATGAAAACCGGGTCGGGGGTCTAAAGTGGCTCTTCCAGGGATGTTTTCTACGAATTCTAGACAATCAGACTACTAGACTGAATCCAAATCTAAAGATTCAATTTGATTGAATTTACCTTCTCTGAGGCAGGGCTTTTCTAAGATCCCTAAGAATGCCACAGACAGCACAAACCATAACTTCCAGGTCAAAGCAGAAACAAATTGAAACAGTGCTCTCACAAGCTGCCAAGTTTCTATTTCTGCTTTAATGACATTGGACAGAGTGGCAAGGTCAAATGGGAACTCTCAGAGCTATAAATCTACCACAGATACAGCCCCAGTTAGCAAATGGATATTCAAACCATAAATGAAGCAGTCAGAGAAATTTTATCTCAAGTAAGCAAGTTACTGATACCTGCTACTTGCAAGGTGCACCATACTAAGACAGAAATTAAGATGCCGTGCTGCCCTCAGAAAGCTTGCCAACTAGCTAGTAAAGACAGATCCTCTCCCAAGAAGATTCTCAGCGATTAAAGTATGATCAATACAAACTGAGCACTATAAAAGGATTAAAAAGACAGCGAGATTCCCACAAGCCCAGGAAATCAAGAAACCTCTCCAGAACAACTTTAAGGTCAATCCTGAAGGCTGAAAGATTCAGATGGTCAGAGAAAAGAAGTCATATCAGATGAGAGAAGCTTCACAAGGCTCAGACCAGGAAGTATTTAGTGGGAAGAAGGAGGAGCAACTGAGGAAATTGTGGATAGACCACTCTGGTTATGTCTGAGAATTAATACTCAAAACTACAGGAGTTAAGGGAAATGGTTTTGGTTAGTATGCAATGTAGGCATTAAACAACACTGAATTATAAAGTCAGAAGAAGAATCCCTCAGTGACTCTGTTCACTCTCCGAGTGCCTCAATAAGGCAGTCTCTCTCAGTTTAATGCCAATATATCTTACACATCACTTCACTACTTGCTAAATCAGTCTTTTCAACAAAGAGAAAGCCAACCTCAGGCTCGAAGTCTACAAACTAGAACTTAATAACATTGTATAGTCTCGTGGTGTTTATTTTTAGTGTTACTTTACTTTATTCCAAGGAGTATTCACTGGGCTTCCATATGTGGTAGTAACAGAACATGTCCTTTTAAGAAAAATTTATTGAAGATTTTTTTCAAATTACCTGTTTTTAGAAATAAGTAATAGAATTAATTAATGTGATGAACAAATGACTCAAGTTTGGAAAAAATTAACATGACATACTAACTGGCAAAATGAAAAGCTGGATAGGACTCAGTGTAGAAATGCCTAAATGTAGAAGCTAACTGAGTGAAATTGCAGCCTTCGATTTCAATTCTGTTTGATACTTCTAAGTTTCTTGGTTTTCCTCCTGTAGAGGTATTGCTGAGGTTGTGTTTGTAAAATCTCTTTCAGGCCTAGAATTTATGTTTAATATACCTAAACTTTTTTAACATAAATACCTAAGAATATTATTATCTAAATGAGAGATGGAACAAAACATAATAGTTCACCAAGCTCTGTCCCTGGGAGCTTTAATGTAAGAGATATAAATATAAAACACTTCACCAGAAGCAAAAGGATATTGCTTTCATTCGATCACTCAGGATTCCACACCGTATACTTAAGTATGATTTAGCACAATATTGATTTGTGTTTATACCTGCCACCTACTTATTTCACAGTGATATTGTAAGGATTAGTGATATAATATTTCTTAAGTCTTTTTGGCTCTTAAAGAAAATATACACTATAAAATCAAGGTAATAGTAATAATAGTTATCATCACAATAGCAATAACTGCTCAGACATTTTCAGACATGGGCCTGTGCTGACAGAAAGGGAAAGTAGGCTGTAAACTAAAAACACAGACTTGTCAGCTGGTTAAAACACAAAGATTTAGGATGGAATCATCATGATGCTATCCACCACTTACCGAGGTCTGGAATAGGGCCTGAGATTCTGCATTTGTAGCAACTCCCGGATTGTTGGTCTTAGGCCACACTTTGGGTAGGAGGGCCTTAGACTACTCCACTCTTTCAGGGTCAAATCTAAAATATATTCCATTGACTGTCAGAGGACTGAAGGAGATGTATCTAAACACATCTTGGCAAATCTGTCCCTGCCACTGACAACTTCCCCAATTTTTGCCACCTTGGCCCCTGGTATTCTGTCTCCATTGTCCAATCCAACACCTGTGTGACAATGACTTCTCTTATTGTCTCCCTGCCCCACTCGCATTCCCAAGCCAGATATGAACTCTTTGAAAGCAGAAACTTTTATGATATGTTCTAAAAATTGATCATTAGGCTTAAACAAAGATTTATGCTCAAAACTGTTGATTTCAGGACTCTGATTCAGCAGGAAAATCCTGTTTCTTATAAAATACTTCATACTGTGGGGTATGTTCATTACATGGCATCAGGTTAAAAAGCAGGACACACAACTGTGTTTAATGTCATGTAAATTTAAATATAGGTAGGGAGAAATACAGACAGTAGTATGTGTAATTAATGAATTAATTAGCATCTTGTCTCTTTTCCCGCTGAGTGGTCATTACCGAGAGGATGGAAATGTAATTGTCCTCTCCCCTCTCTCACTGAAGAACAACAAGGTCTGTGAGGTTGGAGGCTCTTTTGTTACAACAGGAAGTCAATGTCTGATATTTCAGTCATAGCGAGAGAGCAAGCTGAACCTTCATGACACAAGGACGATTTATGAGTAATGGAGGTCCAAGGCCCAGACCCAGGGACAGAGTTTCTTGAGGCTGGAAGATGGAGGCATCAAGTGATAGGTTTCTGCTTCCTGGCTCTGTTCTGTGTGACCCACAGGCAGGCATGGCTCCCAGAGATCTGGGCCTGAACAGCAGTCCCTTAGGAGCCCTGACCCCAGGGAGTCTCCAACCCTGAATAGTCCATGAGGGTTAGCAACACAGTGGGCTGAAGATTAGAAGACTTCCCAATTTTCCCAGACTGGGCAAGCCCTCGGGGTCTTTTACAACCTCAAGGGAGCCACTTGGCAACCCCAGACCAGCTCAGGTAGGGGTGAAGTCAGACGTAATGGGATGCAAAAAAAATTTAATGTAATTCTTTCCTTGCATTAAAGTAATATAGGGCGGTACACATACATTTGCATACATATGAAGTGATAGAAAGAAATATTCCAAAATGTTAATGGTAGTTAACATTTAAGGTTGGTTTATAGGTGATTTTTTTCCTTATTTATACATTTCTATATGTTAAAAAAAATTCTGAAAGACACTTAAGTTGCTTTTAAAATTAGGGAAAGAAAATACATGGAATATCATTCTTTAAAATTAGAACACATATTGTTATTCACCTTTTTTTATATGCAGCACCTAGAATAGTTCTAGTACATACAACAGGCATTGAAAAATATGATAACTAAATTAAATTAAATATGCAACTCAAAGCCTGTGCCGTAATAAGTTAATACAATTGCTCTGGTGTGCAAAAAGTAGTCTGTGCACATATAAAAGCAAATAAGTTTTTCTGAGAATAGCTATTCAGAGGATATTTTAAATAAGACTATTAAAAATTACTAGGAGAGCAGTATGATATAAGCATGAAACAAAGGCAATCTGGGCTCCGGGACAGTGCCTTTGCACTGGAGGCAAAGGACGCTTAGGTCCCCATGTTGACCACTAACTGGACTTCTTCAGCAATTGACTGACCCTTCCAAACCTCCAATACCCCATCTATAAACCTAAGTTCTATTAACTTAACCATGGCATTGTTAAGATCAAATGAAGTGTAGAATGTGAGCGCTATTTTGAAACTATAATGTAGTCTACCCGACTATTTTGATCATTTAATCATGTATTTGACAGAATGTGAAAGACAAACTATGGGTAATTTTTATCATTCATTTCTTGGGTAAAAAAAAATTGAACTAGACATCTACTTCATGTCTTTGGTCCTGTCAGTTATCTGCTAAGTCAACTCCTAACAAAAGTACAAACTAATGTGATATAAATAAATTGAGGCAGAAGAATGGAGGTTGGTGAGTGACTTCCTATACTTTACCATGTGGTTCACCCATGTATTTATTTTTTCAACAATATTTATCATGTCAGATAATCTTCTAGGGACTACATGCTCAGGAAAGAATCAGGGAAGCGTCTCTGCCTTAGTACAACTTTCACTGCAGTGGGGACAAATCAGCCACCAACAAGGAACAAATAAACAAGAGAATCCAAGACTGAGATAAGTGCCATGAAGAAAATAAGCAAGACTATAGTCACCTGAGCCTCTAAGATGGTCCCCAAAGATCCCGCCTCCTGATATTCACACCCCTGTGTAGCCCTGTCTCATACTGCACAGACTTGGTCTCACTGACCAACAGAACACAGAAGAAGTGATAGTGTGTCACTTTCAAGGTTAGGTTATGCAAGACACTGTGGCTTCTGCTTTGATTACCCCTTCATGCTCTGTCTCTCTCTGGAGGAGAAACCCACCGTCATGTATTGAGGGCATCCAGAGAGCCCATCTGAAGATTCCCATGTTCTCACTCGCCCTAAGCCGACTCCTATAACTTAGCTGTCCTTTCCCTGCTAGATGAAAAATCCTCTGGGGGACATGCCCATTGTTTTTGCTTTTTGGTTCCTATGTCCCCAACACATAGTCCTAGTCACAGAAAAAGTCCTCATGTTCTTAAGGACTAATTGATGCTTGAAACCACACCCACTTATCAATCAGTTTTTGCTTTCTTCATAACTGACCTTATCCACTTATACCCATAGCAAAGGCACCATATGTTAGTTCTTATGTTGGACTAAATAAAGAAAAGAAATTTAGAAAGAGCTTCACACATCATCTGGGTAATTATCCTGTATTTATAATAAAGCAGATTAATGTCTCTGCATTAATAAATGACTCAAATGTTGCTACAAGGGCTGAGCATGATTATCTGAGCTTATTACTTAAGCCACTCAATCAAAATAAAAATGCTGTGATCTGATGTGGCAGAACAGAACCTAAGTGTTCTTTAACTTCAGCAAGGAACAAAGATATTCACTGATATGGGGACGGGGAGTAATATGAAGGTGGTAAGAGGGGGAATCTAGATAAAACAGCTGCAAGAGCCCTGAAGGAGGTTTTGTGGTCTGCTTGGCTCCCTGCCTGCTTCCTTCCTAACACGCAAACCTAAATCCACTGACACCTGTGCTTTAGAATCTGGCCCTGCTCTACATTCGGGCACCAAGCTTGCCCTTTTGCCCTAATTTGAGAATGTAAAAGGAGCCTTAAGCTGCTGTCCTGGGCAATTGATAGGACTTTATCCTGGTTTCTGGGTTCACTAAGGCATTGGCCCACTAGTTCCCAGATAAATATGTTTTCTGCTTTGTAAACAAGTGGCAGTATTTTGTCCTCCAAATAAGTGTCAACCCCGAACCCCACTGGCAGGAGTAGAATTTCCACCTCCAAACCCCAACATTCTTAGGACCTGACAGCTGGATCCCCACATGCGATGAGCACTGAACTCTGCACTGGCAACTCCACGAAAACTCCATGGAAGAAATTTGTCTTCCTGCAATCCTAAAATGCACCTAACCTGTCCCTGATTGTGGTTAATAGATCTTGATTTTAGTTTGGGCCTTTTAATGATGCTTTCCCCATCCTTTCCTGCCTCCTCCACAGTGGACCTAAAGTGCTTAATCCTTAAGTCAATGCTTTCCAATGTTTTACACACATGGCACACGTGGAAAATAAGATTTGTTCTTTTACTTTTTGAGACATAATTTACATATAACATTATATTACTTTCAGGTGTATATAATGATGCAATATTTGTATATACTGTGACATGATTACTACAAAGTCTAGTTAACATCCATCACCATGCATAGTTACAAAAATAATTTTTCTTGTGATGAAAATTTTTATGATCTACTCTTTTAGCAACTTTCACATATGCAACACAGTAGTATTGATTATCCTCATCATGTTGTACATACAAGATTTGTCCTGTGTGGCACAGATGTTCCCAGTCAGAGGCCATTGGCCCAGGATGACTGGCCCTCCAGACACACATTCCAGCTGAGGATACCACTGTTTATTTGGGCGCTCTGGTAACCCGCTGATGGCCTGCCCGGATGCCTATTCTTTGGTCAGCCTAGACTTACGGGTCTGGCTGGCCTCTTGCCCAGGTCCACTATTCTAATAGTTTGTCTTTGGGTTGACCTGGATTTTCAGGTCTTCCCATCCTTTAGCCCTGATTTTTTATGAAAAGTAATAATGTTTCTATATCGTATACCAACTCAAACAAAGAGGAAGGATGCAGGTATGAAAAACTTGAAGATTTTTTAAACCCAGGTCACTCAGTCAAAAGCCTTCCAATTCAAGAGAATGAGAACCTCATAGATAAAACAGAAGACTTACCATTTTCCTACCTTTGATTACCCTATTTTTCACACCCACATAATGTTATTACACTGTATGCCTTTAAATAATATTAATAGCTCCCAAATACTTGGCAGCTCCTTAGCAATGTGCTAACCTCTTTCCAAGCATTATCTTATTGATTCCTCTTATCATCTTTGAGGCAGAAAGTATCTCCATTTCACAAATGAGCAAACTGAAGCTAGGGTTAAACAACTTCCTTAGAAAGTAGTGACTAGAATTTGAACTCAGATCCATATGATTCCAAAATCCTCACTCTCAAGTGAGATGGGTCACAATAAGAATTAGCATCGTGCCTGTCATATAATAGTTTAGTGAGTATAAATTTATTCTGCAGGCTCTTTTGAAGAGATGTCATATTTATTTATTTTCCTTTAACCAAATTAAATCTGACTTGAAATCTCTACTCCATAACAGAATTTCAATCTTAGTGATTATGGAATGTCTCCTCTGTTGGGAAATAATTTTCCATGGGTCTTTTGTATTTCTGCACTAATGAGCAGAGGTAATGGCTGTCCCTTGTTCCAGATCTTTTTTTTTTTTCAAAATATTTCTATAGCAAACAGGCTTAAAGAAGACAAAAGAAGTATCTCCCTCCAGAGCAAAGGGCAAGCATGCTTACTGCCCGTTACAGATTGACATTCCCTAAACGCAAGGTTCCTCTCCTGTAATGTAGCCCACTGCATGTCCAAGTATCACCTGGCCTTGTTCACATCACTCTGTGGGCACTGGGGCTCAGGGAGTCGATGAAAAAGTGGTGATACTCTGGCTACGAGTATTGCTGTGAGTAATAAACTACTCTTCATCTGACCTAGGAGTGTATCTTCTGCCAGTATCCATGAAATAGTAATAAGTTAACTCATCAGCTTGCAAGTAGGATATGTTTCAGACCCTTCACATGTCCCAAAACCCTCCTTTCTCTGGAAACTCACAAAAACCTGGGAGGTTCACATAGTGCCAAAAGCAGTGACAGACCTTCAATTTCCCATCCATATGGTCACAGCTGGTGCTTTATGTCCCAGGCTCAATTCATCCAGAGCGGGACATCAAACCCAATGGACCTGAGTTGAAATAAAGAATCTTTCCTTGACTAGCAAACCATGTGCCTAGAGTCTAGCCTTTCACATTGCCATTCCGCTCTGGAGCCCTACCACCCCTGCGTCCGATGTAGGCATCAACTGTACCAAGGTCTTGAGAGTCTTGGAGGATCTCTTCTCTGTCCTGTTCTTCCTTCTTTTACTCTCTTCTTACCTCTCTCTCCTGATCTCCGGGGCACTTTAGTACAATAATCTCAACAAGTTTAAGCTTTCACCAAAAAACAAAAGAGAAGTTCCCTCTTGTCCAAAGTTGGCCTGAAGTAAGTGATCCCGATGAGGAACTACCTTCTCTTTATGCACAGGAAAGCCAAACACGATTTGTTTCTCAATAAATGACCCTACACAACAGTAATCACTCAATGTGGTTAACTGTGGTTCTGGTAGCTTTTTCTTTACTACCCCTTATTCATATCTTTGACTTTAGAGAAGGGTAGAAAATATTTTTCTTGGTCTCTTGCTCAATTACATTGAGCTAGTGGAAAACTACCTTAGCTTTCTTTCTTCTGGTCTGTAAAATTAAAAAGAACATTATATAAATTACCACCACACACACAAAAAAAAACATAAAATAAAGATGATGGTGATGATGGTGATGATGATGATGATGATGATGCAGAACACTCTCTTTCTAAGTCTGCATATATGTCTTCTTGCTTAGCTGACCCCAACAAAGAGGTTTGTGGAAAGGAACAAGAAACTGACAGAAAGTAAAACCAATTGTGTTTTTAGAAGATTTTTTCCAGTCTTTGGGTTTTGCCTTATTTGCAACCAATTAGATCAACATTGATATCCTTTAACCACTGATTTTACTGAAGTATTTACGACAGTTAACATAACTGCACTGGCAAGATTTCCTACAGGTGCCACCTCTTCTCTTCTCCCAATTATCAATAAATTCTCAATTCTCCTAGTCTCCAAACAGCCCTGGGTAGGCTAGCAATTGGCTTTAATGATACAATCTACATCTACCTCACTTGCAAGGCACAGACAGTACATACACCCTTGGGGTTACAAGCTTGTCTAGTTATGAAGAAATGTGGCCCTAGTTATATTTTCAGAGATCCCACATAAATAATTCGTGGCTGCAGAAGAAGCAATTGAACCATCTCTCTTATGTTTTATCCCCCTTGGAATTTAGGGGTTGAAAATTCCATCTTTGCCTACCTTGTTCATGCTGTATTTTCTAAGCATAGAACAGTGGTGGGGGGTGTTTGTTTTGTTTTTTGCCCATCAGAAAAATGTTCAATAAATATTTATGGACTGAATGACCATGTGAATAAGTGAATAAACTTTAATAAGAGCTAGAAGATAAAAATATCCTTGGATTCAGATCCAAACTTTAAAATGCTGCCATTTTAATTTTCTGTGGAATTAGCACTTTAATAAATTGTTCTTTGTATCTTTGGCACTTCAAAAGACTCAAAAGAAAATATTTCCTTCCTTTACCAATAAAATAAAATTATTCACCACCTGAAGTGTGTAAATATTTAGGAGCTTTTTTCAAGCTTTTAGTTAGTGTTATTATGCAGTGTCTCTCAATGGAGGCGCTCATGGCATTCTGTATGATGGTGTTCCACTGCAGAACACTTGGCATCACTCCCGTTCCCCACTAAATGCCAGAGGAGCCGCCCAGTCAGTGTGACCTCCCGAACATACTACTCGACCTTCTCCATAAGAACCTATTAAATTTATACTGGATATGAGTTGTATCCAAGACTTCCTCATTTCCTTAAGGACGAAGTTCAAACTTGCAATCAAACCTGATCAAGTCTTTCTAGACTTGCCCTATTGCCATTGGAAGTTGTATTCCTTGTGATAGCCCCACACATGGCGATAGCCTCCAGCATTCCCAATCTACCTGCCATTGCACAAATGTGCCTTGATCTTCCATGGCCCTGTATCTTGTCATGCTCTTCCCTCAGCCTGGAATGTCCTTCCAAACCCTGCCTCCCACACCCACCTGTCTGACTAGCACTTATCCTGCAAGGACAACTCAAGGATTTCTTTGTCTTGGCTGCGTATACTGACAATTCTCCACCTCAGCCACTACTCAGAGATATTACGCTCATTTGATTCATTGTCAGCCTCCTCCCATTAACCACTGGGCTCTCTGATAACAGAGAGTTCTGGGTCCGCAGTACTAACACTACGTGCGCTAGTGTCCATGACATACCTCACCATAGTACATAGCATGCACTGTGCCACAGAAAGGATACCAGTCCAGAACAATGGGCTGGGAGCCTGCTGTGTGCTGCCACTGTGCTGGGTTCTGGGGATGCTATGATGAGGGAATAAAGCAGACAGAGCCCTTCCCTCATGTCCAGAGGAAAGGACAGACATTAAACAAGTAATTTCAACTATGGTGTGAAGGGGGATATGGGGGAGGACAACTTGGGACTCTGCCATGCCTGGGTCCCTACGACAAAAGGAAAGTTTGAGATGAGCAGGTATTAGCTGGGCAAGGAAAGGCAAGAAGAATGCCCCAGGTAGAGGCAGTATGTGAAGGGGTCCGTTCATTTTCTTTTATAGCTTTAGTAATGCATTCAGAGTCATGTTCTGAAGTCCAACTACCTAGGTCAGCATGCAGGTGCCACCATTCCCATCCTCATGGCTTGGGGCAAGTCACAAATCTGCCTCATTCTCACTTCAGTAAAACGAGGCTAATGATCTTACTCTATGATAGATTTGCTGTTAGGACTAATAAGATCATCTATTTAAAGTGCCTAGTACATAGTCTGGCACGTAGTAAGTGCTCTGTAAATATTACCTCATTATTTTTTATTATTATTATTCAACAAACATTTATTATTCAACAAATGCCAAAACTTATTTGCCTCCCTCTCCTGCTCCAATGTAGCACTTAATGAGAGTGTCTTGTTTACTGCTTTTTCAGCGTTGGGACTAGAAAAATAGGCCTCTAAGTGGTGTGCTCTGCAATCTTAAAATAAAGAAAATAATGAGCCTGTGAGCCCAGCCCAAGTAATCAAAGAAATATGTTTGTCATGAAAAATTCATATATCAAAATTGGCCAACAAATCATGTGGCATCCTGGAGTCATTTAATTATAATTAACTTACCATACTATTTGTTAAAAACAGATTTCTCCATCCCTACCCCTGGCCAGACCTATTAAGTCAGAATGTCCGTGGGTGAAACATGGGAATCCAGTTTTAATATGCTTCCCAAGTGATACTTCTTATGAAAAATAAGTTTGGGAAGTACTGGCTTGTCTCAGCAATGCTTGCTATGAACCACACACCCCCAAAACTAAGTGGTATGGATTAACAACTTTATTAATCCCACGGATTCTGTGAGTCAGAGTTTTGGAGAAAGCGAAGGAAGCAAGGCTCGTCTCTGCTCCTCAGTGCCTGGGAAGCCTCAGGGGCTGCCACCTGCAGGCTCCATATGCCAGTCTGAATCAGAGTACACCCGTGGAGCCTCTCCTGCGTGGCGGTCCCTGCAAGGTGAGATTTCTTTGCATGGTGGCCGGCTTCTCCCAGAGGGAGCACCCCAGGAGAACAGAGTGAACACCGCAGGGCCTTTTCCAATGCAACATCAGAATCACACGGCATCACTCACGGCATTCTATGGATCAGAGAGGTCACAGTCCCACAGATTCAAAGGGAAGTGACACAAGCCTGCCTCGCAATAAAAGGAGTATCATAGAAGTTGAGCATATTTTTCAACTGACTTACTAGTATTCTTGTTTTGATCTTTAATGGGTACCCACAAACTTTCGTTTTCTCTAGACATTCTTCCCATTTGTAATGTTTTGACAAATACCAAAGCAAGGCTGTAAGTTACTGGTTTCTTGAACCCGTCAATTGTCTCAATGGCGCCCATACCTGCTTACAAGAATATTTTGCTTTGTAAAGTTGGTCCCTAAAGTCCCCCATTTAGAAGAAACTCCTATTAATCCTGTCCGAAAAGTCATTGCCACTGATCCATTCTGTCTTTGGTCCTCTTCAAAGAGGTTCAAAACACTACTAAAGTTTTGCTCATCTTTTTGGTTCACGTAAAACTGAGGCTTAAAATCCTTATAGTACACAAATTATAATTATGCTTTTTCGTCCTGGATATTTCTCATAAAGTAGCCAGTCTTATATAAAACATTGTGATGCAAAGAAGATTTTAAGGATGAATTTCATCCTAGTTCATGAGGCACATATACAATCCTTTGGGCTGGCATGCGCCTTGTTTATGCACTTGAACATGTTTTATTAATGTTCCTGTATATGATTGTCCACGCTTACGTCACACAATCCATTCAAATGCCTAAACATTACAAATACACGTATAACTTTATACTACTTGGGATTATACACAAATTAGATGTGTCAGTTTTTGTGCATTTTGATGATATGACATAAAAATAGTTGCGTCCATAAGTACAAAATTTAAGCATATTAATCACTTTGTTACAGTAAAATGCACAGATGCAGGAGGATAGCAGCAGCCTGTGTGATTGCTCTAGCGATGCGTGTATTTTTTTCCCCCAAAGCCATCTTCATTTTTTCTTCCCATGTAAAATTGATTCTGGGGGGAAAAAAGATTCAAATCCATATTGGCATTTTCTAGGAATCCCACTAATGTGAGATATCTTATCACATTAGTACTCATAGTCAGAGACAAAGGGTTTTGGGGCATGTGAAATTTTAATCCAGCTCAATGGCTAGAGCTAAATCAGGGCACTAGTGCAAACAGAACCACGCAGGCCCGGTCTCACAATGGTAACCTCACCATGCAACTCTAATTTGGTATTGCTTCCTGTTCTGAATTACCATCGCATTTTAAAGAATATTGTCTATTTGTTTTTGAATACATGGGGTATTTTCGTCTAATTACATTCTGATCACATTTTACACAGGAAAAATACATCTGGCCTATCAATGGCACAAAATGGGCATTTCCTCAGGGGTGTGTAAAGTGTATATAAATTTCGGCTCCTGCCTGAGATGCGCAGAGATGCTAATGTGCAGGTCACTGTGTGCTGACTTTTCTTTGTGACTGGGGAGCAGTGCTCGCAAGCTCCGTGCTATGTAATGAAATCACGGGCAGTTCGGCTTACATGCGTAAAGATTTAACTCTTCTGCAAGTAGTCCCTCTGCCCCTGAACATTAGGTTTCTATATTGCTTTAATGTACCAGCCTCCCATCTACATTTGTTGGGGAAGAAAATAAAAGCAGTGTTTCCTTTAGTTTATTCAGGCCAAAAGGAAAAATTTCATATATATGCATACAGTTGTATGCTACATAGGTGTTATTAAATAAATACATTATAGCAGCTTTCATTTTTAATGGCTCGATTTTTTCCTTTGATTGCCTTCACCAATAAAAGTGTAGTCTGTAGAAAAGCACCCCTCTGGATAATCCATTGTCTCATTTTGACTCATTTTTATCGAGGAATTCCCCCTGCAGCAATCTGCACTGCCAGCCATTAGCTGTGCACATCTGCCCGCAGTAATGACCGCTCCTGTGTATATACCTGACTGCCACGCAGTTCAGCCCTCACCCAGAGGACGCTGGTGCAATGTCTCCAGAGCCAGCTAAATTTCACACTGGTGATGCATTACCGTTATCACCCCATTCGGTCTTTGGAAGTGAATTAAGAGTGCCTGAGGTTGAAAATAAGTCAATGCTGGGGCCTCATCTTAACTCGTGTCATCTCATGTATGTTCTAATAGAATGTATGACACATGATAGCCCTCAGAACTGTATTCAGTTGCGGCCAAAATAAAAACTTTGGATCCAGCAGCCCTTTCTTCTATACAAGCACAAAACATGAATATCTTAGTGTGATCACCAAGAAACACACCTTTTTATCAATAAATAAACCACATATTAAAATTTGTCCTATGTCCTCCTGACTGGGGTGGCTCTGATACAGGGTGCAGCCGGGGGGGGGCCCAAATAAGGATTTGGAATGGGGTCCAGAACTCAAGGTGTCCAGGAAATATTAGAAAGACATGTAAGATGTCCTCACCCCTTCCCCCACAGGTGTGAGTTGGGGGAAGGGACACATGGAGCAGGAACATGAAGGGCTGTTTTGTACAGCCACAGCTTTGCAGCTACCCTCTGGCATAGTCATTTAACATATCTATAGCCTTTAACTGGCTGCACAGATATGTTAAATAGCTGTGGCCATGCTCTGAGTCAGGGGGATGGAAGGAACTTCCCCCCAAGATGTAACTGAGGGGCAGGCCCCCCGAGTTACAGCACCTGCGTGGGAGCTTGGAGAAGACTGGCTCCATGACATGGGGCCACCCCTGCCCAGACTCATAATGGCAGCCCAGTAAACTTGGAATAATACAGGAATGCTGGCAGGTGTAACTGACTGTAGGAGGAGTCGGAAATGGGGGTGCAGAGGAAGATTGGTGAGGGGATTTAAACCCAGCCATGGCTGCCATTAGAGGAGAGAGCCATGTGTTTATGACAGAGTGGTGACCTCCACCTCCACACAGCTTTGCAGAGGGAGATCCACGTGGTTTTGCCAGAGTGCAGACCCCCACAGCTCTGGTAGAGGAGGACCATGCAGCTTTGGGGTGCTCCCTTTGGCTGCCTGGCCTGGAAAGCAGGAGAGGTTTTGCCTGGAAGAAGGGTGAAAGAACTCTTGCCAGTAGGTCATGAGAAGGTGCCTCGTGGCTTTGGATTAATTGGAGATCCTGCTGGAATGGCGACACAGCTGATGGTACTGGGAACCTGAAACACAGACGTTGCTTCTTTTCTGGAGTTACGGTACCCCAAATTAGGGCAGGGGGAGAAGGAAGCACTGTGGGCATCTGTGGGTATCCTAAAGGACTTTGATATTTTAATGAAGACGTTAGGTCACTACTTTAAGTCTGTATAGCATTAAATAAACATTTCCTTTCCTTTTCACAAATCTCTGGCATTGAGAGATGTCTTTCCTAGAAGGCTGCGGACATAACGAACCTGGGCGGTTCCTTTCGGTAATAGTATATCAGTGTGCCCGCCCCCCGCCCCCCGCCCTTGGCCCTTGTGTTCTGCAACAGCTCAGTTGGTTGGGCATTGTCCCACAAAGCCAGAGGTCGCTGGTTCAATTCCTGGTGAGGACACATGCCTGGGTTGCTGGCTCCATCCTGGTGGGGGCGGACACTAGAGGCAACCAACCCAAGTTTCTCTCTCACATCTGTGTTTCTCTCCACTTCACTCTCCCTCCCCTCCCCTTACTCTAAAAATAAATAAAATCTTTTTAAAAATTTGTTCTATCTCAATTGTATTTCTCTTTGATATATTTTCTTCTGTGAATGTCCCAATTTAAAGAGATAATGTATTTAAAAGAGAAATTAAATTAATAATTTCAAAGTTCTTTTAAAACGCACTTAAATCCTTGTCTCCAGACCCTGACCCTTTGGTCAGTTCTACTGGATTGTAAGGCACTAGAGGGCAGGGCCACAGAAGGACACTGTGTCCTACACCAGGGATTTTCACCCGGTGCGCCACAAGAATTTTAAAACATGCGATACCTAACTATTTAGGTAGGGGCACTGACTTCCCTTAGATTCTCAAATAAAAAAATGGCAACAGCCAACACAATAGCCATATGGTGTGAACAAATCATAACTATACCTATTTTTGTCAGCTCTGCAAAAATTACAATTTTTGGTGTGCTGCAGAATTTTAGTAATTAGTTTACATGTGCTGTGAGCTGAAAAAGGTTGAAAATCACTGTTCTATACCAAAGCGGAGGGACCACCAGAAGACAGTAGTAAGGACAATCTTCAGATGACACTAAAGGATTTCCCCAAAAAGTGCATTACTGGAGATGAGAGCGGTCAGGTGACCACCACAGTGGTCCAGACAATCAATCACAATGTCATGACCAAAGCCAAGGATGGTTCAGGAGATACTTTGCAAGCAGAAGCAATGAGACTTGGATGGGGACAAAGAGGGACTAGGAGTGAGGGAGATTTTGATCTTAGCTCTGACATATAAACATCTTGGAAGTCATCACTCCCATCCTTATAACAAAAAAAGCTTGACAAACTAAAAATCAATTCATTTTCTTGGGCCTGTCATAGAACTGAAGTAACAAGGCAAACCGTCCCCCTGAACTGCAGACACAGGCACAGCCCAAGGGATACAGCGACCAAGATCTCTTTCCCTGGAGCAGGAGCTGCATGAGGCTTAAACTGGTAAGACACTTAACTAGTCATCTTCACAGATTTCTGGAGCCTCAGTAAGAAATTCCTAGAGATCACAGTCTGGAGCCAAGGGGCCTTCCTCAGCTCTCCGTCCAGGAACCCCACCTGGTTCTCACTTGGAGGATCTGAGAAAGAACCCCTCCCAGTTCCTAATCCTGGCAGGAGGAAGGGAAGAGTAATTTGTAAACCCCACCCACAGCAATCTCCATACCAAAGGCCTATCCTCCAGGGCAAAAGACCTCACCTGGCCTCTATTTTGAAACCTTATCTCACCTAGAGGAAAGGAATTCCTCCTCCCTCCAGCCTCCTCCACACCTGTCACACCTAAAGGGGGAAATAATTCACTGTCATCAAGAAACTGGGATTTGTGTAAATTCTTTATATATCTTGAAGATTAAACCCTTGTCTGAGGTATCATTGGCAAATATGTTTTCCCAGACAGTTGGTTCTTTTTATTTTAATACTGTTTTCTTTAGCCGTGCAGAAGCTTTTTATTTTGATGACATCCCATTTTTTATTCTTTTCTTTATGTCCCCTGAAACACCAATCCAAAAGAACCCGTGAACCCCAATGTTCATAGCAGCACAATTTACAATAGTTAAGTGCTGGAAGCAACCCAGGTTCCCATCAGTAAATGAATGTATCAAAAAACTATGGTACATTTACACAATGGAATACTACACAGCAGAAAGAAAGAAGGAGCTCCTACCCTTTGCAACAGCATGGATGGAGCTGGAAAGCATTATGCTAAGTGAAATGAGCCAGGCAATGAAAGACAAATACCATATGATCTCGCCTTTAACAGGAACCTAAACAACAAAACAAAGAAACAAGTAAAATATAACAAAAGACACTGAAACAGAGGACAGGCTGACTGACAGTGACTAGAGGGGAGAGGGGAGGGAATTTCAGGGGAATTTCAGGGGAGAAGGGAAGGGTTTACAGGAACAAATATAGAGGACACATGGACA
>CM052544.1:94700528-94730456 GCA_028533065.1 Trachops cirrhosus
TGCAGCCTAGGAACCGAGTATGAGGAGAGTGGGGAAAGGGCGACACCCCTGGGGGAGGAACAGGGACCCTGTGAAGGCCACAGCCTGGAGACTGGCTCCCGATGAGCCTCAAACTGAGGTTTCAGCAGCAGATGACAGGACACTCCCCCACCTCTACAGGTCCAGGACGGAGAGTATTTCTTAGGATGGCAGAGTTGTGAAGCACTATTCATAAGCTGGGCAGAAAATGCTTAAATGTGTGAGTAAGGGACCAAGAACAGATGTATAAAGATTCTCACATTTAACTGCTGGGACTGGGACCCTGAGTGAAGGAGGGGGAACCACCTTCAGAAAAATGCAAAGAAGTCCATCCCTTCCATTGAAACATGTCTCTTTCAGGGCAAAAGAAGTGAAAGAGAAAATGAGGCTATCATAGAAGTTAAGTGAGCAAATGAAGCTGGGGACAGACATTGAAAGAATTCACGCAGACCACTTGATTGAGCCATGTTACTCTATAGACTGGTCATTTCCAAACATCTTTTAAATTTTGTGCTTGATTTGAGCACATGCCTAAACATACAGGTATTCATTTATGCATCACACAGATCCCTCTGTCAGTCTCATTTACTAAAGCCCAACTTCTTCCTGTATTTAGATAAAGAGGCGTTATACACTACATATCTCACGTATCCTAAGATCATCATGTTCCCTCCCTAGAGCATTTTTTTTTCTCTATTTTTAAGGTAAAAGTCTGTGGCAGATTTTTTTAATAGCTATAAAAAAGGGATGCAGCCACCACCAAACACCTACCTCTTCTCATTTAGTCTCTGAAGCAACCTAACCACCCTCACGGACCTCAGTGCACCTCCATTTATTAACGTGCAGGCCCATCTCCGTTGGAACCCATCTCTCCATCTTCCAGCACTGGCTCCAGCCAAGCAACGTTTGCCCAGTTTCCTGTCCCAGCTTCCTCCCCACGCAGATCTCTCTGACTTCACAAATTCAGGAACAAGTTTTAGAGATTCACATCCTCCTACTTTTAGCCATTGCCTCCACTGTTCCCTTCCCGCGTGTCAGGCCTAAAGGCAATTCCCACTGTGTCTGTCCTGGACTCGCAGACAAAACCTGACAATGCTGTGCTGGTCTACAGCAGTCCTGCATTGCTGATTAAGCTTGGCTGTCACCGCTCTTGCTGTCACCTGTCATTTCACTCTTTCATCAGCTTGATTTTGACTTGCAGCCTCCTCTGCCTTCTTCTGCTTTGCTGCGTCTTAGCTGCTCTGGGATGGGGGGGAAAAAGATGACTGAAAACGTTGAGACTAGAATACTAAATGGGAATCAAGAATAGACGTGCTAAGGAGCCTAGTTTTCATGCAGCGACATGAATCTCCTGCTTCGTATCTTCACAGGCCTTTTCCACTTACTCTTTCAGGTCAAATCTGTGTTCCAGACTGACCTCCATACACATGATATACAACCATATGTATCTTGAGTTTTCTTAAAGCAAAATAAACACCAGTCTTCCTTTTGACTCCAGCATCATAATCAAGCCACAGTAAAAGAACTATTTCATTGCCCCCCTAAAAACTGGGTAGAGGAAAGTTGTTTGAACATAAAGTATTTTTTATCTCATTTTAGCAAAGTGTATAACTAAAATTAGTATAAATTGTCATAACTTATAAACTGGGTTTTCTTTTCCTTGCATTTGCTTTCACACTACAGTATGAACCAATCCACAGAATTGATGACCTCCTTCCAAGAGACCCCAACTTGGTGAAGCAGAGAAGAGTTAAGGAAGAAAATAGCCATTTAGCTGATTCCTCAAGAGTACCCTAGCTACAAGACAGAGAAAAGCGTCTAGTAACTGCTCCATCTGTACCAGCTATCCTCATTTCCATTATAAGCCGCAAATGGCAAAATCAATGGCCAGAGATGAAAATGGAATATAAAGAGGCTTAAGACTGCTACAAATCACTGATCTACTCTGGGAAGCCTGAGCAGAAACTCCATGGAGATTTTCCCTGAGAAAAGCTCTGCTATTCAGCCAAAGTACTGAGCTTCTCCAAAGGACCTTACTCCCATGTGAACAAATAGGCTCTGGGCACCTCACAAACCATCCAGGGAGGGAATAACACCCTGTGTACCACGCTTCTGTGGGCCTGCTCCCGGCATGACCCCCACCCACCACAAGGGAAGACAGAAAAGCACAGCTGCCCTGCTTCGTGATGGAAAATCAGATGCTCTGCCCTAAGCCTCCACCAGCAGGATGGGTGGTCCTTCATGGGCAATCAACAGGTGTATAAACAGTGGCAGGGAGAGCTCCCTCAGCTCAGGTTCACTTAGTTCCCTGGGTAGTTAAATTTCTCTTTTCATCAAGGGTAGGGACTCACCCTTAGACTGTCTTCTGGATCCTTTAATACTCTCAGCAGGAATCTTTTTGGAAATATCCAATTCTCTCTCCTTCTATATTCATATTTAGTTATTCAATAATCCATTCATTATTCCAAATATTTAATAAATTTTAATATGTGCCAGATATTTTTCCAGGGCCTACTTACCTGTATATTCTAGAGAGAACAGAACAGCAATGAATATGTAGTCAAAGAAAAAGTCAGCATGGTGGTTACCAGAGGGAAGTGGTAGTAAATGGCGAAGGGGGTCAAATACGTGACAATGGAAGGAGACTTGACTTTGGGTGGTGGGCACATAGTGCAATATACAGGTAATGTGCGATAGAATTATACCCTTTAAAGCTACACAATTTTATTCACCAATGTCACTGCAATAAATTTAATAGAAAGAAAAAGAAAAACAAAGTCAGGTGTCATGAAGTAAGATGAGCAGGATTAGGGGAGAGAGTACAGTGAGACAGAAAAGACCTCTCTGAAGGTCTTTTTGAACAGGGATGTGGGGAAAAAGAAGGATCAGCCACGGCAGATCTGGGAAAAGTGTCCCAGAAGAGAAGAGCAAGTGGACATAGAGGTACTTGGAGTGCTTCTAGAGGAGAAGGAAGAATGTCAGTGGACCTGGGCGCAGCAAGCAGCTGATGATGGAGAAAGAGATGATGGAAACAAAGATGAAGAGATAACTATGGAGAGGATCATGAGGGACCTCCTAGGCCATGGTTAGGCACTGTTTTGTATTATTCATTGTGTTGTGAATATGACAGAAAGCCATTGGAGGTGACACAGAGGAGTGACATGATTATTCTGGCTGACTGTGAATAGTACAAGGTCTCTCCGGGAAAAGTCCAGCCATTGTTAGTATAATGAGAATGGTTTGCATGACATCAATGTAACCTGGCAGCCAAGGACAGTGGACTTGATACACATGTGTGAACAACGACGACTTCACTGTACTAGTCAGTGAGGGAGGTAGACACTGTTGAGTGAGCATCTGTACTGTATGGCTGTCTCATTCAAAATGACAGAGTGAGTAGAGCAATGAATCTGTATCAAATTTTGCATTTAAACTTGAACATGTCTCCACAGAAACTGTTCAGATGATTCAGAAGGACGCAGCTATGGGCAGCTGGTGATCGGCAGCTTCATCACAACAACGCACCCACTCATGCATCATGTCTCATGCAGTTTTTTGGCGAAACATCAAAGCACCCAAGTGACTTGGCCCCCCTACAGCCCAGATTTGGTGCCCTGCAATTTCTGGCTTTTCCCAAAACTAAAATCACCTTCAAAAGGGAAGAGATTTCAGACCATCAGTAAGATTCAGGAAAATATGACAGGGCAGCCGATGGCAACTGGGGTAACTGTGTGAGGTCCCAAGGTGCCTACTTTGAAGGAGACAGAGGTGTCATTGTCCTATGTACAATGTTTTTTGTATCTTGTATCTTCTTCAATAAATGTGTCTATTTTTCGATTACATGGCTGGATACCTTCTGAACAGACCTCATATAATAGAAGAGGCAAGAAGGAAATGAGACCAGGAGGAGGTTCTTGCTGTGGTCCAGGCAAGAAGCAATGGTGGATAGGATTAATCTGGTAATGGTAGAGAAGTGGTTGGATTCAGAATAGATTATGAAGGCAGAACTAACAGGATCTCCTGAGGGATGGGAGCAAGAAAGAGTTGAGGAAAACTCCAAAGAGGGGCGCCTGACTGCAGAGATATATGGTTATCCCCCCAACAGTCACTGGGAAGAAAGAACACAAGGATAAGCAGAGATCCTCACTAAACAGAGAGCAAAGCCTGAACACAAAGATGATGGGTGATCCTCCCAACAGAGATGGAGAAGACTCAGGGAAGCTCAGATGTGAGGAAAGTCAATAAAAAACTGTTAGGCCTTTAGATTCTGTTTCATCACTTCCCACCATCAAGGGCACTGTGGCTATCTGAATTCTCCCACACTCAGGTACATTCACAATATAATATTCAAAAACCACTGGAAACTAACTGAGTGAAGAACAGGGAAGAATGTGTTCCAGGCTCAGTATGCTTATACAAAGACATAAAGATGACCAGAACCACAGAGCAAAAGGGAGCAATGAGATGAAGTCTGTGAGACAGGCAGGAGCCAGATCATAAAGGCTTGCTAGCTGTGTTACAGCAGTTATTTAACCTTTCTGTGCCTCAGTTTTCTCATCTGCAAAATGGGATGATAATAATAGTACCTACCCCCAAAGAATTTAATAATTTAAGGTCTGTAAAGTTCTTAGAACAGCACCTAATATACAGTCAGTATTTTAAAAATGTTAAATTTAACAAATAAGTAAAATTGTGGTCTTTCACCTAAGCAATAGGAAGTTAGAAGGGAATGACACAATTGGTCCTACAAATGAAAAAAAAAGAAATTAACATTTAAATATACTTTTTTGGTGGTAGACAAAATAGTGATGAAGATTATTGTGTCTACATTTTAGAAATCACAAAAATAACTATTAATATATTCTTTTTCAATACATTAAAGTATAGCCTAGTGACCTAAAAGATCTCAGGCCTACAAATTGTGTATTTGGAAACCAAAACTTACATACATGGTATCTCCCTGTTTCTTGACACAGAGATTACCTCCAGAGCCTTCCCCAGGATTTCTGCAAACTCTCAAGGGCTTGCTTTTGCTCCTCTTTACATACTTTAGTGGAAAAGTTGGTGATGATGAAATGTTTAAAGGTAGAAAATGGAAAGGAAGGAAAAAAATTATGGTCTTGGCAAGAATTGCAGCTGGTCACCCTCAATATCTGACTAGTTATTCTAGCAACCCCAGTACTGGGGACTCCCTTACCCAGCTGCTGATGATGCCACCCAGCCATCCCCATCACACTCATGCACCAGAGTTAGCATAAGGCTGCTGCAGCCAAGTGCTCATCTAGATCCTGGGCAAGATGTGACAATAAAAAGGGCAGATTACACACAACCTCACTAAAAGCAGTGCAAAATTAAAAGGAAGTTTTCATGGGGAAGTAATATGTTGGCTTATATTTTGGACAGATAACCAGAGGCAGCATGGAGACTTGGAGTTGGGAAGATGGGTTGAGAGGCTGTGCCTATAATTCAAGTCTGCTAATGAGGACCTGACCTAAATCCTTAGCCATTGAGAAAAAAAGAAGATCAATCCTACCAACTTCATAGAGGCAAACTAAACAAAGCTCTGAAGTTTTTTGGGTATAGGTGTGAGCCCTCCAACCTAGGATAATGGGGAAATAGTCAAGTCCTGAAGAGAGGTCCAGAGAACAAAAAGGCAGATCAGGATGGCAGGAAAGGAGATCATGGGATAGGCTTGGGACATGGTGCGTTTGAACTCCATGTAGGCCAAGTTGTGCTGCAGGAGGCAGAACATATCTTCTCCCACGCGTGTTAACGTCTTCTGGGCTTCAAAGCCACTCAGACCAGGTGTGTGGTGCAGTTCAACAAAGACTTATTAAGCCCCTTCTATGTTCCATGCCTGAAATATTACACTTTACTTCCATTATTCCATTTAATTCTCACAGTAGCTTCATTCATTAGTTATTGTCAGCTCCGTGTTGATATCTGAGAAAACTGTGGCTCAGGAAGCTTAAATAATTTTTTCAAGGCCAGACAGCATTTTGTGCTGTGATCTTTCCCCTACTTCCCTCTATGGCAAGACTAGACACCCCGCTCTGGGTTCTCCCATTCTGGTCCCATGCTCTGAGTCCTTGGGGAATCATGTTCCTTAGTATTCTTGGTGGATTAAAAGTTTAAGACATACTTATGTTTGAAGGACTCAGGAAAAGAGCCCTCCTTAGCTGGCCTTGCCACCTCCTACCATTAGGAAGCAGAAGGGTGTAGCGGTGAGGGGCACAGACTCTAAAGCCAGCCTGTTGGGTTTGGGTTCCCACCCTGGCAATTCCTAGCTGTGTGACCTGGTGAAGGTTAACTAACCTCTCTGTGCCTTGCTTTACCCACTGGTAATAAGGGAGCAATGTTAGTATAAAACCAGTATCATTATTATGAGCATCAAATGGATTAATATGCAGGAAGTACTTAGAATGACACCAGCACATGATACATGTAGTTATATTATTCTGACGGTCTTATTGGAATATCTCTAGACACATCCATGTAACTGCCAGTCCCCCTAAGATGCTGTGGTCTAACAGAAGTGGTCAAGCAATGTGGGCCTTGGTAATAAATGAGATATCACTATAATCTGTGTGGTTAGTGCTTCTTTTTAACCTTAACATTTTTATTTTACCAACTTAAGCCCACCCATTCATTTCACAAAATACTAATAATCTGGTACAAATCACCAGATTAGAGGTTCGTAAGCCTTGAAAAAATGAGTCAGAAAAATACCTGCCCAGAAGTAGCTTATAGTATTAAGTCAATTCAGACACAGAGATCAGTTAGTCCAGACAGCCAGCCAACTGAGCAAAACCTGGCCCTTTGTCTATGCTTTTCTCTTTTTCCCTCAATCAGAACGAAGACATGGCTCAGAGATGGTAATTACTGATTTGGACATCAACGTGGCAACTCTATATTCTCAGAAAAAGCGCAGGGAGCATCTAGCATACCTACCTCGGGTCCCGGGAGGAAATGTAAGCCAGAGATGTAAAGTGGCTTAGCCAAAGTCCCTGAGCTAATTATGGTCACAGGTTGATGGTTTCCGCTCCAAACACAGTGAGCTTTCCTCCAGAGCACGCTGGCTCTACACTCTGCTCTTTGTTTCTCTAGGTCACTATTCAACGTGCCTATTCATTATGCAGTCCCATCAGTGAAAGAACAATTGACCCAGCAACACAATACATGCAAATCATAACAATTCTGCTATACTAATATGTTTATTATATTATAAAATCTACACAAAACTGTAAGCTTAAAAGTTGACATTTTTTTTCTTTACCCAAATCTGGAGAACACATCTGGAGTGCGCATCTGGAGAAGATGGCCCTCCCACTCTTAGAAGCCACAACATTGGGTGTTGTTCCCAGGCAGCCAGTGGGAAAAGTGTGGAATTTGGGACCACCTTAGTTACCACTAAATAGCTTTTGTGACTTTATTTATATTCTATTGCCACTGTAACAGATTGCCACAAATGGAGCAGCTTAGAACAACAAATTTATTATCTCACAGTCTTTGTGGATCAGTAGTCCGGGCACAGCTTGGCTTGGCTGGTTCTCTGCTAAGTGTCTCACAAGGAGGAAATACAGTGTGAGCAAAGCTGAGTTTTTCATCTGAAGTCACTAGTGCAGAAGGAATGCACTTCCAGACTTATTTAGGTCCATGACGTTGTAGGACGAAGGTCCCCGTTTCCTTGCCAGCTGTCAGCTGGGGTGGTTGTCACTTCCAGAGTCGGCCAATTTTCCCTGGCTTGTGGCCCCTTACTCTTCAAAGTCATGAGTGGTGGGTTGAGTCCTTCTCCCCACACTTCTAATTTCCATGACTTTCCTTCTGCCTTATCTCTCCAACAATCAAATCAATTCTCTGAGTCTCAATTTCTTCAATGGCAAAATGGGTAGAATTATATGTACCTCAGATTACTGATTTGAGGGTAATAGATACAAAATTATTTTGAAATTGTAAAGCAATCAATGTGGAGAGAGTTGAGAGTTGGGGGGAATTAAAAGGGAAACAGAGAAACAGGGAAGCTTTGCTCTGCATTTAAAATCATTAGTTTGACTGAAAATAAGAGAATAACTTGAATGCCCACAGAACACTAAAGTTAAGGGAAATAGATATTTGTAGAAGCATTTTGTAAATGCTACAATGGTATATGAATATTGGGAATTGTTATAAAATATCATATACCAAGTGAAACACCTAACCTAAGTCTGTACCTCCAAAAGGATCTTAATTTAAAATATATATGTGGAATAACTGGACATAAGCCAGCACAATACCACAGAGCCTGCAGATCTGCCAACACCATTTGCTGATAACAACTATGCCCTGGGCATATAGGTATTTTCATTCCTGTAAAATGGGAATAATAATAATAGCACCTAATTTAGGGTTGTTGTGAGGATTAAAGAATGCATGTAGAACACTCAGCAGGACACCAGGCTATAAATATCATCTATTATTTTATCCTTGAATTGAAAAGGATGAGCATATGATCAGTGGGTTGTGAAGTCAAAATATGGCAACTAGCCCCGGCTGGTCTGGCTCAGTGGAATGAGCATGCGCCTGGGAACCAAAGGGTCCCTAGTTCAATTCCCAGTCAGGACACATGCCTGGGTTGCAGGCCAGATCCCCAGTAGGGGTCATGCAAGAGGCAACCACACATTGATGTTTCTCTCCCTCTCTTTCTTCCTCCCTTCCCCTCTCTCTAAAAATTAATAAAAGAAATCTTTTAAAAAATATGGCAATCAATAATCTACTGATAGCTCACAGCCTTTACTAAGACAATAAGGGGAAATATATTCCTCAAAAAATAATATGCAAGAGAATAAAAAAGAATAAAAATATCTCTCAGGTCACATTAAGTAATAGGTATTTCATCGATTATGTTTCCTAACACAATTTTGTGTTTTCATAATTTACAGGACTTGGAGCCATAATTCACCTAAAATCAATGGGTTAAGCGAATTTGCAGTTTCAGAGACTAGGAGTTCTGGAAGATGTTCCCCGCAGGTGCACCTCCATCCTGAGAAGATTTAGTCAGGGCATGATGGCCTAGACTGCCGACACCTGCTGGTTTCTCCAGCTCAAACTCAACTGAGAGTAATGACAGAAGAGAGAGGGCCGAGTTCAGACCGCGGCCCGTGCCCTGAGCTCGGGCGGGCCCTGCATTAGCCAGCTGCACTGCACTCGGTCAAGTATTAGACACACTGCTGCAGCTCTGCCACATCCTGGCAGACCTTCAAGGTGCTCTGAACTTGTATGCCTCACAAGAGACCTGTTGAGGAACCAAAAGAAAGTAAAAAGAGAGATTTAAAATATCAAATGTCTTACTACCTGATGTGTTACTGTGATTTAAAATGAAAATCCAAGGACTTTTCCCTTCATATGACGGGGCTTAGAGGGATTCTTAAAATAGACAATAGGAAGCAAATCCAAGTAAAGATTCCATAGGGAAAAAAAGAAATTAAAAAAACACTGAAGGAAAAGTCAGTGAAACGAAAAAGCGCTAAAGGAACAACAAAATTTTAGAATGGCTGTAAAGGAGAAGAAAGACTATTTGAAAAATCTTGCTTATTTCTTCATACAATAAACATTAGTTGATTATGTGTCAAGCACTATGCTAGGAGCCCTTTAGGAATAATCTGCAAAGAGGGAACCATAAAACAGAGAGGAAAATTTTGAGAGGGGGTAAGTAAAAACAGGGTGAGAAGAAAGGATAGAGGAGGGGCACCTAGCTCTATGGCCTCGGGGAAGGAGGAAGCAGATTAACCCAAGAAGACAAACCGTGAGTAGAAAAGAGAGACAGAGGCTGCCTCCTACACTGCGGCAGCCACTTGCTGAAATCTGGAGCAAGTCACTCCTCTCCCTACCTCAGTTCTCCCAACCACAAATGAAGGTTCTTGGGCAGTGTGAACCGCCCAGAAATCCTATGAATACTATAAGCAGAAGGTCATCCTAATTCTTCACATTCTTCATATTCCACCTTTAATCTATTGGAAATGTTTATCAGTGCTCTCTCTCTCATCCTCCACCCATCACTGTCACTATGGCCTGAGTCACTGTCACTTCTTGTTGGATCGATGCAGTGGCTTCCTAACAAGCCTATTTCTATACTCCATTCTCAAGAGCAATCAGAGGGAGCCTGTTCTTTTGGACCATGGCATTCCTCTATTCAGAATGTTGTGATGGCTCCCTATTGCCTAGGCTCATGGAGTAGTGCATTATCCCCCCTCCCCCATCTCATCTTCTGTTCCACGCCCCCCTTGCACATTCTTTTCCAGCCACACTCTCCTATTTGCCATTCTTCCAACACTATTGGCATGGTCTGTGGTCTGTGCCCCAGCAGTTTTCTCTGCCGCAAAGGCTCTTGCCCCCATTTCACTCAGTTGGTATCCTTATCTCCTTCAAGGCTTTGCTCAAATTTAGCCTTCTTGGTGAGTCCTACTCTGACCACTCTAGGAAGCCCTATAACCTAGGCCTACATTCCCAATCCTTCTGATTTTCTGAAAATTCACTTATTTACTTTGTGTATTGTTTACTGTCTTCCCACCCCTACCCCGGAATGTAAGATCCAAGAAGGCAAGCATCTTTGTCTGCTTTCCTAACTATTAACCACTGCCTTAAAACAGTACCTAGTACATATATATATAGGCACCTAATACATGTTTGTTGAATGAGTAAATACATTATTGTAAAGACAGATACAAAAGCAAATAAAGCACAGATCTACAGGAGAGACCCCTGGTCCCCCTCTTTTGCCAAGATAGAAGATATGAGGGGAGAAGCCTGGGCCCTCACAAAGCCAGTGTGCCAGAGAGCCTGATGGAATGGAAAGAATACTGCATAGGATGTCTGAATCAGGATCCTAGTTTTGATTTTGCCACTATTATGGAAGCTGGGCCTCAACTGTCTTATTTATAAAAAGGAGAGGTTAGGTTAGACCAGGGAGAGGTAAACTTCTGCCCTCAATCCAAATCCAATATACTTCTTATTTATGTAAATAAAGTTTTACTAGAACACAACCATGCCCACGTATTTACACACTGTCTGCGGCCACCTAAGTGCTACAATGGCAGAGTTGAGTGGGGATGACAGACACAGTATGGTCTGCACAGCCTAAAATATTTACTCTCTCACACTTTATAGAAAAAGTTTGCCAGCCACTGGACTAGACCCCCAGAAAACCAGAACCAGAAAAGCTGGCTTCTTTGTTCACCACCATGTCCCCAGCACACAGAGCTGTGCCTGACACATGGTAGGTAATCAACACATATTGAATAACTCACAGGCTCTCAGGCTGCCTCATGAAGCCTTTAGAAGGTTAAATAATAGCAGCAGCTGATAGAAAGTACCACATGCACTTAGTTTATATCACATTCTTTCTTTAATTCCCACAACCCCATGAGGTAGATTTCATCCTTATCATCCCCATTGTATAGATGAAGGAACTGAAGCACAACCAGGTTAAGTAACTTGCCCACCCAAGTACATAGGACATCCTGGGACCTGAATTCACGTGGTCTGACACCACAGTTCATATTTTTAACCACTGCCCACATGGCCTCTCTCCTGGTCAACAGGACTAAGGCAGCTACAAGTTTAACCGTTTTATCTGTTGGCTTCTAGATGTGTGTTTTGTTAAAAAAAAGTATCTATAAATTTTAAAAGTCTGAAAACCACTGAATTCAATCTACTAAAGTCACTTTAACACCCTAAAATCTAATTTAGCAAGAGTTGCTCTAAAGAAAAAAGTTGATAAAATTGCAAGCCGAATCCCTGACCTTCTCTCTTCTCTTCACAATGCAGGGCCCCGAAAGGCATCCTTGCAAGACTCACCCCCAACTGCAGGAAAGTGGAGTGCACTCACTGCTTCTCAAAGAAAGAATAACTCAAAAATCAATTGTAACTTTGATGTCCATTGCACTTTCCAAAAAAAAGAAGAAAGAAATTGATTCAAAGGGACTAAGAATCTAATTGAAGTTTTAATTTCTTCGCATCTTGCAAAAGCTTAGAGGATGAGATGGAAAGGCACACAGCACATGCAGAATCCCAAAGACTGCCTCCAAAACTGGTAGGGCCGTGGAGTAGTGTGTAATTGCACCCCCGACTCCAAGGCCACTGCTCCTGGTCCTGAACTTCCCTTATTTTCCAGCATAGAAGCACATGCTTTCCAGCATGAAGCACACAGACATCAATAAGTCAGGCCAAGAATAATCTCTAGGCCATTAATTAAACTCTGCGTACAGGCATGCACACGATACCATCATACATAGCATACGGAGCCATAAACACTACATGGAACCACAAAGGATAAATTATAAGCATATAATTCCCTTGAGTTTCATAAACCATAAAAATGAAGCTCAAGTGGTTTGTGTAGTCATTTGAATCCCAGAAGGAAATACAGCACCACAATTCAAAAGTTGCTTATTGTTTATTTTTATATAATGGATGGATCCTACTTCTCAATTCACACATGCCCTCCCCCCGCTGGGGCCATCCATCCTGAAGCTGACTCTGCCTATCAGCCATCCCCTCCCAGCCTGCCCCTCCCCCAAGTTCTCCCCTCTTCACAGAAAAGGCCCATCTATGGCAGCAGCCTGATGGGAGTGTGGGGTTGCATCTCATCTCATTAACAAATTTTAATAATTCACGAGAGTAGCGTAACTCTTGTGAATAATCAATGGCATATTTTCCCCATGGGATGCAGCATCTGTAGCACTGCATTCCATGTATTATGACGACTTATAGATTACAGAAATACAAAAGAAAAACAATAGTTATTGAGCACTAATTTCCTTAGGAAAGTATGGCTTAAAATGATTTCTTCCCATTCCCCTGTCCTCAAATTCCTCAAGTCTCCACTCAAAACTATTGGGTTCTTTTTTTGAATCATATACTTTCATCTTCTTATTGACCTCACAACAAGAAATCAAATATTTATTGATCACTGACACTACATGCTTGGAAATGTCCAATAATCAAAAGGAAGCTTTCTTCTCTCAAGAATGTGCAATCTGGCTTTTAAACAATAAAATAAAATACACTGAGTGGAAAGAGAATGGAACTTGGAGTCAGTTAAACCAGGGCTGCATTTGAACTAGGCTGCTTCTTAACTGTGTGGTATTAGGAATGTCACTTAGTTTATCAGAACAATAATTTTCTCAGCGGGATAAGTAAACATGATAATATCTGCCTTTCTGAGTTGCTGTGAGAGTTAATAATAAATATCTCTTACTTTCTATATCCCCTTGAGTAAGTTCATAACAACTCAGTGTCTCCATTGTCCCACCTGTAAAATACATGTAAGTGTCCTTCTCATGAGGTTACTCTGAGGGTTAAATGGGTTACTACATGTAAAGCACACAGAAGAGTGCCTGGTACAGTGCCCAATAAATGTTAATGGCTGTGCTTGTTGGTATACAAGAAGCACCTATTCTATACCCATTTGTGGGTGTTCCAAAGTATTATAAAATAATATTAGCAATAAATGAGACAATAAATTATTTCACATTACATTGTGTAACTTAAAGTAAAATAATCTTTAAAAGTAAAGAAGCGCCATAAAAAAAAGTGAACACAAGGACCCAGACAGAGATTTGTACACCCAGGTTCATGGCAGCATTACTCACAATGCCCAAGAGGCGGAAACAACCAAAGTGTCCACCGATGGAGAAATGAATAAGGAAAAGTGGTACCTACATGCAATGGGATGCTATTCAGCCTTAAAAAGGAAGGAAATTCTGACATATGCTACAGCATGGAAGAAACTTAAAGACATTATGCTAAGTGAAAGAAGCCAGTCACAAAAGGGCAAATATTGTATCACTTCACTTTTCTGAGGTGCCTAGAGTAGTCACATTCATTGAGATAGAAGTAGAATGGTTGCTTCCAAGGGCTGGAAGGGTGGCAGTTTGGGGAGTTAGTATTAATGGGTGCGAAGTTGTAGTTGGGGGAGATAAAAAAGTTCTGGAGATGGGTGGCGGTGATAGTTGCACAAATATGTAAATGTACTTCATGCCACAGAATCATACACCTAAAAATGGTTAAAACCTCCAGCCTTCCAGTTCCATCAAAGGTGAGCTTTTATCTTTTTCTTATACCCAGGCCTTAGCACCATACCTGATGTATTGTTGCTGCGTAATGAATGCATGTGGAGTAGATGAATCCGGAGAAGCTCAAATACTAGAGTTGAGATTTGTGCACTGGACACCGGCTAAGACAGGGAAAAGGGTATGAATGGCATCAAGGAAAGAGAAGTCCAAAAACAAATACACAGAATGGATTGGAAGAGCTAAGGGGCCGGTTGAGGAAGCAACTTAGGAGGAGTATGCTGGAGCCAGGCAGAAAGTTACAGGGACCTTGATTAAGTAATTACGATGAGAATAGAGAGAAATACATGGGGGGAACCTCCTTCACTTAGAAATAAATTAAATGTGAAAAGTCAAAATCATAGAAAAAAATTTAATGATTTAAAATTTTTACTGTGAAAGGTTGAAAGTATGTGGTTTCATTGATTGAGACCTAACGAATGGCAGGAGGAAGACGCCTAATGGGCAGAGTTCAAGGGAGAGAGCCTCTGTGTGCGGGAAGGAGGAGACAGGACAAGAGAGCAGAGGCTGGAAGTCCTGGCTGAACAAACTCACACATTTTTCAGACTGCAACCTTTCGGTTTATTCCAGGCCACTTTCCTCTGGTTTTCCACTTTTAAAGGGCCCCGTCTTCACAAAACAAAAAGACTATTTTTCAAAGTTACTTCATTACCAGGGCAGGATTTTTTTAATGCAGTAGTTTAATTATACACAGCATTCCATTGGAAATGAGCAGAATGAAATCTCCACTTAATGAACTTAACATCCCCCTTTGAGGGAAAGAGTAACCTGGTATAAACATCAGAGGCAAGTCTTGTAAAGTCCCTGTGTGACTTTAAAGAACAGGAGACACGTCCCTTACTCACCCTCTCCCCACTGTGGTGTGGCGCACGCCAAGACTAACTTTGGCATCTTGCCTGCCAAAACTGACCAGAAAAAAGCAAAAACTTGGAAGGACTCACATTTACTAGGAGAAAAAATCCGAGGTGCTTTCTAGTTTCCTATGAAGGGGAGTTGATGATTATACTGCTATACATACTATAACTTTGCAACAAGAAATCATGACTTCAGAGAGTGGGAAACTCACACTCTAAATATACACAGTAGTGAGCCCAGTTACATTAGGGAATCAAGATAGGGCAGAAGGATGCTCTTATCTCTGCCTCCAGAAGATGACTTTCTGGTTGTTAACATCCTCCCAAACACAAAGAGGAGATTGAGCCTCCTGAAAGTAAGCTTTCCCACTCTGGTATGGACTGACTCCCAGGGACAATACCCCTGCGATGCTAGAGAGGGCCCTGGGGACCCCAGGAGGCTATACTTGGCCAGAAGTCTCTTGAAAAACAAGCAGATTTGTTTAACGATTAAGTCGGTGCTGTGTCAATGCTGCACTTCCTCAGGGAAAAATTATTTCTCAGACAATCAACAAATGACTTGATATTGGTGAACTACCCACAGGCTGATAATGGAGATTTTCACAAAATTCAAGTCATAAAACTCCAGGAAATGAAATAAAAAAGCGAGGAGAATCACCATCAGTTTATTTATGTTATTCATACCATTTTAATTGTAGAACTCAATCTAAAGATAATAATCCCAACAGGGTCACGCAGGTTCTATCTCACGGCTCCCCGCCGTCTCCAAAGCACATGTGCTCAGGCCTGCGCTCCCGCACACGCACAGAGCGCCTCGGCGGCGGGGCTCCCAGGGAAATGACAACAAAGAGTTGCTCCGCCCGCTCCAGGCCCTGCCTCACTAGCACCGCTAAACTTTACACTCCTGAGATTTTAAACAAACCTAGGAGAGCGCTCACCTAATAGTTCTGTCCCAGAAAATACTAACAAGAATTACAGAATACATTGTGGAAAGGACTCACTGGCTTCTAAATGCCAGAACCACAGTCACAGACACAGAGAGTGAACTGGTGGCTGCTGGAAGGGAGGGGGATTGGAGGACTGGGTGGAAAAGGTGAGAGATTAGGAAGTACAAATTGGCAGTTACGAAATAGTCATGGGGATGTAAAGTACAGCACAGGGAATGTAGTCAGTAATATTGTAATGGCTCCCAATGGTGCCGGGTGGGTGCTGGAAATGTTGGGGGAAACACTTTGTAAAGTATATGATTGTCTAACCACTATGCGGTGCATCTGAAACTAAAAGCAAAATAATATGAAAAGTAAAAAAGAATCACATAAAAAATAAAACAAATTAAAGAGGAAAGGGCTGTGGTAAAAGTTAAAAAATAAATAAATAATGCCAATCCTAAAGCCTGTAACATATGAGATGACTGTTTTACCAATCCAAAGAAAAATGAGAAAAAACAGGAACAAGAGGATGAGTTTTACAAAAGATAAATTTGTTGAATTTAAAAAACCATCTTTTCCTGAAAATACATATATACTTCCTGTATGTCACATATTGGATATCATTTTATTTATAAAATGAAGGTAACACATGTTACCAGACTTCTTATGTTCTTACCTTGATGATTTCTCAATTCCCAATCATTGTTTTTGAAATACTGCTCCATGATGAGATTAGACAGACCAGGAACTGCTCGCTTGGTCCAGTTTGGGGGCCATGGCTGTGGAGTTGAGTTGATAACACCCCGCGGTCCATGGCTCACCGTCATCTGTGTTACCATTCCCCTCATACATGCTCCACATTCCTCCACTGCCCCACACACACACCCACCTCACAGTGACACGTGAAAAAGACAAGCAACGGTCCATGGGGACTAAAAGCATGTTTACACACAGGCAGCATCAGATATTTTATGAGGATCCACACAAGCCAAAAGCCCTGGGACAGTTCTCTCATTTATAGCTGAAATAACTGAGAACAGAGAAGGGAAGTGACTTGCCCGCAGTCACAAGAAGAAATGAGTCGGAGCTGAGCTGTGCACCAGGCCATCTTGTAGTCTCTCCGTTTTTCATTAAGGTTTTTGGCCATTTCCTAAATGAAAGCACTCATGTACACACCATAAAAAAATGTGAAAGAAATTCAATCAATCACACACATTTGTAAAAATATTCATTAAATCCCAAAGCAAAAACTCTGTGAGTTCCCCAGCTTCTACAAGGTTATTTGATCATGTGAAAGGTCTTGTAGACTTGATCTATCTGGGATATCACAAGTTAAAAGAAAATTTATTAAGAATTTTGTTAATTGAGATATAATTAACATATACTATTGTATTATTTTGGGGTGTACAACATAATGACTTGATATATGTATATATTACAGAAAATAATTACCGCAGTAAGTTTAGTTAATACTTATCACTACACATTTTTTGTGATAAGAACCTCTAAGATCTACTCTCCACAATATTCAAATATATAACATAGTACTGAAGTATAGTAACCATGCTGGACATTACACATTTTCTTAAAACACAATGTAGATAAATGCCCTTAGGGGTCCTCCAAAGTGCTTCTGTACAGGAGTGGGGAACATGGTAATCACAACACTCTAGAAATTTGTCTAGGACACCTCCGAGCCCACCCCATCCAAGCCTCGGTTTCTATCATCCCTGGCACCTCCGTTCCAGATCCCAAGGAGAAAGCGATAACCTCAAGTCACAACACCACTCACTTGCAGTTTTTTTTTCCTTCAAGGGTGGCCTTAAAACATGTCTCCTTCAGCTATACCAGTGTCTGTCTGACCCGCTCTCCCTCATGGACATGTCCTGTGGAAGCCACAGGCTGGGGCATTGCACAAGTTTTTTTTCACACTATTACTACAATTCAAAAAGTGATTGACTGTAGTATATGCCTCCAAAATATTTAAGTTGTTACTTTCAAGTATAAATCATAGCATAATTGTATCTGTCTGCTTAGAAAATACTGTACAGTCACATCCTATTGTCACATGCTGCTTATCCTCAAGAAACAATGCCTTCAGTGACTGGCTCCCTGCCCCATAGGTCCCGACAAAAGAGATAGCTTCACTGAAGATTTGTTTATTTATAATGAACAGCAGAAACAGGCTTCCACTCCTGGTTTGGAGATTCCAAATTTAAACTGAAATCCCTCCAAAAGCCAATAACAAATCCTATTATGTAACAGAGTCCAGAAATACATCACTATAAGTCATAAACTCAAAGGAAACCTTGAATATTCACACTATCTCAAAAGCATCAGTATTCCTTGGTTGAGAGATGTCCCAAGAATTAGGTTCTTCAGTCACCGACCTGATACTGACACTATACAGTTTACTTCAGCAGAAGTGATGGTATTTACACAGGAAGGATGGCTTTCACTGCTGTATGAAATAAGACCTCCTTGCTTTAACCATTTGCATTCAGCACTAATTATAGCCATCCTGCTCCTTTCTACGAACCATTCTCTGACCTCAGTGGGACTATCCATCTATTACAATGCTTACTGATTACGTCCCTTCTTCTTCAGCTTTTCTTAGACCTCACTCTAATGAAGTGTGCTTTAGTCTCCGACACATTGCTTCCACTGTACTTGTATAAGATAAATTTTTAAATATAGTACCCTAGGTTTTAAAACACAAAGCAATGGGAAAGTGGACATTCTCCACTTTCTCATAGAATTTGATTAGTTTGCCACAACCATATAGGCACTAATCTGTTCTATTTACCAGTCGGAAAAGACTGTCTCTGTGTCTGCCTGACTAGACTATTTATAGGAAGGATAGGAGGGAGGGAGCTATGTAGGGAATGAGGGTGGAGAAACTTGCTTGAATAAAGTCATTTCTCAGGAAAAATAAATGCATCACAAAAGAGAAACATCAAACCCAAATAATAAGAAAATAATTCTCTTGAGTTAAAAATTATTTATTCTTTGATGGAATTAAATATGTTAATCAAAATTAATTACCACTTTCTTCCCCTCTAGTTTATCTCATAATAGCTGAACACAAAATATATGTGTGTGTATGTATGCATGCACACAACTCCCGTACGCTGGCTCTAGTACAGACACAACGCAAAGCAAGGCTTGGAGTCACCCCTCACTGTTTTTATACATACTGAGATGCACTAGGCCTGTGACCTTGAGTAAGTTGATTGTGACCTTAATAATGACTTAAGACATCTGAGCCTTAGTTTCCTCATTTATCAAAGAGGGATTATGATTATTTTTAGCTCAGATGGTTGTCAGAATCATATGAGAAAATGCTTGTGATCATTTGACCCAATGCTGACACATAGTAAGGACCATAAGTGCTAGCTACCATCATTTCCATTACTATTACCATCATCATTGTCATCTCAACATAGTATGGCTGGAACATGGAACGCCAAAAGGAGTGATATGTTTAAGGAAACTCTTCCATTGAAATTCTTCTCCATGACTTCCTGCTCTCTGCTACCTTGTCTTGAGGTAGGAAAATTCTCCTAGTATATGTTTTGGTTCCAGTTTCAAGAGACGTGCTGAATCCTTTACAGAATGTCTATAGACATTGCACAGTGGTTTATATAGGGCTTTCTAAGAATACCACTAGGAAAGCTACTGAATTTAAAAAGTCAGCAAACCATTGCAGTTATCAATAAACAAGTCTGTGTTAAGTGTGGCTTATGTACAACTGACCACACTCGATTTAATAGGCTACACCAAAAAGTACAAGATATGTGCTACGTTCTCAAAGACTTAGAAACTACTTGGGCTAGTTAAGAACATACGACATATACTTAACTAGTAGTATATAGCTACGTATAATGAATATGTGCACATCGTGGGCTTGGGTAGTCAGGGAGGGTTTTCCAAAGTAGATGGAACTCAAGATTAACTTTGAAGGAGGCAGGAAAGCATGCTGGTAGGAGTTCATTTCACAATTATTATCTTATTTAGTCCTCAGAGCAACATTGAGGCGATATGATTGCCCACATTGCACATAGGACGGAACTGAGGAGCACGGACAGAAAGCAGCCTGTCTACAGAGACACGAATGAGAGCTGGCGCTGTGATTCCGAGCTAGGGTTTCTGCCCCGGCCGGCAGCTAGGTGGCCGACGCCCCGGTTGAGTTACACCAACGTCTTTTTCCACAATGTCTGATCCACATTGGCTCTACTTTTTTACTGAAATTTGCTCTTATCTTTTGAAAAGTCAGATAACCATTGACTGTAGTGACTAAAAGTACTAAAAGAATAAATGAAGTAAATATTATAAGAGACCATAAAGAAAAATTGATTTCCTTTATGTTGAATGTTGTTGTTTAATCAATAAAACTGACACCCTTTTACATATTCTCCCTAGGACCCGCCCCCTTCCCCCACGGGGTTCCTGGGGTGGATGAAATACTTCCATTTGAGATGGCCACCACCCTTTCCAATCCTTTCATCTCCCCCCACACCCAAACTAACATCAGTAAACTTGCCAGGGAAGGAAACCAGACATCCAATGCCCGTGTTTAAAGGCAGGATGTGTGTCCCCTACCTGTGTACCTTGTCTTACATTTCCCCTCTAGTAGGAGCCCCAAGTTGTGCACACAAATTATTGATCTTTGTTCCAATCCAATCTCCCATCGTTCTGAACAACTTTAAACTAGGATGCTCATGGGACAATAAACGGAGGCACCTGGTGGTCTAGAGAAGTCCACAGGGTCATGATTCCTGTCCTCACGTTGCATCTCAGTTTTTCCAGCACTCACTAACCATGCGGGTCAAGCTGCAAGAGCAGCAGCAAGTGTCTCTCTCTTCCAGGCTGCCGCCAGGCTTAGGAATTGGTGTGTAGAAGGATGGGATGGAAGGGAATGAAACAGAACAAAACAGAATGGACCAGGACAGGATGGCGTGGGATGGGATGGGGTGGGACGGGACGGGACAGGACAGGGTAGGATAAACTCTTCACCCTTCCATGGGATATAAACCTCTTTGATTAAGTATAGGTAAAGTCTATTAAAACAGTGCCTTATATTCTTACTACATAGACTCATTTTTTTGTCACTTAGCATGGATACCTTTAGCCTAAAATGACATGTGACTTGCGAGTAGGCAAAAAGCCACACAGTTCTCCCTAAGATAAATGACTGTGGAAATAGATAGGTGTGGATGCAGAGAAAATGCAATTTTCATCCTTTAAGAAGAGAGGGAGAGAGAAACAAAGAAACATTGCCGGAGTCCTCAGTGACCCACACATATCAAATTATACAGGATGGGGTAATATGATTGCCCATTCTCCAATCAGCCAGCAGATGTGCCGCTGCATCCTGCACGAGCAGCAAGTGACAGCGAAGCCCTGCTGGAAGTCCTACTGAAAGAGAATTACAATAATCAAGTCTGTGCTCCATCAGGGCATGTGTGACTGCTGCAAAATTAAATACAGAAGCACAGCCCGCCTAAGGCCTAAAAAGCACACAACCATTGTCTTAATCTTCCAAGCACTGTTCAATGAAAGAACGGGTGTAGTTTGTAAAAGCTGAGATTCAGCACAGCAAAGTGTCTCGATTTGATTTTTTGTGCATACCATTAAATCTAAGGCTCACTTCATCTTTGCTTTCTTTCTCCTGATGGCCTTTTTCCTTGATTATGTTGTCCCCTCGATCTTGACTTTCAATCATGAGTTTTCAATCACAAGATTGAAAGTCAAGAATTTAGAAATTATTTCCTCCAAAGAACACTGTAAATAAAACATGTGTGGTAAACAGTTTTATAGACCTCAATAAATATACTCACATCATCAGAAACTGTCTTGCCCTGGTCAGTGGCTCAGCTGGTTGAAGCGTGGTCCTATACACCAAAGGGTTGTGGGCTCAATTCTCAGTCCAGGCACGTACGGGAGGCAACTGATCAATGTTTCTCTCTCACTCACATCCATGTCTCTCTCCCTCTCTCTCTCTCTCTCTCTCCCCCTCCTTCCCTCCCTCCCCCCACCCCCTCCTCTCTCCTTATGAAAATCAATAAACATATCTTTGGGTGAGGATTTTAAAAAACTGCCTTGTAACTTTTGACCACAACAAACTAGAATATTAGCTTTAGAACCATAGATCCAACCACTAGGTAATCTGGTCGGTTGAGTCAAATAATTGCTACTGAAATAATTGTCTGAAAATGTCAGTCAAACTTTTTTTACACTATGTGGATTAGTGATTTTCAGACAGTGTTCCCAGAGCCACGAGGGCAAGCTGAGAACAGCCCCCACACTCAGCCCTGCTGCTTCTGCCTGCGCAGTCGGCCCCAGCCACATTGCTCAGCTCTGTCACCGCTGGGTACCAGCTCCTGTCCCGTCACCCAGCCCAGTGCAGGAGCCTTTTACAGCTCTCCCTGCTCCCTCTCCTGCCCGCCTGCAAATGCTCTTCACGCAGCAGGCCCGGCACTCTTTTTAAAACACAGACTGGTTCCTATTTCTCCTCTGCCTAAGCCCTTTATTATATGGCTTTGCATTTCATTTCAAAGAAAATCCAAGCTCCTTGCCTCATCTTAAAAGATTCTGCATAACCTGCCATACACCTACCCATCCTCCCAGTCTGTGCCATTCTCTGCCTTAGTCACAAAGCCTCAGCTGTATGAGGAAACAGTTTTCTTTCTGTGTTTCTTTCTTGAAAAGACCAAGCTCCTTGCACCTCAGGGAATGCAAACTTCAAGGCCTTTCCTATATCTGCTATTCCCCCTGCTTGAGATGTTTCCCCTTTCTTTGCATGGCAGACCCCTCTTTATCTCCAGTTCGAGCCCCCCTGTCGTCTGCTCAAAGACACTGTGCCTGGCCACCCCCAGCATTGGTCTCTCTCGTTGCGCTCGTTCATTTCTCTCGCAATAACCACCTTGTTCATTTCTTTCAAGTCAAATTATTTATGCAGTTTACTAATTTACTGACTGTATCCCCAACTAGGCTGAATTCCGTGAGCAGTGGATGTTAACGCCCGTTCACAGGTTCCCTGTGGCCTGCACCCCAGCCTTAGGTCACCAGAAGCTCCTAGCAAAACCGTCATGTAATTAATGCTTAATAGCTAGGTGAAGAAAGGAAGGAGGAAATGAGGAAATAGATGAACAAACCAGCCCATGTGTAATAAATGATAAACAGGAGAGCGTATGTAATCGGTAGGTTTAATCATTGCAGTCATGTCATAACAGCCTGAAATTTAAATGGAAATGAACTCTGCTTTATTTGAACTGTTTCCTTCCATGCCCTTTCCTCCCATATCCTAGGGGAAGAGGATGAGGAAAGGAATGAGAAGCAAGTTTTGAATGTGGTTCTCCCCACCCAACTGGCCTTGCCTCCTGTTTGATGGGGACAAACTAGGGACAGCATCTGTGTGCTCCTCAGCTTCCTCCCACCACTGCTACTGGCATGCTCGATTTATGCGGCAATCTTCCCTTATTGGCCCGTGGTCCTCCTGGTGTGCAGCTCAGGCAGCAAATGCCACACTTCTTACCCAGTTTTGTGCGGTATCCTGGAGCACATGTAGCATCTGGCAGCACCCTGGAATCACACGTCTGCATGCGGCAAAGGTGTCTCCATAGATTACCTTCCTGCTCTGCAGGGAGAAAAGTTATTTTTGCTTGAAATCACTTTTTTATTTATCCCAGGTCAAAAGTTCATTCTCCCCATTGTTCAATTTTGCTCTGAGTCAAATTTTGTCTCATTTTAAAATAAACTATTTTAAATGCACTATTTTATATAGATATATATAGCTAAAAACAAAGACATGAGATTGAGCCTAATTTACAAGAATGAACATATGTACATGAGAATTAAACCTTATTTTAAATTATAATTCACCATGAAATGTCAATAATCTCTACCCAACCATTAGTCACACGATTTATCAATACACTTACTATTTTTTCATTTTCAAAAAGATTGTTCATTCAAATCTGCCTTCATACTGGGAAGAAGCTCACCTACCAGAAAGTTTTAACTCAGTACCAAAAGAGAAAAGAATTGATTTACTATAAAAATTCTACAAACAAGTGATTTAATTAACTTTCACAAGTGATGTTCATTTTAAAACTAAATGTCTATGTTCAGAGTTTACAGACAAAATTGTAAAGCATTCTGTCAACTCTAATTGCTGACCAAGTTATAAAACAATGCTCACATCATTTGAAAGAAATCCATGTTTTCTCATTCCTGTGAATGATGGGAAAACTTATGACAGTTTCAAGTATTCATCAAAAATTGGTTAATATCTTGTCTTTAACAATAGCCACACTATTGAATGTAAATGTCTGATGCCTTCAATATTTTACAACATTGTGCTGAAGGCCAACACACAAGGATATGACTGAAGATGGATACGAGGTTGCTTTTAGAGTTGATGAAAATATTCTAAAACTAGATTGTGGCAGAGGTTATGCATCTCTGCAGATATACTAAAATTCATTGGTTTGTACACTTCAAACAGATGCACTTTATGGTATGTAAATTATATCTCAATAAAGCTGTTTTTAAAAGTCAATCAGCAGAAGCTGTGTTTCAAATCACATGCCAGTCCCCCCACCCTTTCTCTCCAAAGAAGGTGGGGACCTGAAAATGAACAACAACCTGGTGTGAAGATGGCTTAGAGGAGCAGTCATCGGAATCCTGAATGAGACAACAAATGCTACCACCAGCGCCAAAACCTGGAGGGTGACTCGAAAAAGATAATCAATATTCTCAACCTGGGGAGTCTGAAATATTCTTGGAGGTGGAGCCGTGGTCTCAGGAGGCCATAGTAAGAATACAAGGAAAGTCACAGGATGTGAATTAGAAGTCCCAGCAAGGAACTTCCAACAGGGAAAGGGCCGCGTGGGCGCTCTTTGGAAAAACAGTGCAGCATCTGGGAGTTGCTCCACGACTCTGAACCAAGAATGCGTTGAATTTGAGTAGGTGAAACGAAGCTGGGGCGGCAGTGGCAGGAGCAGAGGCCAAGAGGTGGAAAGATCGTGGAACGTGTAGAGAGGCCGTGAAGGAGGTGCTGTCCCAGACACGGTGCTGTCGTTGTGGAGACAGTAGTCAGGGTGACACCAGCTGGGCCAATTTTTTCAAAAATTGTACAGCAAATTCTGTATTTACTCTTACCAGCAATAGAGTCTAAACTCTAAGTCCTGGGGAAGATGAGGGGAAATATAAAAAAACAATGTTGTCAATAGACTAATTTAAATTTTGACCTGTCAAGTTGGATGTGAAGGGGAGAGGAAAACACTTATTTTAATAATCCAGAAGAGGAACATTTAGGAAGAACTCAAAGACCACAAGGGTTTAGAGAAGGAACAAGAAACACAGAAGGTTCCAAATGTCACTGGTTTTTCAACCTGAAGGAAGAGACATAAATAAGGGGTTAAAGATACTAGTTTGGCAGATAGAAAAGTTGGTTTATGTCTGGGATATTGAACTTGAAAACAGAACATCTGAGGGAAACTTTGATCAAATCATGTCTGGTGACGAGAAACATGACAGGGAAGGGAAAAGAGGAAAGATTACCTGAATTCTTACTTTTCCTTTTCTCATTCTTGGTAGAAATAAAAACGGGGCTGAGTCCCAAAAAGTTTTTTGAGTCTTCAGAACTTCAGCTTTTAAAGATATTTGGTTTTCTCAAGTATTGTATATTCAGTTATGAAATAGTTAAATTATGAATTAACAAGAATTCCAATGTCTTGAAAATATAGCTCAACAACTATATGTTATTGCTAGTTAAAGCAATTTTCCAAGGCATGTACTGTTTTAGTTTTACAAGAACATCTGCTTCATGTGTTTTTTTCTAGAAAATTAATAATTTTGGCAATGTGTTTGTGATGTTCTTTCTGCCATGTATTGTACAGGATATTGTTGCAACTGCTGCTTCGTGTACTCTGGCTCTCAAAGATGATTTCTCACTAAGTTCGAATTTTAAATTGTGAGTTTGGCTGTGGCCGTGGCCAGAAAGCAATATTGCAGAGTTAGAATAAAGTTAAGAAACTTTTCTTGTCATTTCGGATTTCTAACTTTATTCAGAAAAAAAAAACCCTCCACAATCTCAGAATTATAGGCATGTGAAGCACAGACTAATACCTTCCTTCAGATGAACAGTGTTTGCTAGTTCTGAGAGATCGGCGGGGCATATGCTGTTGAAACAGCTCATTCCTGAACGAAGCAATAAATCTAGAATTGACAGCTACACAAATCCCTCGCCCAGGCAGAGGGGTGCTGGGCCCAGTGTGTAGGCATTCGGGTAATTGAAGAATAAGAGAACAACGGTAAAATGACAGGGTCTCTCCATTGTTGGGAGAGAGCTTTGATATTTTTAGATTATAATCTGTTAAAAATCACCAGCTTCAAGAGTATATGGGAAATTTTTAAGAGTTGTTGATGCTAATCACAAAGCTCATCAAAAATTTAATTTATCTGCTAAAATATATTTAGATTAACCTCTTAAACAATAGCACCAGGAAGTGATTGATATTTTTTAATTAAAAAGGTGTTTTCCAGGGAAGCCAATATGATTTAGGTTTTGGTGGCAAAACTATGAGTTTTGAAGCCTTTTTAAGGAAAGTTAAAACCCTCTTTATTTTAACTTACATATTTAGGTTTTTGATTTTATGTGACATTTGGCCAAATACCAAGGGGAAAAAGGAAGAAAACTTTTCAAACATGCATTCAATCAAATGATGTAATTGTATCCTGGGAACATCTGTCACTAGAGATACAAAAATTACAAATTTATTAAGGATTAGATAAATTTCTTCAGACCTACATAATTTGGTTTTCTATGAAAATTCTTAAGACATTTCCCATGAAGGTATTTTTGAAATTCTAACAAAAGGTAGGCAGATCTTTCTGATGGCAGTATACTTTGGTTCAGAGATGTGTCTATCTGCTCCATAATGCTCCCCTTGGCTTATAGGCACAGCGTTAGGACGAAAATGGCAAAGCGTTCCCAGAAAAACTGAACCTCAACTGCATCCTCTAAGACTGAAGAATGCCTTATGGCTTAAAGAGGAAGAGAAATATACAAAGGCATAAAAATCAAGTGCGCGATGCAATTTGAAAAGTTTCTTTTAAAAATTAAAACTAGAACTTCAAAGATTTAACGAAGTCATATTGTCAATTATACAAGTTTTTTTTTTAATTCTTGACCAGAAGGCACTATCTTTCTTTGTACCTCATGGTGGGTGGTATGATTTAATGAACTTTTCTAAGGCAGAGAGCAAGTTTTCCTCACTCCATGGCATCACATGAGAAAATAACTCTCCTACAGAAACATCTAAAACAAGGAAGCACTGTGTGAGTATTTTACATAAATTTGTGAAATTACTGCTTAGAAGAAATGATTGCAAACAAATGAAAATAAGGCATTTCTAACTCTAAGGTGGTTCAACACAGAACTTGCTCTAGGAGACCTGGGAACCCAGATGACTGCCAAGAAGACCTTTTTGATAGTACACTGGCGCCATCTACTGTCTAAAAATAGCAACAGACGTCAGATCATCTGTGCATGTAGAGGGCTCTGGGAAGAAACGGGAGGCTGTCTCAGGTGCAGCGAATTCTGGAAACCAGGATGAGCCTTGGCTGGTAAGGGACTGAGAGTATAGTGCAGAGACTGAGGGGGAGGAAAAACAGAAAGAGGTAGTTGCTTTGGGTAAGTGTTGACCCCGTAGCATATCAGGCCAATATGAGCCTCTAGAAAAGGTTAAGGAGAAATGCAGGATCCTGGGGAAAGTATCACCGGTAAAAATTACATTTTCCCTGAGGACTTAACCCTTTTCAAAGGAAATTTCTCTTCTGTGCCATTTATTTTACATAAATTTCTTTTTTTCTGCTTCTATCCCACCGTCCCCCCTAATCATACCTTCCACAAATATCTTAGATCTGGAAATCTGTTGATGGTCCAAGGTTTCTAAAGTGCTTCATAAATTAAAGAATTTCTGGCTTTAAGACAAAACAGTAAACTCTGAAAACTAGACAGATCCGTATAGACCCTCTAGTCTGCATTTAACATATGAGGAAAGTGAAGCTGGGAAAGTTTAGGTGACCTTGGGGTCACCCAGCTGGTGAGTGGCAGAACTCAAACTGGAATGCGAGTTTTCCTCCTAGACTGAGCCCTGTAAGAATAAAATGTTCTGTAACGGGGCCACACCCACAAAATATTCCTCAAAAGTTTGTCCACCTCCAGCTTGTTTTTATTTGGTTTGCATATCTTTGGAATTTCAGAAGCTTAATAAAAATTATACCTTTACCTCATATACATTTTTCTCATTTTCTTTCAGCTATTTTGAGGAAAATCAGAATTTACTATAAACACATAGCAATAAGAGAAAATAAAATTGGAAGTTATTTCTAAGTTCATTATTCAATATATTCTGAAAAAATAAACTGATTTAACTCTGAATTTTGTGTTTTTATGTTTTTTTCTAACAGTGTAACAAATGTAACACCTAGCTATTTATCTTTAATTCTATTTTTCTGTAACTTTCTGTGATAACAGTTTCATTTATTATGAAATGAAACTTCCCAGAGTATAAATATATCATTTTTTTTGAAACCAAGTAACTTCAAATGACCTGGATATTTACCTTTATGGTAAAGTTTCTAGATATTAATTTTGATTCATTAATGTTTTAAAGAAGATTTCTTTGGTAATTCTCATTCATAATTAAATATGCACTGCCTCTACCAGTCAGCTACCACATCAACCAGGAAAAAATCACATCTTTTAATATGTACTTTATCTGCCAGAATAAAGTTCCAAAGATGTCTATTTCTTTTAATGAAATGTTTCACATATTCACCTTTTCTTTTCCTCAGGGTCCCACAGTAGAGGAAATTTCCAACCTCAAAAAAAATTAGTAACCATCAGATTGTTTTCACTGTAATCCTTTTATGAAGAAGAACAAGGGCAGAGCATTTTCCAAATTCATTCTGGGTATAGAAGCTGACAGTGTTGAATTTCACCTGAGCCCTGTGTTCCTGGAAAAAAGTGGAGGTTAAAGAAATTCCCCCACCCTTTTGCATCTGGAAAATGGCTTACTTCAGAGAACCACCCTTCCCACATGACTTAAAACTCACGGGTGTTCCTCTTGCTTACCTATGACAAGGCTAGCCTTTGCCTCATAAATGATTGGCTGAACCCACGTCCCATTGATCAGTCAAAACAAAATGCTTGTTCACCAAAATTTGGTTATGCTTATCTCCCTCCTTTAGGTGTCTGAACTGGAGCCTCTTCTCAGCCTGAGATATCGTATAGACCCTATTCGTGGATTCTTCCCAGGAAATAGGCTGGTGTCAGGGTAAAATATTCTCTGATCTACTATCCCGTAAGCCATCCTTGCGTCCCACGGACCCGCACCCAGGTTTGCTAGCCTTGGTCACTGCTCTTGTAAAAGAAATGCCCTCTTGCCTAACTCTTGACATGCTTGCACATCTCATGGTCACGGTGTTGTCCCTGGTGCAATGGTCCCTCGCACCAGGGCAATAGCTCCTTTCCCACCTTGCAATAATCCTTTCAAATAAAGTCTCTCCTTACCAAGTCTGGATTTGCTTTTTGTTTGACAAAACCAAGAACACTAATTAAAGGTGAAGTAAGTTGACTAAATAAAACCAATCAGGATTATAAGATAGTCTTCTTGCTCTAGAAGCAAAGTCATATAATGTATTCACATATTTCTCGTATTTTTGCTCCACTGCAAGATAAAAATTTCAAAACTTCTTAAAGGCCATGCTTTCTGGAAAATATTTGCATTCAAATAAATACTGATAGATGACTTCCGGCCAAGATGGAGGCATAGGTAGACGCACTGTGCCTCCTCGCACAACCAAGATAGGGACAACAAAGATATAGAAACAAAATAACAACCAGAACTGACAGAAAATTGAAGTTTATGGAAGTCGGACAACCAAGGATTTAAAAATAGACACTTTCATCCAGACCGGTAGGAGGGGCGGAGTCTGGCCGGGTGA
>CM052544.1:94730956-94753470 GCA_028533065.1 Trachops cirrhosus
CACATGGACTGAAGTAAAGGGGGGGGAATGTGGGTGGGAGAGGGTGTTCAGGGTGGAGGGGAATGAAGGGGGAATAATAGGACAACTGTAATAGCATAATCAATAAAATATATTTAAAAAAAAATAAATAAATAAAATAAAATAAAAAATAAAAAAAATAAAAAAAAATAAAAAAACCCAAAACAAATAAATACTGATATTTTTCTTTTACAAATCCTACCAAAAGTTCCAGTATTTTCCAAGTTTTATCCTGGTGTATCAAGTTCCCCACATTTGCCCAGATCCAAGCTTACCTACAATGAGTGAAAAAACAATTTACTACTAGCTCACTAAATCTTGCAACTCACTATTTTACAGTGGGGTGAAAAATCTAAATATCTTCATTCAAAAATTACTGTCAATATTCTCAGTTCTCACTTGTTTACCAAAGTAGAAATCTAATCTCTCAATGACAAAACCACACATCATAAGGCCCAGGGCTACTGCTAATCTGCAGGACATTTCTATGGTCAGAACTGACCGATACCATATGCCATATTATGTAAACAAATATGTACCAATGGGCTCAATTGTATAAGCCACAGGGGGAAACAAATATGATGAGCTGAACAGATGTCTTAGAAGCATAATCATTACTCTGACGATCCAGGAGACAAAGACCTATGTTTCCTTTTTGTCTGTGTAAATAGGTTGGAAATCTTTATGTAACCATTCTTTATTAAAAATATGTATGGTGAACGCTAATGAAACAATTAGTTGGCTTTTCAGAAACTTAACAGGTCCAGGTAAAAGTGACTTAATTTAGCTAATGCCCTTTCACACATGTTGGAAACAATCATTCATTTCCCTTGAAATTAGTTCCAGGCTTAGATCCAATGCCTATAACACTCCTATTCATTTCTATTATATTCATTTAATATGGCTATCTAATTATTCATTCATTTGTTAAATATTAATTGGACACCTACTATGTGCTAGGTACTTGGGCTACAGTTCTGAACAAAATAGATAAAAATGTCTGTCTTCAATGGAAATTATAATTTAGATAGAAAATAAACCAGGTAAATGAGTAAAATGTGTAGAATACTGTGGAATTTGTAACTGAGACAGAAAATAAACCAAATAAATAAGTAAAATATAGAGAATGCTAAATATACTAAAAAGAAAAAAAGCAGAAAAGGGAACTACAAAATGCTGTGAAACAGAAGGGTTTTAGGCAAGGACAAGGTGATTTTTGTATCAGGATCTCAAAGAAGTAAAAGAGCTAATCACGGAGATATTTAGGGGAAGAGCACTGGCAAAGGAAACATTGGTAAGCACTGCAGTGCATATGCAGATAAATAAGCTCAAGCAGCTTAAAATCTCGTAAGAAAGCCTTAAATACAAATACTAAAACTGACATCAAGTAAACTGTTTTAAAAGTTGGATGAGAGGGGATCGAAGATGTAGACAGAGTAGGTGGAAGCTACGCTCACCTCCTCCCAGGACAAAACTGGAATTACGACTAAATTATAGAACAAACATCATGAATAACCAACTGAAGACTAGCTGATGAGGAGTGTTAAAACCAAGGACTTACCAAAGAAGCCTTATCAAGACTCGTAGGAAGGGTGGAGACATGAAAAGAGCTGTCCCCATGGGTAGCAGCTGAGGTTCCAGGAGGATATCTCAGCTGCAGGGGGGTTACACCGAGAAGCATGAGGCTAAACTCAAAGCTGGGCTCCCCAGCCCGGAGCACCAGCGCCAGGAAGAGGCACCTACATAACGTCTGGCTATGAAAAGCAGCAGAGTTTCTGTCCACCAGGAAGAGAAGGGAATCTGCTAGAGATACAGGCACCCTCTTAAAAGGCCAACGCACAAAATTTCATTTGCAGCCACTCACCCTGGATTCTGGCAGAGCAGAACAGAATAATGTGAGGAGAGTTTTGGGTGTGTGGCTCTGAGGAGGGAGCTGAAGATATAGCCACCAGGATTCCCGTGTTGAGTCATTCTCCCATACCACAGATGTCATATATTTGGGTGGAGCACTTACCTATGTGCGGCATCAGCCTAGGGGAAAGCAATAGCCCCACCCTCTGGACTCTCTCTCCCCGGACCCTGTACACCTGAGAGGAATACAGCCACGGGCTCTTTCAGTGATGAGCCTAACAGGCATCCAGGAGGTGGAGGCAGGCAGAGGCAGATCTCAGAGTGCCTTGGAACTTTTGCTGACCTGCCCCCAGGTCTGGTGCTGCTAAAAGCTGGCCTTAATACTTATCTTGGTCTTTCTCATGCACACCCAGGCCCAGCAGAGGCAGCCACAAACTTGTAGCTCCAAACAAGTTGCCAAGATCCATCACAGGCACTGTCTTACATTGGCCTACACCAAGTCCCTCCCAAGAGATCCAGAACCAACACACCCAGTGGCCAGTTTAAGACAACATCAGAGCAATATCCAATAAGCTTCACAAACATCATATCAAAAGGGAGATCTTGGCAGATATCAAAACCTACTGAGGTGAGTTCCACTTCATATGATCAACATCTGCATAACAGCTCAAATGCTGTGGTCAGGGTTGAGCTTCATAGTCATCTAGCCTGAGAGTTGATCCCAAGCATGAATGGGCCAGTAGCAATCAACACTCAGTTACAAGAAGTTCATTCCTGGAACACCACTGGACCTCACAGGACAGCTACTACATAAGACCACACCACAAACCAGGAGCCATAGCAGATCTGTCCAGTACATAGAAACAAACTCAAAGAGGCAGCCAGAATGGGGAGATGAAGAAATGGCCCAAACAAAAGAACAAGCTAAATCTCCAGAAAAAGAGCTAAATGAAATGGAGATGAGCAATTCATCAGATATAGAGTTCAAAGTAACGGTTATAAGGATGCTGAACAGCATGCAAAAGGACATAGAAACCATTAAAAAAGGACTAGTCAGAAATGAAGAATATGATATCTGAAGTGAAGAATATAGTGGAAGGAATAAATAGTAGGTTGAATGAAAGAGAGGATTGAACCAATGATTTGGAAGACAAGGTAGAAAAAAAATCCAATCAAAGCAACAAAAAGAAAAAAGAATTTTTTAAAAAGAGGACAGTTAAGGGACTTGTGGAACAACATGAAGTGTAAACACCCGCATCATAGGGGTACCAGAAGGAGGAGAGACAGCAAAGGATCAAGAACCTATCTGAAGAAATAATGACTGCAAACTTCCCTAACCTGGTGAAGAAAAAGACACACAAATTCAGGAAGCCCACACCGAGACACATCATAATTAAAGTGCAAAAGGTTAAAGACAAAGGGAGAATCTTAAAAGCCACAAGAGAAAAGCAGTTCATTACCTACAAGGAAGCTCCCATAAGACTATCTGCTGATTTCTCAACAGAAACATATCAGGCCAGAAGGTATTGGCATGAAATATTCAGTGATGAAAACCAAGGACTTAGAACAGAAACTAATTTACCCAGCAAGGCTATCATTTAAAATTGAAGGAGAAATAAAGAGCTTTCCAAACAACAAAAAACTAAAGGAGTTTGCTCCACCAAGCCACTATTACAAGAAATGTTAAAGGGTCTGCCTTAAGAAGAAGAAGTAGAAGGAAGAGAAGCAGGAGGGGAAAGGGGAGAGGGAGAACAAGAAGAAAAGAGAAACATAGTTAAAAGAATAAAATGGCAATAAAGATATACTTACCAATAATCACTTTACATATAAATAGCTTAAATTTTCTAATTGAAATACACAGGGTAGCTGAATAGATAAGAAGATCCATGTATATGCAGTCTCCAAGAGACACACTTCAGAATGGAAGATACACACAGACTAAAGGTAAAGGGATGAAAAAATACATTTCATGAATATGGAAATTTTAAAAAACTGGGATAGCAATACTTAACATCAGACAAAACAGACTTTAAAACAAAGGCTATTATAAGAGACAAAGAAGGACACTATGTAATGATAAAGTGGGCAATCCGTCAAGAGAATATAGCTCTTGTAAACATTTATGCACCCAACATAGAAGCACCTGAATACGTAAAGCCAGTCTTGGTGGACATAAAGGGAGAGATTGACAGTAACACAGTCATAACAGGGGACTTTCACACAGCATGGACATCAATAGATAGATCTTCCAGACAGAAACTCAACAAGGCAAAAGCAACCTTAAATGGCACACTGGATCAGACACATTTCATTGATGTTTTCAGAGTATTTCACCCAAAGCAGCAGAATATACATTCTTTCAAAGTGCACATGAAACATTTTCTAGGGTAGACTACATGTGAGGACCCCAAAACAATTCTCAATAAATTTAAGAAGATTGAAATCATATCAAACATCTTCTCTGATGATTATGGTGGTGAAACTAGAAATTGATCACAAGAAACAACTGAAAAACATACAAACCCATGGAGGCTAAATAACAAGTAATTAAACAATGAACAGGTCAACAATGAGATCAAAGAAGAAATCAAAAGATACCTTGACACAAATGAAAATGAGAACACAGCAACCCAAAATCTACGAGCACAGCAAAGCAGTCCTACCAGGGAAATTCATAGCTGAGCTCAAGAAACAGGTAAAAGCTTGAATAAACAATCAAACTTCACATTTAAAGGAACTCGAAAAGGAATAAAAAAAAATAAAGCCCAAAATGAGTAGTAAAAAGCAAATAATAAAAATCAGAGCGGAAATAAAGTAAAGAGCCTAAAAAACAATTAAAAATCAATGAAACTGAAGTTGGTTTTGGAAAAGATATGCAAGATTGATGAACTTTAAGCAGAGTCATTATGAAAAAAGAGAGAGGACTCAAATAAATAAAATGAGAAAGGAAAGAGAAGTAACAACTGACCCCAAAGAAATACAAAGGATTGTTAGAAAATATTATGAACTTTATGCCAACAAATTGAACAATCGGGACAAAAAGAGATAAATTCCTAGAAACACATTATCTTCCAAAACTGAATCAGGAAAAATCAGAGAATCTGAATAGACACATTACAATTAGTGAAATTGAAGCAGTAATCAAAAACTCCCAACAAGCAAAAGCCCTGGGCCAGATGACTTCACAGGATAATTAACACCTATGCTTCTCAAACTCTTCCAAAAAAACTCAAGAGGAGGGAAGACCTCCGAGCTCATTTTACAAGGCCAGCATCATCCTAATTTCAAGACTAAATAAAAACACTACAAAGAAAGGAAATTATAGGCCAATATCCCTGATAAACATAGATGTAAAAATCCTCAACAAAATATTAGCAAACCAGATCCAACCATACCTTAAAAAGATCATACACAATGATCGAGTGGGATTTATTCTGGGCATTCAAGGTTGGTACAATATCTGCAGATCAATAATGTAATATACCATGTAAACAAAATAAAGGATAAAAACCACATGATCATACCAATAGATGCAGAATAACATTTGATAAAATCCAGCACCGATTTATAATAAAAACTCTCACTAAAGTGGGAATAGGGAGAACACACCTAAACATAATAAAGGCTGTATATGACAAACCACAGCCAACATGGTATTCAGTGTCAAAAGCTGCAAGTGCTTGCCTAACATTTTGCCCTCAACTAACATTCTGCCCCCACCCTCCCCTCGGCACGGGCCAGCCTGCCTCATTTCTTTTTACCCCACAGTCATTCCTCACTTCGGATGCATGTCTGCCTGATGGTTAAGAAAGAATTGTGAATTCCCTCGGCTTTAAAATGATACCCATTAGAACGTGAGGGATCCTGTGTCCCAATTCCAACTCTTTCGTTTAATTTAGGCAAATAAGATCTAAGTCTTGGTTTTCACATTAGGTTATTTAAGGGTTACAGAGTTGCTATTTATTAACATTCTTTAAAGACCAAATGGCCCATTTTGTTATTCTATGTATTATCCCTTTAAAAACTCTAAAAGGAACCCCAAATCTTCATTTATAGGACCTAGGAAGTGTACTCTTTTACACCTCAGAAAACATAACTTAATATTTAAGTCGGTGGTCATTTTTTCCACACCATATTCTTCCTTTTTGAATCTTTGAAAAAGATTTTATATACACAAATTTTACATTCTATTTCTAATTAAAATGCCCATTTTATTCCATCTCTATTTTTGAAATCAGCAAATAAAATATTTATAAATAATACACATATTCTGGCATCTTAAAGTATAAAATTAAAGTGAAAAAATATTAGAGATGCTGATATCTTGATTAATTCAAATCAAGATGATATATTTCTGTAAATGTATTATTTTAAAATAATATTTTTAAATGTTAACTTTAGCATGAAAGTAATTTTACTCTAAAAAATAAAGAAAAGCTCAGGGAAGACTTCCATTTTCTTATTTTGGGGCTCATTATCTACAATTAAACTGTGTCAAAACTGTTCCATTTTTTTCATTTGCCCTATACATAGTTCAAAAGCAATAGTTTGCTGCCCCCTGGCTGTACAGAGATTCTTTATCTTTCAATAAAAGTACTGTCTTTAAAAGAATTACTGTATATTGAAAAAATGAAGTGGAGAATTTGGGAATTGTCTTGTATAGATATCAAGGCACTAATTAATACTGATTAAAAAGGTGAACTTTTAGATCAGGCTGCCTGGGATGAAATTCTGGCTCTGCCGTGTACGAGCTGTGTGCCTTCAGTCAAGTCCCTGAACCTTTCTTTCCATGTGTTAATTCATATTAATAAAGATAACAATAATAATGCCTATCTTATGCGGATAGTATGAGCATTGAACTCATAAAGTGCTGCAGTTGTTTGGCTGAAGTGTTGGATATTAGTAGTTGTCCTACTTAAAAGCAACAGGGAGGAACTGAAAATTGTCCGCCATGGCACCAGTGCAGCTAATTCCTCTGACCCTGCTCTCCTTTTTTCTCTTGCTGCAGTGCTTATCACCTTCTAACGTACTATGGAATAGCATCGTTTAAGCCATCTGGTATTCTTTGCCTGCATCGCATCGCTAAGCAAACTCCAAGGGCCCAGGGATCTGTGTTTTGTTCTCTGATGCATGCCAAGCACCATGGCAGAAGCTGGCACATAGTTAAATATTTGCTATTGAATGAGTTCACTGCCATAATTTCATCAACAGTCATATAATCTTGGACTGCTAAAGTTGCAAAGAGTTTCGAGAACAGCACATTCATTCATCAACCTTCTCTAGACTCACTCTGTGGCAGATGTTATTCAAGGGGCATGGCGTACAAATGACTCCTGCACAATTTGAGATCGAGGAGCAAGGGAGAACGAAAACGAATCATTTCAATACAGTAATAGAGTTAAGAACAAAATGTTGAGGAATGAAAATGAGAGAATGTAAACCTCTGCAGGGGAGACAACTGAGCTGGAATGGGAGGGGCTCTCCGGGCAGCAGAGAAACAGTTTGAAACAGAGCCGTGCAAGAGCACACCGTACCCGGGAGACCTACAGGGGCCTAGGGTGCTTATGGTGGGGAAAGCAGCCATAGTGCTGTAATTACGGGCTGAGATGCCCCCTGGTGCACGAGGGCCATGTTTGTGATTATGGGTGTTAACAGTTTTGGGTTTGGTTTGGTTGGTCAGGTCTGATTTGTTTGGAATGAGGCGAGACTACAAGCTGAGAGGGAAGGTACCAGTGAGGGGTAGGGACCAGGCCAGCAGAGCCAGGTTGTTACAGTGAGTTAATACAGGTTCTTATGGGTGGATAATCCAAGACCAAAACAGGCCAAGAGCCAAGAAATTCAAAGAAATGAGAGTCAGAGGAAGTCATGGGGAACATGTAAAGGAGATATAACTATAGCTCTATTCTGTGTGGGGGTCCAAAGTATTATGGAAGTGTTTTTGTTATATTTTTTTAAAGGTTTTGTGGATAAGTGTCTCAGAACAACCAGCAGAGAGGAACAACCAGAGGGAAGCTGGCCAGAACTTGGAAAGCAAAAGAAGTTCTCAGGCTTGGACCCAAATAGAACCTCGTTAGGTGGCCTCCCAAAGACAACCTGAATGAGGAGGATTTAATGTTCATTCATAATCACCCTGTTGTCATGCCAGCATTACAAATTTTATTTGTTTCAAATATTTAAGTTGCCTGGCCGTCTGAGTATGATCTACTCCACAAAGCCCTTAGATAACTCTGAAATCTCAAGTTGAACAGTCTCTCCTGTATTAAAGGGGGAACCTGAACTAAATGTCCCTAATTACCATTGCAGCCACCACCCTAGTGTCCAGAGAAGGTGAACCAGCCACAAGATGCTGTCCAAACAGACTATCCCTGCCTGGATGTGCCACCCCTTTCCGAGGCCAGTCAAGGCACCCAGCAGGCAAGCACGCTGACATCTTATACAAGAAGGCCAAAGCTTAACTGAGTGACAGAATGCTAGTCCATCACTGGGTTTTAACAATCATCATGCCCAGTCTTCCTCCTCTAAGACATTCTGATGTTAGTTATACAGCCAGCTGGTAACTCACACTACTCTCTGCTAACTTGCCTCAAGGTGAGGCAGTTGTTATCGTGAGTTCAGGAAGAGAAAAAAACCTTCAAACCAGTTACTCTATACACAAAATGATGAACTGGTTGATTGACGAATTTTTCCAGCTTTTCAATTGTTCTTCACACAGTACGGATTCCACCACCGGGAAATGGAATATCCTGCAGATTGATCATATTTACAATCACATAGAAATGTATCCTTGATGATTTTTATTGTAAACTATTTAAAGGTGGGGCATTTCAACAAACATGCCATTGAGAATATTTTCAAGTCTACATTTGTACAATGGTATTTGTGGTGGAGGTGGGATAATTTCCAATTATTTTATATCCTTTTTTAATGAGTATAAGTTATATAACACAGATAGTAGTGTACAGGGCTCACCAAGATATTTTTCTAAAAAGTATATAGTCAATATTTTCTGATTTTGAGCCCAACTGTTCTCTGTAGCAACTCCTCAAGTCTGCCCTTGTAGCACAAAAGCAGCCACAGACACTGTGCAAACAAATGGGAGGGGCTTTGTTCCAATAAAACTTTATTTTACAAAAACAGGCAGCAAGTTGGACTGTTTGTGACCCCTGATCTATATGCTGTTCTGTAGCTTGTTTTTCTCTTTCCCATATAACTTAGAGTGAATTTTACATCAGGACATTAGAGAGATCTCATGTGTAAAGGGATATATAATAAGCTAATGTACAGATGTATAATAATTTATTTAGTCAATCCTATGTTGATACACATCTTGGTTGTTTTCTAATATTTTGCTATTATAAGTAATCACCACAGTGAATTACATTTTACCTATGTCTTTGTGCACATGTATGAATATACATGCTAGATAAATTTCTGGAGGTGGAAACGTACAATTTAAATTGAGATTGCCAAATTGTCGTCCAATTTCACATTCCACCAACAACATGTGAGACAAAATGTCCTAGTTCCACATTGCATTACATTGGTAGAGAAGTAAAGTTGGTATCCAACTTTATTATTTTACAGTCCTATAGAGGTGTGGTCAGTGGTCCCAAGATAATTCGTTATGTACATTACCTTTACCCAGTAACTTTAAGTGTTATTAAAGGTTTCTGCTTTAATAGCAGTCAAGAAAAATGTTCTCTATCAAGATATGAAGTAAAAAATTTAAAATATGAATGTCATTTTCATCAAAGCTACCTTCTCTTCCTTCAAATGTAGGAATAAGCAATATTATCTTCATATTCTGATGTATCCATCTTTAAAAAGGAACACAGATGTAGATAAAGATTATTCATATTCTAACTCTGAAAACATCACAACTAGCTATTGATCCATAAGGATAAGAAATTGTGTGTATGTTTTTTTAAGATTTTATTTATTTATTTTCAAAGAGAGAGGAATAGAGGGAGAGAAACATCAATGTGTGGTTGCTTCTCACTCACACCCTACTGGGGACCTGGCCCACAACCCAGACGTGTGCCCTGACTGGGAATTGAACCAGTGACCCTTCGGTTCTCAAGCTGGCACGCAGTACACTGAGCCACACAAGCCAGAGCAATTGTGTGTATGTTTTTATTAAAGTACTATTATACTGTCTAATCCCTCTCCCAAATTCTGCAGTTCTGTGAAAGAACTTTATAATGACCTGCATTCACAACCTTAATTATGTAAAAAGTCAGGTGTGATGGGAGAAGAAATTGTTCTTTGGGACATTTGTCCTTTGGCAGCTGGACCCAAGCAGTGCAAAGCATTAAGATAGATTACCAAGAATCGATCTAGATCTGCACTTTCCAACACACACACCAGATTGTGAGTATTGGACCATACAGTACCCACAAACCACATGTGACTTGTGAGCACTTCAAAATGTAGGTGGCCGAAATGAGATGCAACACACACACTGGATTTCTAAGAAATTATGAAAATGAATATAAAACATCTAAATAATTTTGTATTGTTTACGTAATGAAGTGGTAAAATTTGGGACATATGCATCAAATAATACATTATGAAAATTAACTTTGCTCTTTCTTTTTATTGTTTTAGTGCAGCTACAACATTTGTAATTACAAACATGGATCATGTTATCTATCTATTAGACAGTGGTATTAGTTCATGCCAGCAGAACTTATAACTTCAGGATATGACTTGAAGGATTAGCTGTGACTCTTAGAGACCATAGATAGAAACTGCGATTGTAGGGATTCCCAAAAGTTAAGTGTGAACAGTAGAAAACACAAGGCACTAGGAAGAAAGAACATCATTCATTCTGCAAATACAGATTAAGCATCAGTTGTTGCCAGGAGCATGCTTGGCACTGGACCAAAACTATAGACTCTTTGATGATCATATAAATTTGGCCTTGTAGAGGCATTAAACTTCTCTGAGCCCATGGCTTCTTCTGTAAAATTGCCCTTGACTGAAGAGAAGATATTGGAATGGATGCACCCTTGATACCTTTTTCTGCATAAAGATCTATGATTCTGAACATATTTCAATTTTGTAATCAAGGCCGTTAAATGGATACACAACTATATTAGAAAAGCTTGTATCATAAATTTATAAACTACATTTTGGATATAATTTACTATGGGCTTTTTTCTCCGTGTGTAAATGTATTTCCTAAGTGTCTAAAATATTCAATTCTGTAATCAATGAGCTTTAAGAGGGATAAAATCAAATATATTTATGTGCCATATTTTGACAGTTTTATTTTAAGGTACATAAATTTTTCATTCATTTATTCAGTATTTATTTAATAGAGTACAAGGCAAGAGGCTATAAAGGGAAAAAAAACATTTTATAAGGCCAACATAACCCTGATACCAAAACCTGGAGAAAGAAAACTTTCAGACTACAGAAAGAAAGAAAACTATAGACCAATATCTTTGATGAATACTGATGAAAAATCCTAAACAGAATAATAGCAAATCAAATACAAAAATACATCAAAAATAATACATCATGGCCAAGTGGGTTGCATTCCAGGGACACAACGATGGTTCAACATAAGCAAACTGATCAATGTAATGCACCACATTAACAAAACAGAGGATAAAAATCTTATGATCTTATCAATAGATACAGAAAAAGCATTTGATAAGATACAACATCCATTTGTGATTAAAACACTCAATAAAATGGGTACTGAAGGAAAATTCCCCAACATAATAAAGACCATGTATGACAAACCCTCAGCCAATATCATACTCAATGGTGAGAAACTGAAAGCTTTTCCTCTAAAATCAGGAACAATTAGAAACAATAAACACAGTAAAGTTGCAGGATACAAAATCAATGTACAAAAATCCACTGCTTTCCTGGATACTAAAATGAAATTTCAGAAAAAGAAATAAAAAAACAATTCCTTTTGCAATTGTAACCAAAGAATAAAATATCTAGGAATAAATGTAACAGATATGTAAAGGGTCTATATACTGAAAACTACAAAGCATTGTTAAAAGGTTTTGGAGAGGACACAATGAAATGGAATGGTACTTCATGTTCATGTGTTGGAAGAATCAACATAGGTAAAGTGGCCATATTGCCCAAAGCAAAACACAGATTTAATACAATCTGCATAGAAGTCCCAGTGGTATTTCTTGATCCTCACCCAAGGATAATTTTTCATTGCTTTTAGAGAAAGAGGGAGAGAGAGAAACAGATGCAAGAGAGAAACATCAATTGGTTGTTTCCCAAATGCACCCAAACTAGGGAATCAAATCCACAACCCTTTGGTTACAAGACAACACTCCAACCAACTGAACCACACCGGCCAGAGTCCAATGGCATTTTTTTAAAGCAGTAGAACAAAAAATCATCAGATTTTTATGGAACCACAAAAAAAAAAAAAAAAAAAAAAAAAAACCTGAAGAGCAAAAGCAATCCTGAGAAAAAAAAGAACAAAGTTATAAGTAGTGAAGTCACACTACCTGATTTCAGGGTATACTACAGAGCTATGATAATCAGAACAGCATGGTATTTGGCAAAAAAACAGACACAGAGACCAATGGAGCAGAATTGAGAGCCCAGAAATAAAACCACAGGTATATGGGTAAAAAAAAATTGACAAAGGAGCCAAAAACACACAGTGGAGAAAAGAAACCCTCTTCAATAGATAGTGCTTGGAAAACTGGAAAGCCACATGCAAAAGAATAAAACTAGATTACAGTTTGCCCCATATACAAAAATTAATTCAAAATTAATCAAAGACCCAAATATAAGACCTGAAACAATAAATCACATAGAAGAAAACATGGGTATTAAACTAATGGGCTTTGTTTATGGAGAAAACTTTATGAATTTTACCCCAAAGGCAAGGGAAGTAAAGACAAAAATAAATGAATGGGACTACATCAAACTAAAAAGCTTCTGTTCAGCAAAAGAAACCTGCAACAAGAGAAAAAGGCAGACAACCAAATGGGGGGAAATATTTGTAAACAGCTCTGACAAGGGATTAATATTGCAAAATATACAGTTCAACACCAAACTAACAATTCAATTAAAAATGGACAGAAGACCTGAACAGACATTTCTCCCAAGAAGACATACAAAATGGCCAACAGACATATGGAAAGATGTTCAGCTTCACCAGCTACTGGGGAAATGCAAATCAAAACTACAATCTAAGATACCACCTCACCCCTGTTAGAATGACTATATCAACAAGACAGGTAATAACAAGTGTTGGAGAGGCCGTGGAGATAAAGGAAACTTCATCCACTGCTGATGGGAATATAAACTGATACAGTCACTATGGAAAACAGTATGGTGGTTCCTCAAAATATTAAAAATAGAGTTACCATATGACCTAGCAATCCCTCTTCTAGGTATCTACTCGAAAAATTTGAAAACATTTATTTGCAAAGATATATGAACCCTTATGTTCATTGCAGCATTATTCATGGTGGCCAAGACATGGAGACAACCAAGGTGTCCTTCAATGGATAGAATAAAGAAGATGTACATATTCCAATATACTCTGGAATACTCACCCAGAAGAAAAGATTAAATACTGCTATTTGCAACAACATGCATGTACCTTGAGAATATTATGCTAAGCAAAATAATTCAGTCAGAAAATGCTAAGAACCACATGATTTCACTCATATGTGGGATATAATACTGAAACTCATAGACACAGAAAACAGTATGGTGGTTACCAGAGGGAAGGGTGTGAAGAAGGTAGTAAATGGAAAAGGGGACCAAATACATGGTAACAAAAGATGATATGACTTTGGGTGGTGGGCACACAATGCAATATACAGATCATGTATCATAAAAATGTATACTTGAAACCTAAATGATCTTACTAACTGATGTTACCCCAATAAATTTCATTCTAAAATGGGGGAGCATGCCTTTAGGGGAAACTTATTTTGCTCTTCAGCCTTTCTGAAAAATGTTGGAAGCTGAAAGTCTGTATGTAATGGCTAGACTGCTGTCTTGTTGTAAAGAAAGAAAGAAGTCCGCATTCCAGATAACTTTGTGGGGCCTCTGTACAAGCTATGGACAGCTTACTTCAGTGCTTGTTTTATGTGAGAGAGCAATACATTTCTATTTTATCTAAGTCATACTTCCCCTGTTGCCTGCTACTTAATCCAATTCCCAAAGCAGAAGACCAGAATACTATCTATTAAAAAGAACTGAAACTATGTTTTTAAGGTGGACTTGACAACACAGAGCTAGCTGGGAGTTCAAATTGACCAAGAGCTCAGATATTGTTCCCACTCTTCTGGAAAAATTCATGTTCCTGGAGCAAAATGTGCAAAGGTAAAGATAGGGTCAAGAACACTTTTGTGGACTTCCAGTTAAGATGGAGGCATAGGTATACACACTTCGCCTCTCCTCAAAACTACAGGAAAAATTACAGCTAGACTACAAAGCAAATATCACCCAGATTCATCAGAAAAGTGAGCTGTATGGAAGTCCAACAACCAAGAATTTGAAGAAGCCACACTCATCCAGACAGGTAGGAGGGAGATATGGAGACTCGCTGAGAGGTGCAGAGAGGTGGAGAAGCACAGAGAGGAGCAGAGACGTGGAGTGGCACTGAGAGGCAGCAGAACAGGCAGTCCCACATTCACATGTGGTAGATAAAAGTCAGGAGGCACACTTCAGGAGCAAGAGATCCCAGCCCCAGACCAGACCACCCAGCCCAGGTTTCCAGCCTCAAGAAGATCAGCCCCCATAACTTCTAGCTGTAAAAATCGGTATGGGTTGGAGTAGTGGAAGAAACTGCAGGATTCTCAGGAGACTCCACTTAAAGGCTCCACAAAGGTCTTAGAACTTATGCAGACCCACCCCCTCTTGAATTCAACTGGAAAGGCACAAGTGGCATACGGGGAGAAAGAAAATTGACTGGCAACTGGGAGACAGCTTTCTCCCTGACAAATCTCCACAGGCTAGGCAGCAGTATTGTCCACCCTCTGAGCCCCTCCCTACACACACACACACAGCGCACAAAGTGGTGAAATGGGTTGCCTGGCCCTGGCGATGACCTAAGGCTCTGCCCCATACAATTCACAGGTGCACTTTTCTACAATAGGCCGCACTACTAAGACAGGAAGTCAAAGTAGCTCTACCTAATACACAGTAACAAACACAGGGGGGCTGCCAAATTGAGGAAACAAAAAAATATGGCACAAATGAAAGAACAGAAAAAAAAACAGAAAATAACTAAACAAAATGGATATAAGCAAGCTATCAGATGCAGAGTTCAAAACACTGGTCATAAGGATGCTCAAAGAACATATTGGGTACTGCACAGCATAAAAAAGACCCAGTCAGAAATAAAGGTTACATTAAGCGAAATAAAGAAAAATCTACAGGGAACCAACAGTGGAGGGGATGAAGCTGAGTATCAAATCAACAATTTGGAACATAAGGAAGAAAAAAGCATTCAACCAGAACAACAAGAAGAAAAAAAGAATTTTTACAAAATGAAAATAGACTAAGGAGCCTCTGGGACATCTCCAGATGTACCAACATTCGAATTATGGGGTAGCAGAGGGAGAAGAGGAAGAGAGAGAAATTGAAAACTTATTTGAAAAAAATAATGAAAGAAAAGTTCCCTAATTTGGTGAAGGAAATAGACATGCAAGTCCAGGAAGCACAGAGATTCCCAAACAAGTAGGACCCAAAGAAGACCACACCAAGACACATCATAATTAAAATGACAAATGTTAAAGATAAAGACAGAATCTTCACAGCAGCAAGAGAAAAGCAGAGAGTTACCTACACAGGAGTTTCCATAAGACTAGCAGCTGATTTCTCAAAAGAAACTTTGCAGGCAAGAAAGGACTGGCAAGAAGTATTCAAAATAATGAAAAACAAGGACCTACAACCTAGATTACTCTACCCAGCCAAGCTATCATTTAGAATTGAAGGGCAGATAAAATGCTTCCCAGACAAGATAAAACTAAGGTAGTTCATCATCACAAGTCATTATTATATGAAATGTTAAAGAGAATTATATAAGAAAGAGAAGATCAAAACTATGAACAATAAAATGGTAACAAATTCACAACTATCAACAACTGAATCTAAAAAACAAACTAAGCAAATAAGCAGAACAGGAACAGAATCATAGATACGGAGATTATTTGCAAGGTTATCAGCTGGGAGGGGGAAGGAGAAAAGTGCGAGGAAAGTGCAGGGATTAAGAAGTACAAATTGGGAGGGACAAAATAGGCAGGGCAATGTTAAGAACAGTATAGGAAGTAGAGTAAGCAAAGAATTTATATGCATGACCCATGGACATGAACTAAGAGGGGGGATTGCTAAAGAGAATGGGAGTACTGGGTGGAAGGGCAGAGGGGGAAAAATTGGGACAACTATAATAGCATAATCAATAAAATATTTTTCAAAAAAGATTTAGGATTCTCGTCTCATTTCTAGTCACATATTTTAGAGGAGCTTCCTTGTGACAAATAGAGGAAAAGAAATACATTGGGTCCCAAATTATCAGGGAAGACATATGTTATTAAATCAGTGTTTCTGGGGAAAATGACTAATTAACCATATTGACTATGTATTGTGTTTATTCATAACTTAAAATGAAATAAATTTTAAAAAGATTAAAAAGTTAATGACATAAAATGAAACCTTATAGAAGAATGGGGGAGAAGAGCTGAATATTAATTTAACTCAAGTTGAAGAGCTTTCAAACATAAAAACAAATTACAAGGGTAATATGGACCACACAGTGTGTAATTATTTAAAATGAACCACATAAATGTAATTAGCCATTTGTTTGAAAGCATAACTTAAGAGGCAAATTACAAATTTAAGAATAATATTTTCAACAAATATGATTTGTTCAACAAAAATGTATTGACCATACATTTCACATCTGAGACACTGCCCCAGGTTCTGGGCGTGCAGTGGTGACTGACGCAGCATGTGTCTGCGCACACAGCCCACCTGCTAGCAGGACAGACAGACAAACACCGTTTATTACCCAACCAAGTATTCACGTACAATGTGATCACTGCGGCAGGGGAGAATTGGGAAGTATCAGCTAGGGAGCAATCAACAGGTCTGCATTTTTTAGCTCTCTTAAGATAATGTTATAACTTGTAGAAATAAAGTGAGAAATATGTGAGAATTTTTGAAGAAAGTAAAAGTTTGAGGCACCCTTTTTAATAATAAATATATGGCCTTGGCTGGGATAGCTCAATGGATTGAGCATGGGCTGCAGACCAAAGGGTCACCAGTTCGATCCCCAGTCAGGGCACATGCCTGGGTTGCAGGCCAGGTCCCCAGTGGGGGCCACACGAGAGGCAACCACACATCAATGTCTTTTTCCCTCCTTCCCCTCTGTCTAAAAATAAATAAATAAAAATCTTTTTAAAAAAAATAAATATATACATTTTTTCTATGTTATAACATCACATAAAAAGTAATTGTTTCTGAAAATTATCTAAGTGTTTTGGTTACATCCATAATATACAGGGTCCAGCAGAAGTAAGGCCTGCTTGACTGTGGTTGGTAGGGTAATAATATGGACATAATAATTTACAGTTTTAATTTCAACATTTCACCTAAAATGTCATATGGTGTGCTTGAATATGACATTGTTATGTTACAGAATTACATGCTTATGATTTTGTAATAAAACAAGGGCATCATTTGTGCTGGACCCTGTAGATTTGGACACATTCTGATAAATGACTTAACTTTTCACTCCAAGGTATCTGTTATACAAACACTGTATTTCTTAGATCCTGCTATCAAATGAAAAGTATTTCTAAAAACTGGTGATGTGAAGAATTACTCTTCCTTCCCATTAAGATAAGCCTGTGAGTATATTAAACTACATTGAAGTATCTCTAGTACAAGTACAGTGTATTATCTCAAATGGACTATTACAGAATTTTGCTACTTTAGTTCAAAAGTATAAGAGCACAACAAGCTACAATTTGACCCAGCTTTTTGGCTGTACTATTCAATTGTTTAAAAAGATCAACATATTGTTTCAGTGACCATTACAGCTAACAGTCAAAATGATGCTTTCAACTTTTTACTCAGCAGGCTTGCTATTCCAAAATCAATCTCAAGAAAATGTTTCAATAAGGAATTTGGAGTTTTCAGTTGGAAGTGATTGTAGCTGTTCCTTGGAGAACTGGCTGGGTCTAAGCCATAAGAAGAGACCGTACAGGTGAGCTTACATATCTTGTGCTAGAACCCAGGATGTGTTTAAGAAAAATACAAACAAGTCAAACACTGAGTAGTGAGCTGAAAAGGCTCCCACTGGCCAACTCTTGGGTAACTGAAGCATCAAAAAAGAATAATGGCTGCAATCACTTTTAATGCATTGACTAAGTAAACCTCCAGCTGCTCACTAAAAATATCTGTGAAGACTCAGAAAATCTCCTACCAGCACTGAAAACCAATAAAGAAAAAAACGCATATGAACAAAACTGTGAAGATAAAATGTGAAGTACAATTGGTTACTAACACATCTGATAAGGAACATATCTAGAATATATTTTTTAAAAAGCTCTAATAACTCAGCAAGAAAAAAAGCAAATAACCCATTTAAAATGGGTAAAGGATTTTAAATATATATCTCCAAAGATATGTAAGTGGCCAGTAAGAACATGAAAAGATGCTCAACATTATTAGTCATCAGGGAAATGGGAATAAAAACCACAATGAGATACCACTAACACCCGCTAGGGTGACTGGAATCAGTAAAATCAGAAACTAAGCAGCCCTGGCTGGTGTGGCTCAGTGGACTGAGTACCGGCCTGAAAACTGAAGCATCGCCGGTTTGATTCCCAGTCAGGGCACATGCCTGGGTGGTGAGCCAGGTCCCCAGTTGGGGGCGTGCAAGAGGCAACCACACACTGATGTTTCTCTCCCTCTCTTTCTCCCTCCCTTCCCCTCTGTCTAAAGGTAAATAAGTAAATCTTCAAAAGAATATAAAATAAAATTATATTTTAAAAAAACTAACTAGCATTGGCAAAGATATGGAGAAATTGGAGCCCTCAGATGCTGCCATTGGGAATGTAAAATGGTGCAGCTGCTTTGCAAAACAGTCTGGAAGTAATAAATCAACAAACAAGAAGTGCTGGTGAGGATGTGGAGAAGGCAATGGTCTGTTGGTGGGAATGCAGATTGGTACAACAGTGTGGAAAACAGTGTTGAAAGTCCTCAAAAAATTAAAAACCGAACTTCCATTTGACCCAGCAATCCCACTCCTGGGAACATATCCTAAGAATTCCAAAACACCAATCAGAAAGAATGTATGAACCCCTATGTTCACAGCAGCATTATTTACAATAGCCAAGATCTGGAAATAGCCTATGTGTCCAACAGTAAAAGAGTGGATAAAACAGCTATGGTATATTTACATGGTGGAATACTACTTGGCTGTTAAAAAGAAGAAGATTTTACCATTTGTGATGGCATGGATGGACCTGGGGAACATTATGCTAAGTGAAATAAGCCAGTCAGAGAAAGACAAGTACCATATGATTTCACCCATATGTGGAATCTAATGAACAAACTGAACCAGCAGGCAAAATAGAGACAGACTCATAGATAGAGAACAGGCTGACAGCTCAGGGCAGAGGAGGGAGAGGTTCCTGGGGGGTGGAAGGGTTAAGCAAAAGAAAAAAAAAAAGAAAGAACTCATGGACACAGGCAACAGTGTGGTGACTGCGGCAGGGAGTAGGTGGAGGAGGAAGAGGATATGGGGGGATAAATGGTCATTGTAAAAAACTAAACTAAAATTAAATTAAGTTAAAAACATTTTAAAAGAGTAAATTTTTAAATGAATTTAAAATATACCAGTTATATAAAGTTTAAAAACATAAAGAAATACTACATAATTAATGCATATGTACATATAAAGTAACATACAAACGGGAATGGAAAGAATATGCACCACCTTGAACACAGTGATTATCATGATACAAAGGAGAGTGGAAGAACGAGATGAAGGGGTAGGGCTTTACCTCACACAAAACTATGACAAGACTATTGCTTATTTTTTTTAATCTGCAGCAAATATGGTAAAATCTTCCCAGTGAACATGTAAGGGTCAGTTTATTATTTTCTGTATGTTTGATATATTTCATAATGTAAAAATTAAATATGCTCAAAACAAAATTTAAAACACAAAAATCCTATGTTATAAGATTGTCTTCATGCCTCCTAAAAATACTATAAATATGTGTATCTGTATATATTTGTATGTGTATACGTATATGCTCACTTCCACCTATTTAGTAGACAAGTATATTGATCTAGAGGTAGATAGATTAATCTAGAAAAGTATTCATGTAATAGTAACATAACATTTAATCATATAGTATTGGCATTTTTTCTTCATTATACTCAAGTGTTAATGACACTTCTAACAATGAGTATATCATTTTTTTTAAGTCAGAAAGCTTTGCTCTACTTTTTTTCATATTTTATTCAGATTTCCTTAGTTTTTACCTGATGTCTATTCCATGTTCCAGGACTCCATCCAGGGTACCAGATTACTTTACTTGTCAGATTTGCTTCAGCTTCTCCTGCCTGTGACAGTTTCTTGGACCTTCCTTATTTTTGATGACTTTGACAATTTTGAGGAGTACTAGTCAGGTATTTTGTGAAAATCCCTGTACTGGGATTAATCTGATGTGTTTGTCATTATTAAACAGGGGTTATACATTCTGAAGAGGAAGACCACATGTGGACGGTACCATTTTCATCACATAACGTAAGGGGTACATACTGGTAACCTGACTTATCACTGTTAATGTTGACCTTAACACCTGGCTGAGGTGTGTTTGTCACGTTTCTCCACTGCACAGCCTTCCCCCCTCTTTGGAAGGAAGTCGCTACGTGCTGGCCACGCTTAAGGAAGGAGTGGGTAGTTATGCTCTACCTTCTTCGAAGACAGAGTATCTATATAAACTATTTGGAATCCTCTGCATGGGAGATTTGTCCCTTCCTATTTATTCATTCATTCATTCATTTATCTCAGCATAGACTCAGAGATATTTATTTTTTACTTTGTGTTATAATCCATTACTACTTTATTTATTGTTCAAATTGTTCCAGCTCTGGCCATTAGGAACTCCATCAATGGGCCCCTCTCTCCCTTTGACATACCCTCTCTTTGTGGAGGGGGGGGTTATATTAATTTTTCAAAGCAATATGAGAAGTTTATGTATTAATAATGAGATAAATGCTAACAGTGTTTAGTAGAATGTCAAGCACAAGACCATAATCATAAGTAAAATTACCAATATAACTTAGCTAACAATATTAACAACAATACCATTTAAAAGTTCTACTTTATTTTTTGAATTTTTTAAATCAGAAAACACTGACAAATCTATGATATTGACTTTTGTGGAGCACTTATTATGTTAGGTACCATGCTAAGCACATACTAAATTCACCACTCAAATACTGAAAATTTAAAGAGCAAAAACTAAACAAAACCAAACAAATAAAAACTAAATCCTTTCCTGGAGAGAGATTTTATTTCTATTAAAGCAGTTTGCTCAAGCTATTAAACATAGAATGGCTGCATCTGAAGTTATATTGTTCAGGCATAATTAATAGCAAATACCTACAGTCTATCTTAGTTCTTAACTGGATAGACTGTGGTTCTTCATTTCTACAGTTCTTAATTTCCAAATGCAATGCAAAGGGTGAGGAGGAGGAGACTAAGACTGACAAAATAATAACATAATTTAAATAAATACCTGGAATAAGACTGAACAAAACTTCAAATAATGATCCTGTTGTGTGTATAGCTCTCTACTTCCACTTTCCCCAGAGCAGGGTTAGAGAGTGGTAAATCCAGCAGCTTGCACAGGACAAGTTCTCAGTGAGTAGAGCTGAATAAAGGAGTGAATGTGGTTAATGAACTCTTTGCCTCTACAGGATCTCTCTTAAACCACCCTAAACAAATTGGAATCCATATAATGTGATGCAAAATAAGATTGTAGTTGCTGACAAAGTCTGTGAAAAGCCAGTAGTAGTTTAAGAAAAGTAACTGGAAAATCAAGTTATACTGCTTGTACCCTGAAACAATAATTCCCAGAGAGTTGGAAAGCTATTCTCAGTGGTTCACTGACCATGGACACACAGTCTCCTTATTCCAAATAAGGAATGGCACTGACTGACTACTTAAAGTAATTTATTTACATTTGTTTAAGAGCTTTACAAAACATCAAAATGGTAGAGAAGAGAGAAGGAGTCAGAGAAAGAGAAGAGGGAGAGAAAGATTGATCCTGATACAGTGGAGAGGACATTGGAGAGGGAAGACAAAAATTTAAGACCAGCCCTCCTACTATCTCATCATAGGACATTGGCCAAGGGACTTGGCCTTCCCATTCTCAGCTCCTCTTCTCTGACATGATGTGACCTAGGAGAAAGTAACAGTGAAAAGGCTTGAGAACAGTAGTGCTGATACATGCTTTTTTTTTCACATTTTATTTTTTTTTAATTTTTTATTTTAGTTTATTCAGTACAGTTTCTATCCTTTATTCCCATTCCAGCCCACCCACCCATTCCTCCCCTCTTCCCTCCCCTTTCCAACCCCCCTAGTTTTGTCCATGTGTCCTCTATAT
>CM052544.1:94753970-94800452 GCA_028533065.1 Trachops cirrhosus
ATGGCTAAAGAAAACAGTATTAAAATAAAAAGAGAACCAACTGTATGGGAAAACATATTTGCCAATGATACCTCAGACAAGGGTTTAATCTTCAAAATATATAAAGAACTTACACGACTCCACTCTAAGAAGACAAGCAACCCAATAAAAAAATGGGCAAAGGACTTGAATAGACACTTCACCAAGGAGGACATACAGAGGATCCAGAGACACATGAAAAGATGCTCAGTATCGCTAGCTATCAGAGACATGCAATTTAAAACCACAATAAGATACCACTTCACACTGGTCAGAATGGCCATCATAAACAAAACAACAGACAACAAGTGCTGGAGAGGTTGTGGAGAAAAAGGGACCCTAGTACACTGTTGGTGGGATTGCAGACTTGTAAGACCACTATGGAAAACAGTATGGAACTTCCTCAGAAAACTAAAAATGGATCTGCCTTTTGACCCAGCAATTCCACTGCTGGGACTGTATCCTAAGAACCCTGTAACTCCATTCCAAATGATACATGCTTTAAAATGTAAGGTCAAAGAGCCCAGATCTCACAAGAAGGGTTTCTAGACAACATTCATTTCATATGTTTATTTGAGACTGAAAAAGTGCAATTCAATACATATTTGTTCAACAATAACTATCCAATACATGAGGGCATTTGCTAAAAGATGTAAGAGTTACATGACTTGCTCAAATGCATTCACGTTGATACTAAGATAAGGACTAAGATGTTCAATTTGTATCAACTTAATTAGGCCACAAGATGCCCAGACTTTTGCACAAACACTATTCTAAGAGTGTTCATGAGGGTGTTTCTGGATGAGATTAACATTTGAATTGGTAGACTGAATAAAACAGATTGCCCTCCCTAAAATGAGTGAGGCTCAGCAAGTCAATTGAAGACCTGACCAAAACAAAAAGGCAAAGGAAGGAGAGGAGCCTCCGCCTGCCTGAACATGTAAGCTGAGATATTGTTTTCTGATTTTTTCCCAGACTTCAGACTCAGCCAGAATGATCAGTTCTTCTTGCGTCTTGAGCCTGCCAGTTTTGGGACTGGCGTTTGTACCATCAGCTTTCCTAGGTCTCCAGCTTGCTGACTGCATACATTCCATACATTGGGACTTGGCCTCCATGCTCACATGAGCCAATTCTTTATAATAAAGCTATTTTTTTTTCCTACTGGTCCTGTTTCTCTGGAGAACTCTGATGAAACTTCTTTGCATGGTCAAAATGCCCTATGTGACCTGACCCCTACCTCCTCCTCCAGCTGTATCACATGTTGTGACACCCACCTCCTCCTCTCCAGCCTCACTGGTTTTCTCCCACACGCCATGCTCACACACGCCATGGGGTTTTCATTCACTAACTCATATATTCACCAACAAACTCAACTAATTATTGAGTTCCTACTATGAGTCAAGGACTGTGGTGGCGTTGGGAGTATTGTTATCTGTGAACAAGATAGCAAAGTGCCTAGTCTCATGAGGAATATACTCTAATTGTGGGAAACAGAAATAGCATATAAACAAATAATTTAATTTAAGAGCATTACTTGTGCTTCAGAGGAAACAAAACAGTGAGCTTTGGCAATAAGTAGGTGATCAGAGAAAGGCTCGCTCTGTAGCTGCCTTTTAAGCAGAATTCTATGTGATAAGAAGGAGTTAGCTGTTATATGATGCTCTGAGAAAGGTATGTTCTAGGCAGAGAGAACAATAAACACAAAACTGAGTCTGAAATGCACTAGAAAAGGAAAGAAAGGGAAGGAAAGGAAAGAAAGCTATCGTAGCTATATCACAGTGCGGTGGTGAGAGAACACAGATGGGAGGCAAAAATGAGGTAGATCCTCCATGGCCAGAAGGAGAAATGAAGTTTTTATTTTAAACATACTCAGTTCATTTGACTTGCTATAACAAAAATACCATAAACTGGGTGGCTTATAGAAAACAGAAATTTATTCTCACAGTTCTGGAGGCTCTGGAGTCCAATATCATTGTGCTGACAAAGTCAGTGTTTGGTAAGAGCCTCGTCCTCTTCCGTGGCCACCTTTTTAGTGTAACATGGTAGAAGGAGCTGGTGAGCTCTCTGGAGTCTATTTTTATAAGAACATTAATCCCATTCATGAGGGCTCCACTCTCATGATTTAAGTACCTTCAAAGGCTCTACCTCCTCATACCATCGTCTTAAGGGTTAGGATTCTAAGATATGAATTTCGGGGAGACACAAACATTCTGATCAGTCATCAGAGGCTTTGAAAGGTTGGCATGAACTGATCTACATTTTTGATTCTGCATTTCAGTGTGTAACTGTGGACATGGAGAGACCAGTGAAAAGATTTGTAATATAGGGGAATGATGATATTAGCTTTGATTATGGTAATGTAGAAGAAATGAAGAAGGGGAAAAAAAGAAAATAGATGAAGAAGGAATGATTGAGGATGTTTATTTTGGGGAGGTGCAGTAAGCAAGAATGGCCAGTGTACCGGGGTAAAGAATGTTTCCTAGGTTTTTGACGTGAACAGTCAGCTGGAGGTTGGTACCATCTTCTGAGAAGTAGAAGTTGTAGAGCTAAGAATGGGGTTGGGGGAGGGCAATCTGCCTACACTCACTCTTTGGACTGTTTTTCCCTCTCTTCACTAAGTTAATCCCTTCCCAGTCTTTGGATCTCGGCTCAAATGTCACTTTCTCAGTGAAGTCCTTTCCCCAACCACGCAGCTCAAACGAATGTTCTGTATTAAGTCCATGCTCTCTCAGTTCCATGTACTTTTCCTTACTACCTGTGTTATGTTGCAAAAGTGGCCACTAACATGTTGCCTCTCTTGCATCTCTGAGTGATGTCATCCTAGTTCATCCAGCCAGCAGCAGACCCACCAGCTGACCAAAAAGGTATGAAAGAGCCCAGCTGAGCAGAACCAAAGTATAATAGAAGAACCACCCAACCTGCTCAGAGAATTCTGAGTTAGCTAAAGGGCTGCTGTATGGCATAAAGTTTTGTGACGGTCTGTTATACAGCAAAAGTTGATAGAGTAGCACATACCTCATTTGCAGTTTCACGTATGTGTTTGACTAGTGTCTATTCCTCAGAGAGACTGAGCTCTATAAAAGCAAAGACTCTTCTGTTGTTAGATCACCACTCCACACTCAGGGCCAAGCATAATATCTGGAATACACTAGGCATGCAATAGACAAATTGCTGAATGAGTAGAAGGGGAGAAGAAAGGTATACATTATAACATGAGAAAATAAGAGGACTTCTCTAAAAGAGGGAACAAGACTGGCGACATACACTGGTCCGAAACAAACTTTGAGCAGTACAATACGCTGAGGAGTATAAGATTAAAATTGCATTTCCTCTGCCTCCAAGAGCTCAAAGTCTAGACTACAGAAGACAGTACAAAACACAGAATATGCTGCACAGGAAGGGGATCCATGGCTGTCTGGAAGAGGGAAGTGGGGGAGTTGTCTGGGGAGATTTCTTGAAAGAGAAAGCGTGAATAGTCCCAAAAGTGTTTACTTGGAAGAGTAGCACAGACAAGGCCAAGAAGCCAAGTGCATGGGTGTTTAAAGAAAAGTCTCCTGTTTGTTATATATCTCAAGGTATTGTTGTAGTTTAAATGTCTGTCTCCTGGGGAGGAATGGGTCTTATTATTTTTTAGTTATTCCCCGGGTCCAAAGCAATTTTTTCCACAAAATAGGAACTCAATAAATATTTGCGGAATAAATAAAAAGATAAAGATGAGGCAGTCAGCCCTGCTCCTTCCAAAGGCAGCTTCCAAGGGCCACACTTTCAGATTCCATACGGACCCTCGGAAAAGGTGAACGAACCTATGTTCTAAGGCTAAATGTCTCATAAGCAGAGACTGGACCCCCATTGGCCTTTAGTTTTGCGTTTCTGGTGCGTTGGCTTGGAATTTTCTTCTGCTGCTCCCAGTCCAGCCTGCACGCACTGGAGTAGGGCGCTAGTTCCCTGCAGCTCTCCAGGAGGATGAAAGGCCCAGCAGCGGAGACCGGCATCCTCGATGAGCAGATGTGCGAGGTGCGGGGAGTAGCTCAGAGATGAACGCTGCGGCCCCTCACTGGACGGTACTGCTGGGCACTCCGGACACCCTGGCTGCACTCACGACAACTCCAGCATTGGCCACGGGGGCGCGCGCCGCGTTGCCGTAGAAACTCCGGGAAAGCGCGGCGGCGCGCGGGGCGGGCTCCCGGGCTCCGGCAGCGGCGGCTCCCGCCCCTGCGCAAGCCCGGGCCCCGCGGAGCCCGGTCGTTGGACCCCAGTCCAGGGTCTCGGTGGTGCGCGAGGCAAGATGTTGAGGCGCAGCTTGGAAAACCGGTAACAGCCCCGGGGCCCCGCTGCCCAGGGTGCCCCACACGCTAGGGCTCGGTAAGGGGGGAAGCGGAATCTGTCTTGGTGGGGCCTCCGCCCCGAGTTCGGCCTCGGTCCAGCGGCTGGGCCCTTCCCGCTGCACCGTGGGGCCTAGGCCTACCTCCCTAGGCTGCGGTGAGCCCCGGGTAGCAGCCGGGCGCCCCGGCTGAGCAGCCCTAGCTGCCGCCGGCCTGCAGCAACGTGGCGGCTGGAGCCGGGCCTCATCGTGCGCCTTCCCTGTGGGGATGTTAAGGCTGGGCCCTAATGGGGACCTAGGGAAAAGGGAATCCGCCTCAGGAGAAGCTGTAAAACGCCCGGGGAATATTTGCATATAAATTTAACGTGGAGATGAAGCCATCTTGTCCCTAATAAGAATAACTAGATTTTTTGTGTCATCTTTTTCTCTAGGGACGCTCAAACCAGACAACTGCAAAATGCTGTCACAAATGTGGAGAAGCATTTTGGAGAGCTGTGCCAAATATTTGCTGCTTATGTGCGGAAAACTGCCAGACTGCGAGACAAAGCAGACCTCCTGGTGAATGAAATAAACGTGTATGCCTCTACAGAGACCCCAAATTTAAAGCAGGGCCTGAAAAACTTTGCTGATGAGTTTGCCAAACTTCAGGATTATCGACAAGCAGAGGTATGGCGTGAGGTCACACCGTCATTGTTATGAATGAGGCCTGAAGTAGTGGATGAAGGAAACATGAAGACTCACTTGTAATCTTCAGTGGTGAACATGCACTTGATGATAAACCTACCTTTTTATGTCTGTAACATTGTGTGAGTCTATTAAAGGGAAGCTTCCTGTGATTTTACCGTTTTCAAACTAAAACTTCAGGGTGTCCTGAATTTTCCCATTTCATTTTCCAACTTTTGGCCAAGGGGTGGCTATTACAGGGGGTCTTAAACATAGTGCCCATGAGAAAGAAAAGGAGCATGACGTGTGCCTTGTGGCCAGGTAAGTATAAAACATGTCTGGAGTTGGAGGATGTTGGGAACGGTGGTGTGAGTGAATAAGTCATAAATGGACAAAAGATCTTTGCAGCTTCCTTGCTGGGGGAAGTTTGTGGGGGCAGGGAGGGGAATAAGCACTGAGTTATACTGTGGATGTGAACAAGTAGTGAAACTTTGTAGAGATTTTTTTTGCTGCTGGGGGAGAGGGAAGTTGTCATCTTTGTTCCAAAAGCCCATTTTTTCCTTTAATGACTCATAAGCACTTTCACTTATATTTATTTTAGGTTTCAAGACACAGGTTAACTTGTCAGAAGTTGCCCAAATTAGCTGCATTGCTCTTTCAGCACTTTTCTCATCAGTGCTTTGGTCTTTATTTTTTTTTTTAAAGCCTAAAACAGAAGGCTCAATTATTAAAAAAAAGACTATAATGATCTTTGAACCTATAATTGCTATTCATACAGAAGTTTGAGCAGTAATTACACTTGGGTGTACTTTTTGGAAAACTTTAGTCATGTCTTTCTTCTGTAAATAAACAACTTTCAGTTATACATAACTAGTGACTATTTCAGAAATAATGTATGTTCACCGATAATCCTAAAATTCTATGTTAGTCTATCATTTCACCTTTCAGAAAACCTTTATGCTATTTATCAGAGAGCAAAGTGAATTGATTCACATTTGTTCTCCTTTTTATTTCCCTTGCTTACCAAATGGTGGAAGTGCTAATGAACAATGACCAAAAGGTAGGCGACAAAAAGGAGAACAGAGAAAAAGACTTGGATAACCCTACACTGAGTAATCAGTGTATGGATTATTCAAAATGGTATAGACTAAACTATCCTGAATATTGATGGTTTTTACTTTAGGATTCCTAATATTTAAATGCTCGATGAGAACCTGATTTTCTTTGTTTTTCTTAAAATCTTTAAAAATGAAACATTCAGATACATTTTATTTTAAAAAAATAAGTATGAAATGTACTCATTGATTATTTAAACATGTATTATCAAAAAAAAGCCCTTTTCCTGCTACAAAAATAATCCATATTCTTATTAAACAGTTAAATACATGTCATCTTGTATTCCCTATCCTGAAAAAGAATATTTTAATGTCTAAGAGTTATTTTTCTTATGCTATGTACTTGCCTTTTGCTTCAGTGTTTTCCACTAGTGCTATTAGTAAAAGAACTAGCTAACATGTGATAAAAAATTGTAATGTTTCAGAAAAACTGTTTACTTCTAAATAAAAGAGAGTGCAACCATACAGTTTGACAGCTCTGGAACACTTGAGACCTTTTATCTTGTTCTCTATGTTTTGATAATTTATGAGTGGCTTCCTAGAAAAAAAATGCAGCTAATACAGTGGTTTCTAAGCATTCTTGACTTTTGAGGATTGTGTTGCTTTAAATATTTCCCATATTCTGTATCTTTCAGCTTTGCTTTTCTTGTCTGGAAGGTTGGGCTATTAATTTTGGAGAATATATACTCCAACACTGAGCTAAACACACTCAAAGAAATAACTATTAAAAGTTGAGATGTCTTAAAATTTAGCCAAAAGCTCCATCTTTGAGATACAAAGTAATACCGAGGTGATGGTATGGTAAGGAAGAGCTCTTTGGAAACCTGAGACATTTTCTTATCATAATGGATACCAGGTCTTCTCTGTTTTGTTACTGAATAGCTTAACAGTTTCTAATGTACTTAAGTTTAGATGCTGCATCTTAACAAATTGTGGTAATTATTGAAGATAAGTTGAACTGTGACATTTTAGTTTTAAAAATTTTTTAATTATTCTGTGTAATATGTTTAGATTAAACATCACATCTCTTATTTCAGAATTAAAATTTTGATCTGTTTCTTTTCAGTTATATTTTATAATAATTTTCAATAGGTTGAAAGACTTGAAGCCAAAGTAGTTGAACCATTGAAAGCTTATGGAACCATTGTAAAAATGAAACGAGTAAGTAAATTCATTATTTTTCTATTATTATTAGGTATTCTAGAGTATAAGGTTTCCCATAATTGTTCTTTTTATGAAAAGTACAAAGTAGTGTTTTTTTCATTTTTTTACACATTCTGAAGAGTCATCATTTCTTAGAACTTTGAGAATAATGAAATATTTTTAGTGAGCTTACTAAATATAAAGCATTATTTCATTTATTGTGGACACTTTTAATACTTATAGTCATGAAGAATATATGAACAGAAATTATTTTACTAAATAAATATGCTTATATATTTGTTTTAAAGCAGATAATAACATGTAAATGAAAAATGAGTGTGACAAAGTTTTATTTTTTAATTGAGGTATAATTGACATATTAGTTTCAAGCATACAACATAATGATTTGATATTGCAGATATTGTGAAATAATCACCACAGTAAGTCTAGTTAACATCTGTCACCACACATAATTACAGAAACTTTTTTGTGAATAGGGCTTTAAGATCTACTTACTCCCTTAGTAACTTTCAAATATGCAATGCAGTGCTGTTTAGTATAGTCACCATGCTGTACATTACATTCTCAAAGTTCTATTTTTTACATCAGTTTTATTGAGGTGTCATTTACATGTGATGAAATCCTCCCATTTTAAGTCTTCATTGAATTTTGACAAATGTATGTATACATGTAACTACCACAATCAAAATTGTATATATACATATATAATTATATATGTGTGTTTTTACACAGTTATAGTTGAACATTGAAATTATCTTGTCTATGTCATTATTTTGGGAGGATATTAAAGAAACACATGTGTGCACTCTCACACAGAGATATGCACTGATGACACAGTGGTAATTCCTGTGGCGATGATGCCCGGATTGAACAAGATGATTCTCCCATTCTTAAAACAGAGTGTGTGTGTTTTATCTCTAAATTCACAGATTATTATTAACAAAAAAAATGCCTATTTGCAGGATGACCTCAAAGCAACATTAACAGCAAGAAACCGAGAAGCTAAACAGTTAACTCAGTTAGAAAGAACACGTCAGCGAAACCCATCTGACCGACATGTTATTGTATCCTTTGAATTCTGGTCTTTCAAAAAACATTTTGTAAGGTATGCAGTACCAAAGGAAATATATATATATATATATATGGAGATTATGCATTTCTACTTTTAAACATGCAGAGAATTTGAATATAGAGTTTGAAAAGAAATATGCGTTTATGAATTCTAACTGTAGAATTTAGATAACTTTAAAGAAAATACACCACTTAATTCAGTCCCCTTCTGTTGTTTTTCACAATATGTAGGTGCTTTTATAAAGAATAAGTTCAAAATTCTGAGATTTGTTTCACATGATGACTAAGTATTCATTATAAAATTAAAGAGCTATCATTAATTGTAATTTAGCAATTACCATCTGTCCTGCTTTTGAGAACAGGAAGGAAAATTTTTTTCGCTAGTATAATTCCCTTTATCTTAAAAACAGACAAAAAACACTATGTGAAACCATAATTACGACTTCAGCCAAAACCTTGAGGAGACTCAATAGTATAATTGATCCACAGCTGGACACTAAGTGATTTAGGTAGGAATGTCTACTGTAAGTAATGAAGTTCTTCTGTTAAGAACAACTGTTTTCTCAAAGTGGATTGTGCCTTGTTCTTGGCCAAACACAAGAACAGAAAATAGTGCCTTGGCTAACTGCCAGCACCTGGGATAGATGCAGTTGTATTGGAAGTACTAACTTATCCCACTGCCTCTTTTTCCCATTCCTTTATGTCTTCTTCCTACTTCTTTAAGGTTTTTACTGCCCAGCTCAGCCAGAAAGCACATGAGGAGTGGCTCTTTGGGGGCATTTGAGGTTCCAGAACACCTCCATTCCTGAGGTGAATCCCTTGAGCAGCGATATGGGGCTGCGCCAATTGCCTGGTCCTCCTTCCTTTGGACCAAAGGTACATAATGCCCAACCTTGTAATTAAAAAAAAAGGGGGGCAGCCACAGGGCTGGACCAGGAACATCTAGACAGTACTTGAGACTTAAGATCTACAAACTGGAGATTATAAAGTCTAGGTTTTAAGTAAGTCACACAAACCAGAGAAGGATGGAAAATTTATGACTGACAAATAGGGACTAAGTCAGAGGCCAGGGAATGTCACTAGTTTTTGAGAATTAAGCCAGAGGTAAAATTTCTGTTGTTTTGTTTATAGAAGAGTACATAAAGGCAGGAAAAAATGTCACATCTGGAATCCGAGTGGTTGGCAAGGTTGAATGAAGGGTATTAGTACTGACACTCAACGCAGAAATGAATCTATTCTTAAAACAAAGATGTTACAAAGATAACTTAGATGCTATTTTCTAAACACTGCTGTGGAGGAAACAGGTCTGCAGATTTATACGGGGAGAAAAATGCAGCAACTGAATAGCTTATTGCTATAGGTGAATTGCTGTGCTCACTGGGAAGAAAAATCTGTGAATTCAATGGATTTTGACAACCCGAGACAAGAAAATAAAGTATAATCTACATATAAATGAATTTGATATAAATATATTCTATCATAGCATGATAGAATATTTACGAGGCTAGGACCTTAAAATTCATTGAACTATTCAAAAGAAACCCATTAAACTTCAGTATGTAGTGTATTCTGGCGTGATAATGTGCACTGTTTTGCCCAAATTTTTGAGGGAAAAATAAGGATGTGCATTATACATGGGTAGTACTAATTCTGTATCTATATAAATGTTTTTAATTCTCTTATTTATGCTTATGTGTTAAAAGTCTAACTCTAGATTAGCAATAACAATATCCATGTGCAAAATAATACCCTGGAATATGATCATCGGTTTTGCTTCTAAATATAAATAAATTGAATTTAAAAATTAAAACAAAAGATTTTTTTCCTGAAAGTTTGGACAAAAAAAAATGGCTGCACATTATACATGGCAAAGTACAGTAAAAACAAAATGGAGTAGTTCTGGTACAAGAGGATAAGGTAAAGAAGAATCCCAGGGTTTCTGCCTGCTCACCCCCAAACCCCTGGTGGCTTCTGAACAAGCTGCCTATAACACAATTGGAAAAACATCAATCTGGCTCACCCTTTTATAAGCCATTTTGCACTCATGAGTACTTTTATTAAATATACTGATATTCATAAAGTCTTGTAGCATTTTAATCAAAACCATTTCCTACTCAAATCAGTACATTATAGAATCTTCAACAAAAGGAAGAAACAGCTACACCCACTTTGTTAAAAATAGCTGTGTAACTTTGGGCAAGATGCTGTGCTGGAATAAAAGGATTTGAGACTTGAAGACATGAAGAATAGTTTCTAGAGGGTGGTAAATTAAGATACCTATGCCCCAGCTATTGCTTCTGTTTCCCCATTTGTTCCTCATTTAGCCAAATTTGCCTATCCTTCCAAAATTTAAAATGAACCTATTGATAAATGGTGAGGGGAAAGACATAAAAGTCAAAAGAAAATATTCACAACTAAAGAATTGCATGAGTCACATGTAATAAACAGTATTAAGAAAGAGTCCAGCCCTGGCCAGTGTGGCTTAGTGGATTGAGTGCTGGCCTGCGAACCAGAGTGTCATTAGTTTGATTCCTGGTCAGGGCACATACCTAGGTTGTGAGCCAGGTCTTCAGATGGGGCATGCAACAGGCAGCCAATCAATGTTTCTCTCCCTTTCTTTCTCCCTCTCTTCTCCTCTCTCTAAATCTTTTTTTTTTAAAGAAAAATTAGTCTGCTTTAAACTCTCATTAGTAATAAAAGATTAACATGCATCAAATACCTAAGAAATTTTTTCATATTAATGGATCTTCAAAGAAACTCTATTTTACTTTTGAATTTCCTGTGAAGTTATATTTTTTAAAAATCCCCAGCCCGGTAATATAGAGAATTATTTTTGATTACTAGGTGTGATTAAAGTTAAAAGTTTATATGGTTTTAAAAAACTTGACACCTTTTATGGAAAACTTAATACACACACAGAGGTATAAAAGAAATGTATTTTTAAATGCTTAGTATCTTAAAGTTGTGCTTGAATTAACCCAGTTGTCAGAGTGTATAGTCAGTATACAGTTATAATTAATGTATAATTTAATTGTAAGAGTACATGATTTTAATTTATTGAAAAAAAATTGTTCTCTTTGAAATGTATTTTTTCCTTTATGAAGAATTTCAGTCACAGGTGGGTAATAAAGTGGTGTGTCGAGATGGATCCTTAGAGTAAACCATTTTACTTATTTCAATTTATATATTTTCTTGAAAAAGAAAGCAAGGGCTAAATGTCAGAATATTATGTGTCAAATACATTGATGACAGATGCAGATTTTTCCCATGGATTACTATTAAATGATGATGTGTGATACTTTTGAGGAAATATAGTACTAGCACAGGACATAGAACTTTATTAGAAAGAAGTGAATCTGAAAATTGGACTTTTAAAACCTGTTACTGTTTAAAAAAAATCTTGAATATTTTTGGTTAACTGTTGTCCTGAAGAAAGACTTGCTTTTTTAAAAGAAATGCATGATTAAATTGGAAATGTTCTGGACTGTACAGTACTGTAGCCACTAACTCTATATGGGTATTGAACTCTTGAAATGTGATGACAGTAACTGAGAAACTAGATTTTAAATTTTCATTTAATTAATTTAACAATGAACAGCCACATGTGGCTAGATAGTATGAGTACTTATTAGAGTACATGAAGGATTAGACTTGTCATCTAATTTAGTAGTTACTGATGTATATACTTACTGTAATAAGTATTAACTCAATAGTAAGTGTACTATTGTTAGCTTACAATATACAGAAACTTGATGCTGAAATAAGTATTTGTAGTGTATATTCTACTCTACATATTACAGAATTAGAAACATTGAATGCATTTGAAGAACTAGAAATTTGAAAATACTTAAATCACAGGCCCTTTATTTTGGGGGGAGATAGGGCTAAAGGGGAGAGAAATGAGAAGGAAAACAAGAATGATAAATGGCACAGACAGTGAAATAGGTGAAAGCAGTAGAAAAATAAAGACAATTGTTTTTATAGTAAATCATCCAAGGGTGATGTAGGGAAAAAATGATTTTGTAGAAGGAAAGGGAGGAGTTTTGTTTTCTTTTGTTTGAGATCTTGAGTCATGTCACTTAATAGATTTAACATTCTTCATTCTGCATGTGCTTGTAATGTAGATCACTTTATTTTATGTGGCAAAAATATTATCAAACATTTACACTGTTACGCCTAAAAGCCAAGAGACTCAAATGAATGGATTCTGACTTAATTTTTTTTCATATCTTTTGTTGGGCAATACTTCTGTAGGCAGAAACAGAATTACAGAGAGCTACGATGGATGCCACCCGAACAACTCGTCACCTGGAGGAAACTATTGACAATTTTGAAAAGCAGAAAATAAAGGATATAAAGGTAATAGAGTAGATGCTAAGATACAAAACATGTTTTTAAGCCTTACTTTGTTTTAAATTTATGAAAAATTTAAATTACTCTGATTTTTTAATTTTTTAATTACAGTTGCCATTCAGTGTTATTTTACATTAGTTTCAGGTTTACAGCATAGTGGTTAGACATTTATATAACTTAGAAAGTGATCCCCCATCTGACACCATGTATAGTTATTATAATATCATTGACTATATTTCCTAAGCTATACTTTAAGTCCCTGTGACTATTTTTGTAACTACCAATTTGTACTTCTTAAAACCTTCACCTTTTCACCTTCTGGGATTACAAATCGGTACAGCCACTATGGAAAACATTATATAGGTTCTCAAAAAATTAAAAATAGAACTACCTTATGACCCAGCAATTCTACTTCTGGGTATTTATTTGAAGAAATCCAAAACACTAATTCAGAAAGGTACATGCACCCTGTATTCATTGCAGCCTTATTTACAGTAGCTAAGAAATGGAAGCAACTTAAGTGCCTATCAATAGATGATTGGATAAAAAAGATGTAGTACATACATACAGTGGAATAGCACTCAGCCATAAAAAAGAATGGAGTTTACTATTTGGGACAACATGGACAGGTCTGTTATTTCTTTCTGAAATAATTCAGACAGAAAAAGACAAATATGATTTCACTTATACATGAAATATCAAGAACAAAATAAATGAACAAATAAAACAGAAACAAACCCATAGATATAGAGAATAAATTACTCTGATTTTTTAGTCCATATTCTGCATGAAAAAGATATTATAAAAATATATCAAATGTTATTTTCTTATGGAAAAATTAGTATAAAGGTTCTACATTACAACCAGAGGCCAGATTTTCAACTTTTTATCACAAGTACTATTTAATCAAAGGGAAATAACATCATGTTTTTATGTATCAGGTGCTGTTCCAGGCACTTCATATATAAATTATCTTTTAATCTTTATATTAACTCCATGAAAATGAGCTGATATTAACCATATTATATTTAAAAAATTTTGTTCTATAAATCAATTATGCATTTTAAAAATCTGTGCTTCCCCTTCTAATACAAATACACTATTATTACTTCTTTTTTAAATATATCTTATTGATTATGCTATTACAGGTATCCCAATTTTTCCCCCTTTGCCCTCCTCCTCCTGGAATCCCCTTCCCTCCAGCATTCCCCCCTTAGTTCATGTCCATGAGTCATGCATGGGTTCTTTGGCTTCTCTATTTCCTATACTATTTTTAACCTCCCCATCTGTTTTCTACCTACTAATTATACTCCTTAATCACTGCACCTTTTCCCCCATTCTCCTCCTTCCCCCTCCTGGCAAACTCTCCAAATGATTTCCGTATCTATGATACTGTTCCTGTTCTGCTTTCCTTGTTTGCATTTTTTTAGATTCAGTTGTTCATAGTTGTGAAATTATTGCCATTTTAATGTTTATAGTTTTGATTTTCTTTTTCTTAAATAAGTCCCTTTAACATTTCATGTAATAATGGCTTGGTGATGATGAACGCCTTTAGCTTTACCTTTTCCAGGAAGCACTTTATCTGTCCTTCCATTCTACATGATAGCTTTGCTGGATAGAATAATCTAGGTTGTAGGCCCTTACTTTGCATCACTTTGAATACTTCTTGCCAGTGCCTTCTAGCCTGCAAAGTTTCTTTTGAAAAATCAACTGGTAATCTTATGGGAACTCCTGTGCAGGTAACTCGCTGCTTTCTCTTGCTGCTTTTAAGATTCTGTCTTTATCTTTAACCTTTGGCATTTTAATTATGATGTGTCTTGGTTTGGTCTTCTTTGGGTCCAACTTGTTTTGGACTCTCTGTGCTTCCTGGACTGTATGTTTCCTTCACCAAATTAGGGAAGTTCTTCCATTTTTTTTTAAATAGGTTTTCATTTTTTTGCTCTTCCTCTTCTCTTTCTGGCATCCCTATGATTCAAATGTTGGTACATTTGGAGATGTCCCAGAGGCTCTTTATACTATCCTTTTTTTTTTTTGAATTCTTGCTTCTTCTTACTATTCTGGTTGAATGCTTATTTCTTCCTTATGTTCCAAACCATTGATTTGAACCCTGGCTTCCTCCCCTCCACTGATTGTTCCCTGTAGATTTTTCTTTATTTCACTTAGGGTAACCTTCATTTCCTCCTTTATATTGTTGCCATACTCAGTGAGTTCTTTGAGCATCCTGATCACCAGTGTTTTAAACTCTACATCTGATAGGTTGCTTATCTCCATTTCATTTAGTTCCTTTTCTGGGGTTTTGTTCTGTTCTTTCATTTGGGCCATATTTCTTTGTCTCCCCAATTTGGCAGCCTCCCTGTGTTTGTTTCCATATGTAGGTGGAGCTGCTTTGATTCCGTGTCTTAGTAGTGTGGTCTATTGTAGAAAAGGCACCTGTTAATTGTATGGGGCAGAGCCTTAGGTAATCATCAGGGTGGGGCAACCAACCCATTTCACCACTTTGTGGCTCTCTGTCGGGGGAGGGATCAGAGAGGGATCAGAGAGGGCACAGAGCCACTGTGTGGCTTCTGGAGGTTTGCCTGGCACTCGCCCCATTTCCAGTCACTTCACCCACTTCCCTTATGCAACTGGCGCCCTTCCAGCGATTGCCCTAGTGGTTAGTCCCAGAATGGGTGGGTTTGGGGATGTTCTAAGTCTGTGCAGGCCCTTTAAATGGAGTTGTCTGAAAATCCAGCAGTTTCTTTTGCTGCCCCAACCCCCATTGATTTTTACAGCCAGAAGTTAGGGATTTATCTTCCTGGAGCAGCAATCCTACGCTGCACTGTCTGGCCTGGGGTGGCACTGCTCACTCTCAAGGTTTCACTCCCAATTTTTATGCACCATACTTGAATTTGAAACCGTCCATTTCACCGCTGCTGCCACTTCTCTGTGCCACACTGCATCTCTGCCAGTCTCCATGACTCCACCCCTCCTACCTGACTGGATGAAGGTGGCTTCTCTACATCCTTAGTTGTTGGATCTAGTTGTAAAACTTTCTATGGCTACAGGAGGAGGTGAAGCATCCTCATCTTGACTGAAGTCCCTATTATTGTTATAACATAAAGCTTTCTAATAACTACATAGTATCAAATAAATAGGGTAAGAATTACTAACCATGTAAACTTGCAACCACTGTGATAAGGTGTCACAGAATTGCCTTATGGTATTGTAACACATTAATAGATATGAAAACTTTAGGATCATGGATTCCAGAAGGTCTTCGGTGACTTTTTCTTAGGCATCTTGGAAAGATTTGGAGGATTGCTTATGACCACATTATTGCCTTTAAAAGAAGTCATCTAAGGATGTTTTTTTACTGCAAATTTTTCCTGGAACAAGTTTTAAAGAAAAGTAATTGGTCATTTTACAGTTATTAACAAAGAAAACATCCTTTTTTCACAAGTGATGTTCTTATCAGTAAGCACTATTTGCCACTTAATTATATCATTCTCTCTACAATATGTAAAATAGAATCCATTTACACCTTTAACTTTTTTTTTAATTCCCTGCCACAGTTTCAAAGGATCTTAGAACTTTGCTTTTTCTGATACCCAGGCTCAAAGTTCTCTGGTTTTGTCCTCAGAAAAGTTTTTAAAGCCTCTCAATTCAGTCTGCATTCTGCTGTGTAATGGTATATTGCTACACATGACAGGTATCTCAGGAAGCTGCCCTGAGACAAACGTCTTTCTTGAGGTGAGAGAGTATGATGAGCAAATATAAACCTGAAAAATGAGAGCGAAGACTTGTGAAGTGTGCCTGATTTCACTGCCACTGAAGGGCTTCTTTAGTTATGGGAGTCTTGATTTCTGGCTCTCGCCAGTGTTCTTCAGGCCTGCAGAATTTTCTTTTACCCATGGCAGTCCGTCTCTGATCTTTGGGCTCACTTCAGCATTCCTCCTGCATGCTGACTACCTCTACAGGTGCATTTAACACCAACTACAAAACTAGGGCAGAGTGAGTGAGTGCTGAATTCCCAACTACAATTCCTAATACCTGGGTTTTCCTGAAGCAATAGGACATGGAGAAAGGGACTGCACATTGAAGGGTGCACAGAGAAGGAAAGGGCTTCCAGTTTTTCTTTGCCTGCAGTATCATGCCATGGGAAGAGGGAAGTCTCCTGGTGGTCACAAAGACAGGAAGAAACCTACTTTTTTAAAAATTGAGATGGTACATCATATACCACACAACCCATTTAAAAAGTGATTTTTCGTGTGTTCAGATATATGCAGCCATCACTACTCAGTTTTAGACTATCTTCACATTTTTGTCATCTTCAAAGTGAAACCTAGTACGTTTAGCTTTTACCTTCCTGTTCCCCACTCCCACACCCCTACCCCAGCCCTAAACAACCTCCTCTACTCTCATGTCCTCTACTCTCATGCATGAATTTGGCTATTCTGGACATTTCCTATGAATGGAATCCTAAAATACGTGACTTTTGTAACTGGTTTCCTTCACTTAGCATAATGCTTTCAAGCATGTTGTAGCATGTGTTGGTACTTACTGCCACGTTTTACTTATCCATTCATCAAGTGAAGGACATTTCTGGTGTTTCTACCTTTTTGATAACTATGGTTAATGATATTCATCAAGTTTTTGCATGGACATATATTTTTATTTCTCTTAGGTATATACCTAGTTGAATTGCTGGATCCTATGGTAAACTCTCATCATTTGAGAACCTGCCAGACGGTTTTCCAAAGTAGCTGCACCACAAGTATGAGGGTTCCAGTTTCTCTGCATCCTCACCAATCCGTTCATTAGACTTTTTCCTTATAGTCATCCTAGTGGGTGTGAAGTATTTCACTGTGGTTTTGATTTACATTTCTTGCTGATGCTAACTGGCCATTTGTTTTTCCTTGAAGAAATGGCTATTCAAATTCTTCAGCTATATTTTAGTTGGGTTGACTTTATATTGAGTTATGAGAGTACTTTGTATATTCTGGTAGAAGTTCCTTATCAGATGTATAATTTGCATTTTTGCCTATTCTGTGGATTCTTTTCATTATCTTAATGGTGTTCCTTGAAGTATAGTTTTTTATTTTTAATCAGTTTTATTTATACACCACTGCAATAGGATTTATATACAAATGCTTTAACTTTGTATAAGACTTAAGGGAGTAGTATCTCTAAAACAGATCAAAATAGAATTCTTCCAACAAAAGTCAACTCAGAACAGACTTCTCAACGCATAAGTTTTAATTTTGACAAAGTCCAGTGTATTTTTGTTTTTATTGTTGCTTGTGCTTTTAATGTCATACCTAAGAATCCATTGCCAGATCTGAGGTTGTGAAGATTGATCCATTTTTTTTCCTAACAGTCTTTATAGTTTTTGTTATTTCATGTCTTTGATCCATTTTTGTACATGATCCAAGCTAAAAGTTAAAAAACTTCATTTTCTTGCATGTAACTACCAGTTGTCCCAGCACGATTTGTTGAAGAGACTCTTCTTCCTCCAGTGAAAAGTTTTGGCACCCTTGTTGACTCTTTAAATAGTTTAAATATTTAAATCAGTTGACATGGTTTTTGTTCTTTTTCATTGATTTATACGTCTGTCTTTATGCCATTACCACACTGTCTTCATTCATTAGCATTCCTGTGTAGTAAGTTTTAAAATCAGGGTGTGTGAGTTCTTCCTCTTTGGTCTTTTGTGAGATTGTTTTGGCTACTCTGGATCTGTTGCAATTCAGTATGAACTTTAGACTCAGCTTGTCGGTTTCTATAGGAGGTTAGCTGGGATCTGATAGGGACTGCATCAAATCTGTAGGTCAATTTGGGAAGCATTGCCATTTTAAGATTAATCTTCCAGTCCACGAACATGGGATATTTTCCATTTATTTCAATCTTCATTAAATTAAGTCTTTTAATTTAACAATGTTTGTAGTTTTTAGAGTGTAAGTTTTGTGCTTTTCTTAAACTTCTACCTAAGTATTTCATAAATCTCTGTGATACTATAAATGAAATTGTTTCCTTATTTCATTTTTGAATTGTTGCAAATACACAGAAATACGATTAATTTTTTTTAGTAGATTCCTTAGGATTTTCTGCATACCAGACCAGTCTGTCATATGCAACCTAAACTTTTAATGCTGACCACAACTCTAGTAAACTCCTGGAAATCAATACCAGAGTCTTTTACAGTTCTGAATCTCTGCTCTGTGTGTCCTGCACTGCTCATAACTCTATTACGATTTTTGAGGTGGGATTAAATCAACAAGTCCATCTGAATTTCGGTAGCATTTATCAGCAAGACAGCACAATTTCTAGGCAAAGACTTTTCATAGGAACCTTGCAAAGAATTTGTTCTCTGAGAAAAGTTGGTATGAAACTTAATGTACAGAATGTGGAAGAAAAATCACAGCCCCATATGTTTCCCATATAACAGAAAGTCATCAGCTATATGGTGAGTGTCAAGAGAATCTCATACTTACAAAATGGATCTTGACCTGGGTTCATTCCTGAACAGATAGGGACAGGAATTCAGAGTATGGTAAAGTAGCTAACGTGAGCAAGAAACATCTTCAAAATTTAATTTTTAGTAGCTTTATTTTCCTTATAATATAAACTCACCATAAATTTTTTAATAAAATTGAGAACAATATAATCCCACTAATCAGAAATAATCAATTAGCATTTGGTTTATATCCTTTCATACTCTTTTACTATGTACATAGACACAAGAGATATGGTAGTAACACACATTTTTTAGTCTTTGACTGTGTCACACATTCTAAGCATCTTATATGGATAAACCTCATTTGCTCCTCATGACATCATTGTGGAAACTAATATGGTTACTCCTACAGTTATATTTAAATGGGAACATACTAGCCCTGGCTGGTGTGGCTCAGTGGATTGAGTGCCAGCCTGCAAACCAAAGGGTCGGGGGTTCAATTCCCAGTTAGGGCACATGCCTGGGTTGCATGCTAGGTCCCCAGTTAGGGGCACACAAGAGGCAACCACACATTGATGTTTCTCTCCCTTTTTTTCTACCTGCCTTCCATTCTCTCTAAAAATAAATAAAATTTTAAAAAATAATAAATAAAATGGAACACACTATATATAGCATCTTTTTAAAATTTATCATATCATGGATATATTTGTGCTAAGAAACAGATCCATATAACCTATTTAAACCTCTATCCACAAAGCTTGAACTCTTTTACCTGCCTATAAAACCTTGTGTGAGCACCCCAGTGTAACAATTAGTATTTTTAATAGCCAATCTGATATGTAAAAAATCAAGTGTCTTAACTGGCATTGTTAGTATTGTTGAAGCAGAGTACTTTTTCATCTATTTAATAACACATTTTATTTCTTCCTTAAATTATTCACACTTGTCCTTAATCCACATTTTTGAATGTTGGCATTTTTATTAATTTGTAGCAGTTCTTTATATTTAGAAAACTAACCCTTTAAGAAAAAATACACTGCAAATGGATTTTCCCATTTTGTTGCTTATTGTGTTTTTGCCACCTTAAGAGTTTTATTTTTATTGTCAGGTCTATTAGTCTTTTTGGTTTCTGCCTTGGTGTCATGCTTAGAAAAGTTATTTTCATCCACAAGATTATATAAATATTTGCTTATATATTCTTGTTATTTATATGATTTTTTAATATTTTAAATATTTAATCTTACAGTAGTGTTTTCATGTGGTATAAAGGAGATATGTGACCTTATACATATAAAGTTCTTCTGACATCATTTATGGAATAGCCTCTAACCTGGAGAGCTGACATTTCCCCTTTATTTGCCAAAATGTAAAAACAAGACCATTTATAACTTTTTTGTTAAATTATCCTGCTTGCTAATTAAACCAGATGGAAGTTTTAATATTAGAATAAGGAACATTTTCTAATTCAGCTGGTTTACTCCTTGAGCAATAAAAATACCTGACTTGTGTTGAGTACTTACTCTAAACTAATAGCCATACTATACTTATTCTTGGATTAACTCTTTAATCCTTAAGAAAATACCTATGAGGTTCATACTGTTATCCCCATTGTGTATATGAGGAAAATGAGGGAAAGGAGCAGAGTTTAATATTGCATAGCTGGCATGTTTCAGTCATGATTTGAACCCAGGTTTATTTAATCCAGAGCCCATATTTTTAACTACTCTGCTGTCCTGCTTTACAGAATACTTGCTGATGGGTAAAGAATTTTTCAGATTAGCTTCCTGCCTCCCACCAATAAAAACTGTCTTCTAGTCATACCCAATATGAAAAGGGGTAAAAAAGTAACTCTATCCCTGACCATACTGACCCATTCCAGATAAACATATTATCTGAGATCACTGAAAAGTTAGCCATGTTTATTTGAGGAAAATTATTTCTAAATATGAGTTGGTCCTATAACGTGACACACTGAAATCATCGTATTTCAAAAACATAATGCTTTTCCCTGTTCTTCCATCATTTGCCATCTAATTTTATTGTTCCTTGAAATGTTATCCTCCTTTCTGCATGTTTTCAGTTATTTTATGAAATTCTAGCTAGAAATAAGAATATAACTAGCAGTTTGCCCTCCTCACTATCCTCAGGAATATAATTCTCCTCTATGATAATCTTAAGGCTTCATGGCTCTTGGGTCAAAATTCCAAATCTAGGATACCAGCTTAGCAGTTCCACTGATTCCCCATCAATTTTGACCACAAAATAAATAAATAAACACTATAAAAAATTAACAGGGCTTATTGAGGTATATAATGTAAATTTTGTCAAGAGATAAAAGTTCAAACCACAGAGGACTAAACCAAAGTATCAGAACAATTGAGAGTGAGTTTCTTCCTACCTCCACAGTAAATAATAGTCATTTATAGATTTAAAATACTTTAAACTGAAACTGAATTTTGAGATTGGAAGATGCTAAGAGACTCAAAGTCAATCACTCTTTTAAATGTAATATGTTCTCTTATCAGAGGATATGTGTAAACAAAAATAATAAATGATCTTTCTTTAGTGACAGGCCTATCTACATATTTCAGGGCTTACTTAAGAACTAAGGAAAATGTAACTCCTGTAAATTGTTAGCATTGAAAAACTTAGTTCAGAGATGAAATTGCTTAAGAGATTTCAACCATCAGGAATTTAACAACAATAATCAAAATTTGAAATTTTTTGTTATTTGGAAATTCCCATATATTCCACCAAGTTACCATAGTGGAGCAGATTTGCATTAAGCCTAAACCTACTGATATAGGTGTGATAAATTTGAAAATATTTGGACTTCAATAGGTATAAAATAGTGTGATGATCTATTAAAGATTAAGAATGTCTACTTGTAAAAATATTTAAAAATAGGAGTTAATACCCACACACCCTCAAGTGATTTAAACTTCATTCCTTATGTGAGATTATTTTATTTATTTCTAAGGTGCTTTTATAATATAAGACAGGTACCTCTTCTCTCTCCACATAAGTAAAGATAGACCTTAGAGGTATAGTGGGTTCTGTTCCAGACCACCATACTAAAGTGAATATCCCAATAAAGCAAGTCATAATTTTTTTCCTTTCCCAGTGCATATAAAAGTGATGCTTACACTATACCGGATTCTGTTAGGTGTACAATAGCATAGCGTCTTAAAAAAAAACAATGTACATAAATTATAACATACTTTATTGTTAAAAAATGCTAAGCATCACCTGAACCCTCATTGAGTTGTAATCTTTTTACTGGTGGAGGGTCTTATCTTCAATATGTAAAAAAGTGCAGTATCTGTGAAGCACAACAAAGCAAAATGCAAAAAAAAAAAATAAACCAGATCCACATAAGTAAACAGATGGTCTCTAAATCTTTGACTCAAAAATTAAGTGTCTGACATTCTAAAATGTGTATTCTCCACCTCCCTCTGTACTCATCTTAAACAAGTCTAAGGGCTTATTGCATAAGTCTAATTTTTTATTCTATTTAAATATTAGTTGTAGTTGCTAAAATACCAGCTTCAGAACTGAACTGCTTTATCTAATACTCATAGGCATGTAGTACATAATGTCATACATTTTAGTTAGATCTTTTTTATCACAAATGTCAATTACAAGGTATAAAGAGAACTAAAAAAAGTACGAGGTAAGTAAATGGTGATAGGAGGTATTTTATATAATTGGAAGGTTTTGCTGCAAAAGGTCTTGCCACTATTTTTTTTTTTGCTCTGTAAAAAACCAAATACCTCTGTATTTCATAAAATGGCGAGCATATAGTAAGAAATGACTTTACTGCATTCACAATGCAATTTTTATATGATTGTTTAAATTCAAATTTTTGTGTTTTTCAGACAATATTTTCAGAATTTATCACTATTGAAATGTTATTTCATGGCAAAGCCTTAGAGGTCTTCACTGCTGCCTACCAAAATATACAAAAGATTGATGAAGAAGAAGATTTAGAGGTATGACTATGTCTGTCTAAGCTCAGTTCTTCTATTAATATTGAAATATTTAAAAGACAGCATTAGCGTTTTATAGTAAAAATATCTTAAATAAGAATACTACAATGGTTAATTTGTCATTGTGTGCAGTCCCAAATAGCTGAACTCCTATGATTTTTTATTTATTTAACTTTTCAAATTAACCATGGTAAAGTTCCAAGAATTAATTTCTTAATAGCTAGTAAAATGTAATCTAAATAAAGCCATTACATAAAATAACGTATCATTTTGACTGGTAATAAGTCACTTTAGTGTGCTCAAAATAACATTCATTGATTTGAGCTAACATCTGAGTGTTTACGCCATGCACAGTACCCAAAGCTTTACAGGCCATTCTCTCATTTGCTCCTCAAACAGTCCTGTGAAGTAGGTGCTGTTATTATTCTCATTCTACAGCCACGAAAACAGGTTTAGCGGCTTGAAATAACTTGCCCATGGCCACTTAGTAAAAAGCAGAATCAGGTTTCTAATCAGCTTTCTGTGACTTAATCTGTAAGCTATGAAATAAATGTAGGCATATATGTATGGCTTGCTTTGTACAGCTGGTTAAATGCAAATAAATCTGGCCAACTAACATTAGAGCAATTAAATATCAAAGCCTGGCAACAATAAGCATATCTGAAGAGTATATGACCTACCCTTTTACCTTCCAAAAGAGAGGGGGAAAAGCACAAAAGTATTTTTGCTGAAATAGATAAAGTGAACATTCAAGATATACTTTGTACTTACTATTTCTACAGAAGTGAAAAAGGCCATGTTTTCTCAAGATATAACCATCTGTATTAATAAGTAGTAGAATTTGGGAGTGTCTGCCATTTGACAATTTTGAAGATTCCCCCAGTTTCTTTTTTACTAACTTCCACAAGCTTTTCACTGTTACACTGGTTCCAGTAAAACCCGATTATATGAAAAAAGGTACATGGTTAGTTTGTGTAGTTTTCCAATGCCAAAACCTATCGCAGCAGTTTTATCAGTTATGCATATGCAATTATATTTACATTTACTGTTTGTCAATAGATGGCTTCCTAAGTGCCCACTCCTTCTAAATACTAAAACTAAGATTTCTTAATTTGCATTCCTTTTTAGGTCCTATTTAAAAAAAAAAAAGAGAGATTATCAAGCTTTTATCTGTCATTTGTAAAATAAAATATCAAATGCTTATATAGTGATTACTTTGAGCCAGCTACTCATCTTATGCATTTTATTTTAATCTATCAACTTTGATAAAAGTACCTATTGCTCTCCTTTCTATGGATGAGAAAAATGACACAGCGAGGTTAAGCAACTTCCCTGAGGTTCCCATAGCTAGTAACATAGCTGAGATCCAAATCCAGTGCAGCCTTATAACAGTTTTTATCCTCTCTACACTACTATACTGCCAGAAGTGTGGTTCTTCGTGAGTGACATGAATTATTTCCTGCAGAAACAATACTTCACTGAATAACAGGTTCAGAATTGATGCCTTCTAATACCCCTGACATGCCATTTAACTGACACTAAAATTCCTTCAACCCTTTGAACCCCAAGATTTTCCTCCTCATTCCAGAGGCCCTAGATATCTTTTTTGTAATACCACTTCCCTTACTGCTTCTCTTGCCATTATTTTTAATCAACTAAGTAGCTTGTGGGAGGAGAGATAAACTAAAGATCTCAGGGCTGTGTGGTAGATCTGTTTCTGAGTATCACTTCCCCACTTTCTAAAGGGAAAATATTGAGCAAGTTAAATTTTTCACATTTCAACATCCTTATCTCTAAAATGGGGAGGTACTTACAGTATTTACCTTATAAAATGTTCATTCAACAACTATTTATTGAGCACCAATTATATACCAGACAACATTCTAAGTGCTGAGGATTTAGCATTTTAAGTTAGAAATGGAGTTGACAATAAAAAAATATACATGCTGTATAGCTATTTAAGTTTTATAATGTGATCAGTCTCATAGGGAAAACATACAGTGTGCTGTGAGTATAATGTCATGGAGGACTCCAAATAGTATGAAGCATCAAAAGAATGATTTAATTAGAAGCTTGAGGGATGAGTAGGAGAATGCATGGCAACAACTTTCAGAGAGAGATAGACAAAGGTTCTGAGGCATAACAAATTATAGGTACAAACTATTACTATTATACCATACAGAAATTGTGGAGAAGAAAACAGTCCACAGAGAGTTATAGGGCCAAGGGAAGTAAAATTATATCAGACAGGTACCAAGAAGAGGAATGATCTTTTAAAAGGAAGGTTTCTTGGAAATAAGTACAGGAAATATACAGAGAGGGTCAGAGAAATAACTTGATATTCTTCTTAGGTAGTCCCTGCTTATGAGTACTGAGACTTATTCTGGCAGTGCTTAATTTTTCGCAGTTAGGCATCTAGCTGTATCACAAACCATCTTACCTTATTTGTTCTTCACATAAAAAGTATTCTCTGGCCCATCTGTTCTGTGCAATTACTTCAGAGCATATTTAGATCTTGAGATTCACTCCTAGAAGAGATCTTGGGCCATATTGGAAAATGCATTATTGCCAATCTGTAAATCTGTTATTTTGCAATGAGCTTCATTTTAACTGGCTTAAAATTTTAAACCAAGGGTGTATATTGTCTTTCACTTCCTAATCTTAACTTCATTTTGCTAGAAAAGTTAAAAGATTCTTATTCTAACAAAAATATATCTCTTCCAAATTCCTGTTGATTAATGAGTCACCCAGCTTTTATATCACACCAGGATGCCAGTGTTCCATGTCTGGCACCAAATACAATTGGGTACTCAGTAACCTGTTAAATAACCTAATTAGCATGCCTAAATTGCCCTAAAACACAAATCTTGCCTTTTGTGTTAAGTTTCACCCCTTGATTCCTTTTTTGTTCCATACTTCTCTAAGGTTTAAAGAAATGCATATAGACATCCACTAGTTTGGGTCTCCTTTTTCCCCAAAAATTCATTAGGATTAAGTTCATGGTAACATCATTAACTTACCAAGTCACTGTCTTAAGCTAGGAAAGATAAAACAGGGCTCCTTGCATTAGAGGAACTTAAAACCAGTTGCAGAGACGTAATTACAAAACTGAGAAGGTTGTATTAGGGTATGAACAGTAGGAGCTACTGACTATAGAGAATAGGAGACAGCAGAAGATGGAATTTGACGTGGCTCTCGAAGGTTGAGTGAATTCCAGGATGAAAAACCAGCATTGCAAAGTCAATATAACATGTTCTGCATGCAGGTATGTAGGCTAGAAGTGAAAAGTGATGGGTAGATTTGGGTGATCTTAAGCTGTGGATGTCACCAAGACATCTGAACTCTGGGTAGTCAGGAGCCACATAATTTTTTGGCATGGGATTCATATTTTGGTCTTTAGTAAGGTCATTCTAAGTAAGCCATAAAAAATATGTAGTCAAAAATTAAAATAGAAGTACAGTCAAACCTCAGTTTTCAAACATCTCCAGTCTCGAACAGTTTGGTAACAGATTCCACTGTACCTCAAGGAATTTAGGAAGAATGCTCAGGCTTCTAGCTTGGTCTACTAAACGTATGGTAATGTCTTTCATTGTAAAGGTCAATCTAGAGCTACACTGTCCAGTGTAGTAGCCAGTAGGCAAGTGTGGCTATTTAAGGTTAAAATAAAAAATTTAATTTCTCAGTGACAGGAACCACATTTCAAGGGCTCAGAAGCCACACACGTGGCGGCCTTTTGGACAGCCTAGAACACTAAGCATTTCCGTCATCTCATTAAGTTCTAGTGGACAGTGCTGATCGAAGAGAAAAGAAGGTAGCTGGGAGCATAAATACAGCCATCAGAAGAGGTCCATAGAGAATTGGTTTAAGGACAGCCAGTAAATACTATAGGTAAGATTTTCAGAGAAAGGTGTCAAGAAAAGGAAAAGTGGCTTAAAGGAAGTTCTTCAAAAATATTTATGGTGCAAGGAATAAAAAAGATGATGTGAAGTAATAGAGCAAGTGTACATGAAAAGTTTAGTGAAGGCATGCTTTGGGAAGTTTCAGTGCAAGGTCAGTGATGATGACAAAACAGTGACTGGTGATTTTTGCAAGAGCAATTTCAGTGGAAGGTAAAAGCCTAATTGTAGTTTACTGGCAAATGAATGGAGAAGTAGAATATTAGAGAATTTTTTAAGGAATAAAGTTTTATCTTAAGTAAAAAAGCAAAATTGATCTTGAGTTTGTTTGCTTTGGGAGGGAACCTGTATAGAGAGAGAGCTTTTATTTGCTGGTTTGGTTTGAGGTTTTGGACAAAGGAAAAAAAGCACCTTGGAAAGAGTTAAAATGACATTTACTTCAAGGGGAAAAAAAACATGAGGTGAAGAGTTAAGGAAAAGGGGAAGGAAGTTGAAGAAATTCACATCTGATAACATTACTTTTAGTCTGCATGTTAGAGAAATTGAGCAAAATAAAAGATACATGTAGGAAGGCTTTTAAAAGTACCAAGATCTGGAACCACAGCTTTAAGGAAAAAGAACTGACAAGTAATGGCAATCCAGATCCTAGTGAGACTGGAATCCATAAATTATGGTGGGTCTGCAGTGGAGTTATATTGGTAAGAGTTGAGGATAGGCACAACAGAAAAGAATCAAAGATGTGCTTTGCAGCCTTCCTACTGGCTGGCATATTCTTCTGGGGTGGAAACTTTTACATTTCCCCAGCAAAATCTCTCAAGTGACAGTTTCAGGATCCATCATTATCATATATGGTTCAAATAGAATTTCTTAGTTTTCAGCTTTACAACTTATTTTTAATTTTTTTATTTGTTTTAAATTTGTAATAAATAATTGAAATTTTGTACTGGGGAATAGGGGTTGGGAAAGGTTACTTTAAAAAGAATCTTAGCCCTGGCTGGTATGGCTCAGTGGATTGAGTGCCAGTCTGTGAACTAAAGGGTTGCAGGTTCAATTCCCAGTCAAGGCACATGCCTGGGTTGCTGGCCACATCCCCAGTAAGGGTTATACAAGAGGCAACCACACACTGATGTTTCTCTCCCTTTCTCCTTCCCTTCCCCTCTCTAAAAACAAATAAAATTTTTTAAAAATCTTAACTCAGAGGAATTTAATATGGCTTTCTAGATTTCCATTATTTTATAACTACTTTATAATGTTTTATCATTGCAACAGGTTTTCCGAAATTCTCTGTATCCACCAGATTATTCATCTCGTTTAGATATTGTAAGAGCAAATTCAAAGTCACCTCTTCAGAGATCTCTGTCAGCTAAGTGTGTATCTGGAACAGGACAGGTGAGCTAGAAACCGTAACTTGAAAGAATTTGAGCTGTTGCCATTGGAATTGTTTAGTACTAAAAATGTTTCCCTTAAATCATATGACCTCAAGTAACTTATCCTTCCTTATCCTCTTAGACAAAATGGTACCAGACTGCACTCCATGCATCTATTATTTCTTTTATTATGTTTTATACGGTAACACGTACTACTCTCTAAAGCAGAACCTTCAGAACCAAAGTGGGAAGGACAGGAGAATGCTAATCTAGATTTGTTCTCTGGTATAATACGAAGAACATACATTCTAAAGTCAACCTACGTAGAGTTTAAGTCCGATTATCATGACTTATTGGAAATTGTACCTAAAAAGCGCTTTTCCTGAACATTACCATAGGTCCAGAAGCACAGATCTTTAGGTAAAGAGCCAATTTTCTCAGTCTATATCCAGAAAGCCTGAGTTACCAGGTATGTAGAACAGGAAGGGCTCAACAACCTTCTTCTCTAAGGGACCACAGAGGAAAGTAATAGATTTTGTGGGGTGTACACATGGTCTCTGTCCCATCTAAGAGCAGCCATAAGCAATACATTAAAAAAACAATAAATGGCTGTGCTGAATAAAACGTTATTTTTTTAAAAAAAGGCAAACTGGGCCATGGCTTGCTAACTTCTGATCTGGAGAGCTATGTGTTTTTCATACCTTGCCTTTAGGATTTAAAATTGAGCAAAATATTTTCAAAATAAAATTTTTAAGTATATGTGACCCAGCACCTTCTGTTTTCATCTGTCCTCCAAGTATCTATATTCATACTTTATATTCATCATCTCTCCCCTTAAACAATTTACCTTAAGATTCCAGCATTAAGTAACATACACATATATTACATAAGTTTAGTATTACAGTACCTATGAAGTTTTGTGTGACTATTTAGAGTTAATGATGTTACACCTAAGTTAAATAACATCTCCGTAGCACCTGAGAATACATTACCCCAGGGTTTCTCAACCTCAGCACTATGGACTAGGGGCCAGATAACCTGGTGGTGGAAGAGGTAGTACTGCCCTGTGCCTTGTAAAGATGTTGAGCAGCACCACTAGTCACTACTGAAGAGATGCTACACACAGAAGCACACACGCCCAGTTGTGACAATTAACAATGTCTCCAGACATTGCCAGATGTCCCCTGGAACGTAAAATCACTCTCAGAAAGGTTTGGAACAAGATGACCAAAGTGGTAACAGTCAAAACTTAAAGCTAAGTGGTGAATTCAGACTGTCAATTCATCCTATTTAAATTACTCTATTTTTAAAGTTTACTATTTCAACTGCCTAGTTGAAATATCCTTGTGCTTTTGCTATCCCTTTGATCATTCTCAATGTTTTGTGACCCAAGAATTGTTAAATCTAAATTTTTTTGACATTCATAATATATTAAGACTATACTTTTTTCCAAAAGTATTTTGTTATTGAAGTACTGGCATCCAACTGGAATGACCAATTTCAATTTTTATTCAAAAAACAACATGAATGGAAAGCCTTTTGACAGTTTCCACCTTAAAATGCAGTAACCCATAGGGAATTTTCATTACTAAAAACCTTTATTTATGGACATTTTTCTGAAGTATTTGTTTTATGTGCCCTTTTCTGTAAGGGCATGTTTAAAATATGAAGCATGTACAAACATACATTTTTTAAATATATTTTTAACAGGTATCCACCTGTCGACTAAGAAAGGATCAGCAAGCAGAAGATGATGATGAAGAGGATGAAGACTTAGATGTAACAGAAGAAGAAAATTAGTTTATGAGGACAAAGATGTAACAGAAGAAAATTCATTTTCTTAAGTAAACTTCACATTTCCATTTTTATCTTAAGTGACTTGGAATCCAAAATCACTAAATCGTAAAACTTTTACTGGTTTGATACATTAAACCTCAAAATGAAATCCTACTGAAAATGAAAAATAAAGGAAATTTATGCTGACAAAAATGAAGGCTTTAAAAAACATTACACACCAGTCATTTTAATATCCTGTCTGGCAGTATGTGGTCTTTTTGTATAGGTTCCATTTTTTAAAAAAGATTACGTATTTTAAAAGTATTTCATATTAATTACCTAATTGAGGTTACAACAGATGACAAAAAAGAAAATATTTAACAATACCACTTGGTTCTTTTAGCTTAGGACACCATGCTTTCATTACCAGAAAAGAGTCCTTAGTCATTCTGATTAAATACAAATTCTATTCTGTAAAGCCTTAATCAAAAAAAAAAAAAAAAAAACCTTTCTTCCACTTTTACTATAACCTGAAGTTTTATCTTTTAATACATAAATTTACTTTTCAACAAGAGCATAATCACCCTTGATTAAAAGTTATGGGAGCCTAGGATGTCAGTATTCTACAACTATACATATAGCACATATTTCAGCTTTTAAAAGCCACATTCAGCCTGATTCTAGTTTTAAAACAAAACTGCTGTCATACTCAAGTTGTCATTGGTACTACTGCAACTTTTGGAAAGCTGTAATTTGGTGGAATGTTGCCTAAGAAAACACTGTGGAAAGGCATAAATCATTAAAAATTCTAAGAAAATTTTACCAAATTGCCATATAATAAAAAGGAGTATTATAGTCACAATTATTCCTGAAAATGTAAAACTAATTAGAGCCTTTTGGTGTGTCTGATTCTTTTGTTTCTTTGGATGGGGAATTGTACTTTGTTATTTCATGGATCCAAATCAGGCATATAAAAACTACGAAGTTTACAAAATGTTTGGTAAAACTACAAAAAGCAATCATAACAAAAACAAAGACTTTCTAGAATGGTTTTTTGACTTTGTTATTCATGGTTCCATTCTTAACAAAGCACTGTTTCCTGAGTGAATATTCCTATGTGATAAAATTACTTCAGTACTTTAAAATACTCAGAACATTTTAAAATCCTAAATAAACTGGTATTCTTAAGGAACTGAGGATATCATTGCATTTTTATTTTCCCAGTACTTAAACCTGGTGTTGTACTTGAGAAAAAAACAAGGTTATATTTCTTTTGCTGCAACTTCTAAGCATCAGTTGCCCAATCTGTACAGTCAAAACAGTGACATGTAAAACAATCAGCAAATAATTGATATAGAATGTATGCTCTGCCTACCTCAAAGAAACATTCTAAGGACAAAAGGAATACTATACATGGTAATATTTTCATTGATGTAAAATTAAGTTTGAGACCAGACATAGGTGCAAACTTTTCCTTTAAAGGCTAGGTGGTAAATATTTTTTTATTATCAGTGAGCCAAAAGACAAAAAGCAGCCATTTAAATGTAACCACCTTTAAATACACAAAAACCTTTTACCTTGTAAAAAAATAGGCATCCACCTCAAGCAGTTACTTAGCTTATAGGCCTCTATTTCTTATCTTCAAAATAGGTTTAAGGTTATTAGGGTTATTGGGATTAGAGGATATAGTTAATTTACATAATTATATATCATAAATACATAGTATCTAATGCAGCTCAATAAATGACAGCTAACATTTAATACAAACACAGAGGTGACAGGGTCGCTACTTAACAGATTTATGGACTAAAAGTCACTCTTGGTCATGTTCTCAGTAAGTGGTAAAAGTGCATTCCTAATATGATTCCTACCTTACCTGTTGGTCATGGGCTTAAGTTTACTTTCTGTACATGATCTATATTTTCCACATACCCTCTAGACAAAAATGTTTTAAGATAATTAAAATGGCATTAAATTAAAGAACCAATATGCCCTAGCGTACCTGATGTATCTAGCAATAAGAAAAAAGTAAAATTGGCTATGAGATGATATTGAAGTTGGATGATGGGTATGTGGGGCTTTATTTAGTACACATGTGTACTAAATGTGTACTCTTTTACGTGTTTGAAATTGGTAGTGTGCTAGTAAGCTGACTCCCTAGAGTGGAAAATGTCCTGATTTGTTGCATTTGCCAATTTCCATGGTGTAATACTCCTACCATGGCCAATTTTGGTCATCAACATACCACTGTAGATAGAGTTGGGAAAAGATGTGAACAAATGGCTCCCAACCAGCAGAATCCAGCTTTGTATGATAAACTTTTTATTTTAAAAAGTTTGAAAATATATTAAACTGATAGATTACAGAGGGAAATTCACTTCATATCAATCCATTATTTTTACATTTATAATCAAAATACAAAGCTTGTGTTTACTATTGTTGGCCTCTTACCCACCCCTACCACACACCAGCCTCCTTTCAGCAATTCTATATTCAGTGATATTTCACTTTTAAGCTTCATCTTAGCTTTTATTGGTATATATTTGAGAACCATTTAAGTCCTCAACAATGCTGACCAAATGAACTATGTATATACAGTCTTTTAGCATGTAAAAATATTCCTTCCTATTTTGTTCATTGTGCTTGGTTTGGATATTAGCTTATCATTCATCTAGCTATTTATAAGCTTACTAGTTTGAAGAGCCATAATGATGTGCTTTTTTTGAATCAAACTTACCAGTTTACTCAGCAAGCAGAATATTCACTATTATTAAAAACAAAGTTAAGGTTAGCTTCTCTTAGATTTGTTTAAATCACTGAAGATTATTCCAAAATACTTATAGTACTAATTGGCTAAGTACTGACACAGTCAGTTTTCTACTTTTGCAGTATCCTAATATTAAATGACTACTGTGTATCAATTCAAATTTTATACTTATTTGCTCAATGTAGGAAATCTCTGGACACAGAATTGAAAAAAATTACCTAACTTGTTTTATGTAACTATAAAAAGCCAAAGTCAAATCATGTTTGATAAAATTAATTTTAAATAAGAAGCCAATATATAATGTTAGCATCCAAGAGAAACCCTAGATATATAAAAACTTTTAAAGTTACTTTGCCTTTTGTTAGCAATGTTTGAGAACACTAATTTTATTTTTTAATGTCATTTTTAAAACTACAATGGAAGTAAGAAAATATGGTTCACTCTTGAAAATGTTTTTAGCAAGGTCTTACTAAAATTTAAAGTACCGTTTAACAAAGTTAGTAGGCAAAAGTGTTAAGAGCATGAACTGAAGTCACTGGTGAGTGTGTTGAAACTGGCTCCATGATTTACTAGCTATGATTTTAGGCAAGTTATTTAACCTCTCTAAACTTTATTATCTCATCAATGAAACACAGGTAAATAATACTTACTCTATGGTTCTTACCATATTGAGATCATGCATGTAAAGCACTTATACTTCCTGGCACACAGTAAATGCCCAATATTTGTCAGCCATTAATATCACGGTTATAGAAAAATCAAATGCAGTATTTGCAAAATTCTACACTAAATGTCGAATATCAAAAGTCAAAATTTGATCTCACAAGTGTAATAGTTGTTTAGTCTTTTGATACAAAGTTTTGAAATTAAAAAATGAGAACCTAATAAAAATAGAAGTTATATGAATCATCAAAAAATTCTTCCTAGAAACACAAACCATATCTATCAGGTGTTCCCAGCACAAGCCTGAAAGTCTCTTTGTACCTACAATTATTTTTTGTCTTTTTAAGTATTTTGAGTTAATCTTACCAGTTTGGTTGATGAGATGTTGAAGAAACCACAGGAACTATAGGTAACACTCTACACTAGCATTACAGAATGTTTGGTCACTCCTATCATAAGTATTGTTTAATGTAACTGTTGAAAAACTTCACAAAAGAAGCTGTAATTCTTTTTTTCCCTTTTATACAAATACAAGTTAATTAGCTGGTCTACTCAGTTGCAATTTTTTTATTTTTATAAAACTTTTCAAGTCATGAACATGGAAACTAAGAATCTCCTAACCTTTTTACATAAGTAAATTTCAAGTTCACAGTATGTTCATTTAGAAGTATTTATAATTAATAGGAAGCTTAACACAGTAATAGCTCAGACAAGGAAGAGGGCATTAATTCTGCAGGCAGTCAGCAATGAAAATGCTAAACCTGAACAAGTCAGTTACTGATGACCATTTCCTTATACATTTTGAGTAAAATATATAAACTACAGAATGCAAACAAAAGTGAATATAAAACTTGTCTTCCCCAAATATAGCTCTACTATATACAGGTCTTGAGGTATACCCATGACATCAACAAAAATTAATGAACTCAGGGAATTAGTCCTCTTCCCCACTGTCAAAAAAAAAAAAACATACATAACTTTAATTAGAAAAAGTAAACGGCAATTTGCAAGCAAAAGAAAACTAGACTTACATTCCACTACTTACATTTGTTCCAGTCACAGATCAAATTTAAAATATTTTTCATTAGATTATTAAAATAAACACTTTTTAAAAAACAAACGTATTTTACTGCATCAATACTGTGGGGAGGTAACTCTGAATTTAGACATGCTCTCTACAGCAAAAGTAACCGAACTTTGCGAGGGCCAACTGGCCTATCATTTAGATCTTTAATAGCAGCCATAGCTTCATTATAGTTTACCATAGCAATAATGGCTTCCCCTGTAGGTAATCCTTGTTCATTATACTGTATCCTAACTGAATCAGGTATGATTCTATAACCATGAAAAAAGTCTAGAATTTCATTAACATTAGCTTTAAATGGAAGATTCATTATCTTAATAGGTATTATTCTACCTGAACTACAATTTAATTTTGGATCAGGCATAAATCTCCCCTCAGGAAAACTTCCCATATTACGCTTTCCAAAATCAAACTTGCCACCTTCTGGGCGACCGAAATTCACAAAAGGGCGATGACTTCTAAAATCATCTGATGGGCTCCTAAACTCTTCAACAGGTGGCCTAAAATCGTCAGGAAGTCTAGAGTCCTCCTCTGGAGCTGCCCTGAGATCTTCCTCCGGAAGCCGCCTGAAGTCCTCATCAGAAGGGCATCTAAAATCTTCCTCCTGGGGACTCCTAAAGTCCTCCTCAGTAGGATTCCTAAAGTCTTCATCCGGGAAGCGCCTGAAATCTTCATCAGGTGGATGCCTTAAGTGTTCCTGGGGTGACCGTCGGAATCGGAAATGCTCCTGGGGCGGCCGTCGGAAATGCTCCTGGGGTGGACGCCGGAAATGCTCCTGGGGTGGTCTCCGAAAGTGCTCCTGGGGGTGCCGCCTCAAGTCTTCTTCAGGAGAACATCTGAAATCCTCAGGAGAATGTCTTAAGTCCTCCACTGGTGGACGCCTAAAGTCCTGTTCGAAAGGTTGCCTTAAGTCTTCCTCCGAAAGTCGCCTGAAGTCCTCCTTAGGTCGTCGCCTCCATTCCCCCTGGGGAAGCCGCCTAAAGTCATCCTCAAGGGGTCGTCTCCAATCCTCCTCACGTGGCCGTCTGAACTCTCCCTCGGGAAGTCGCCTCCAGTCCTCCTCTGGAAGCCGCCTCCAGTCCTCCTTGGGAAGCCGCCTCCAGTCCTCCTTGGGAAGTCGCCTCCAGTCCTCCTCAGGGGACCGCCTGAAGTCCTCCTTGGGAGGCTCCCTGAAATCCTCCTCTGGTGGACGTCTCCAATTCTCTTCCCTTGGGTGCCTTAAGTCTTCTTCCCCACGGTATCTGAAATCCTCCCAAGAGCATCTGAAGTCCTCCTCCTGAGGCCTCCGGAAATGTCCCTCCCGAGAGTGTCTGAATTCTGGGGAGCGCCTGAAGTCCTCTGGGGAATGCCTAAAGTCTTCTGGAGGGCATCTATCAAGCTGTTGGAAATCCCCTTGGGCGTGCCTGAAATTGTCCAGCTGCCTCAAGTCTTCTTGCGGATGCCTGAAGTTTTCAGAAAGGCCCACTGCATATACCGGTAGATCATTTGAGTCAAATGAATGGGAAGGGTCATCCCTATCACATGATTTTGAATGGTCTTGCCTTCTCTTACTGGACAGCAAAGAAAAATTTACATCGAACTCCTGCATCTGTGCCTCAGATATAAGTCTTAACAACACGTCTGTCCCCAAGAATCTTCGACGATTTAAACGTTCAGCTTTCATGGCCTGTTCTTCTGATTTGAATTTCACCAGTGCTTCCCCCAGACCAACGCCTTTGTCATCATAAAGCAAATAAATGTCATCCTCGGCAAGAGAAAAGTCTGCAAAGAACTTCTGCACCTCAACTTTTGTAACATCAAATGGAAAATTTCTCATATATATGCACAGTTTCTGGCCAGAGTAGCCTTCTTGAGCATATTTTTGTGAAACACGTCCAATCCTCTCTTTCTCTACTGATGCTGGTCTTTTCTTTTCATAACATTCAATGAACTTCAGCATTTGTTTTCTAGAAATTGGATCAACAAGAACTGGACGATATTGTAAAACAGTCTTATGTAAACCCAGAGCAGTGTTATAGTCTTTCAGCGTCTTAAACATCACAAAGGCATATCTTGTTCTTCTTTCATCTTTATATAAAAACCTAATCTGTTCATTAGTCAGATCGGTATCTCTAAAGAAATTTCTTAAATCTCTTTTGTTAATACTTAGGGACAGATTTTTTAAGTGAACATAAAATCCCAGTGGGGAATGAGAACGTGTTCTTCTGGGAGATTTCGAATGAGATCGTTTTCGAAAATGCCTATCATTTATTCCTCTTGGTGGAGAATGTTCTTCAGTTCTCATAGGAATGTCACCCTCCTTACTTGTGCTGCCACCAAACTCAATCCACTGTTGTTCTGAGCCTTGCATTACTTCTATAAATCTGGAACCCATAAAACTTCTATGACATTTAAGACCTCCTGAAGCATCAACACATGAAGCAAATTTTACTATGGCATCACCATTATTTCGGCCATCATGATGTTTTAAGAAAATTACTCCATCCACACATAAACCAGAGAAAAAGACACGTACATCATCTTCATTTACTAAGTAAGGCAAACCTCGTAGAAACAAGTAAGGATTCTCCGCTTTTAATGGCCGTGTCTTTCTTGGCCTTAAATCACCATGTCCTGTACCATTAGTATGAAACCCAGCATCTTGATTAATTGGAGAGCCATATCCAGAATTACTTGCTTCTTCTTTAATACCCTCAACAAAATTAGATAAGCAGCCAACCCCTGATGCCCCAGATCCTGGTCGCTCTCTTCCTTTGTGATCAGTTCTTTTCATTTCTATAGTCTTCTGCATTTCTGCCTTACTGCTAAGAAAGAGCTCTACAGATGAATCCTTGATAAACCCTCCTGAACGACTTATGGCACGTCTTGCATCTTCATCTGTTGCAAAAATAATAAAAGCCTCCCCAATTTCCCCTCCAATTATATGCACTCCTCCATCAGGAATAGTCAATCCCGTAAAAAAGTGACGAATATCCGCAGGCCCCGCAATAAAAGGAAGCCCCAGTAAACGGATGACTACAGCCATGCTGAGCTCAAATCACAGCAATAATGACCTGCAGACAAAAAGGTACACATAATAGCAAGTCTTATTTTTGAAGTACCTTATCCGACACTAAGCTTAATAATTACTTGGTTCCTACTTTCTTCAGCACTTTATAAATGACAACAAAATACGAGTTCACAAAAATATTGATTGTATCTAATTCTTTAAAAAAATAAGAAATAAACTTTTCTCCTATCTAAACATACAAATAAACCAACTACTTTGAAGATACATTTTCATATCACCTATCCTATATAGCATGAACATGAAAAATATAAAATCTTCTTTGTAAGTCTGCCAAGTACTGTTTCACAAGACCAAAAAATTTTCAGACTCACTAAGAAACATATTTTCTACTGACACATGAGAGAGAACTTTGTGGGTGAAAAAATTTTACCATGATGAATTTTACATATTTATAAAAGCCATCTATGGTCAGTATATAATTTCTGCTCATTATTTAATAAATTGCTTACCACTAGTGCATCCCTGGCCAGACATAAAGTACAGAAGCCATGGGTACCTAATATGTATTATTCTACTTTTACATTTTTTTGTCAAGCCTCTGTGAAAAGCCTTAAACTCTGGATATCTTACCTTTTTTTTTTTTTTTAATTTCTTGGACACCTGTTAATTCTGTAAAAGCAACTTAACTGTGGAAAGAAAATGAAATATAATTAATCCCAGGACTCTATAATTGATTTTAAACAACGCCAGATTAGGATATTCACTTCAGAATGACCTATTAAAAAAGTGAAGCAATATAAGGAACCGCAACTTTGGGCATTACAAGATAGTCTTCTTTGTTCTGAGAGGAAATCAATCATTCTTTAGCAAAAAGGGCCTACAAATTCTGAGAAGACATCTGCAAATTATTTTTTAAAAAACTTCCCATAAACTAAACTTGATTGAAAATGGTACAAGGAAAGGGGTGATGGAAATGTTATACATTTTAATTGGAGTGTTGGTTACATGGGTACATAAGTCTATCAAAGCTAAATGAATTTTATCTTTAAAGTCTGTGCTTAAATTGTATATAAATTTTACATCCACTTAAAAAAATAGAAAAGACAATTTTTCCACAAGTAAAATGAAATTTAAAAATAAAAAATCCCACAAAACTTTCTATCTCTTCCAACCATGAAAAGACCAAACACCTAACTCATTAATATGTCTGACACTTGTAATTCTCTTCCCTTTCAAAACATAAGACTAAATCAAATTAAAAAGGCGACCATTCAAAATGATCAAATAAATGAATAAAACACTTCAAAAACCAATTTTTAAAGCAAAATCCAAATAATGGCTACCATTTGGATACAATTTTAAGTTCTACATATACACTTCCAAACATGAAACCAAATATAATTAAAGCAAATATCGAAATATCTCTAAAATCAAAAATCTCAGCTACTACCATTTCTTATCTTAAACTCAACTATTACACTACTCCATAAACTCCTAAAAGAAATCACTATTCATCTCAAGTCAAACAAAAAATGTTCAGATACAGAATCTTCTCAAGCTTCCATTTCAAACATCTATCCTGGGTTCTAATGAATCAACCTAAATGACAATGTAGGAGAGTAAAAATATCTGGAATGTTTGGGGACTATCAGTAGGAAGTACTGAAAAATCTCAACCTAGTGTTTCCTTAAGGAAATTCATGTCTACTTTCAGAGATAACCTAACATTTAATCTAGTTTTCCAAGTAAGTTTTTAAGAGCCATTAAATTAATAATTATAAATTAGTTTTTAATGTGCTAATAAGTGTTGCTTTAATTCAGTACTTACACACAATTACCACTTTTCCACAAAGTGGGGTCTGAAAACATATTCTTTGAAGTCTGCAGGGTTTATTTTCCTTTGAAAAGTGTCCAAGATTAAACTTTATAAACTACAAGCTAAACTAAAAAAAGATATCAAGAAATTGCTTGGCATCTTAATTATCAATGTCAAATTAATATTAAAAATATTAATGAGATTACTATTAAAATATTGGAATGGTATATGTGGGGGCAGGGTAGGTATTTGGGAAATATCTGTACCTTCTGCTCAAAATTGCTGTAAACCTAAAAAAACTGCTCTAAAAAATGGTCTATTTAAAAGAAAAATCTGCACAACACCAAAAAAAAATCAAGTACATAGTTGTTCAACAAACCAACATCCACATCAGCATTTTAACAAAAACTATAAACGGGTTCTGGAATAGTTGTCCCCATTCAAGTTCTAAAGACTCCTTCTTATGCAAACTGACTTAGCTCCTTTTTTTACTTTTAAAGTATTTTAGAAAACAGTGTAAGATACATTATCATGTGTCGCTCCCAATTTTTTTTTTTAACTTTAAAAGGGATTTACCCAGAGAACATAAATAAATAAATCTACAAGAAATGTTAGGGATGTTTCAGGGAATAATTATGTCAAATTCCAAAGATTTCTAGTAATTTATCCTCCCTAACTTAAAAACAATATTTTAACTAAGTAGTTCCATGAAGGCAAATCTCATGAATTCCAATTCAAGCAGACTATATCAAAAAATGTGTTTGACTTTGCCACCGTTAAATATAACTAATGCTTCCCCTTCAGATACTAGGGTAATATACCATTTATCTCTGCAATAACACAAGAGACCACTTACAAGTGACCAGTTCTCAAATGAACACTTTTCCTCTGTTTGCCAAGTAATTTCCTTAAGCAAATTCTCCAGAAACTCCATTCTTAGAACATTACACAAAAAGCAAAATACTCTACAGCACTGAAAATTTTTCTACTTATGAATGCAACAAAAGTATTTTTTGTGACTGATGATTTAAAGACAGTGATAGATTGGAACTTCAAACCTATGAAAAGAAAAAATGGGTCCTTAAAAGCTCGTTTAAGGGCAAGTCACTGAAATTAACAAAATCATTTTAAACTCATTTTACCGCATTTTTATCCAACAATTCATCCCCCTTGGTTACCATTATCACTAAACAATGAAATGTACATCCTCTAATCAAGCCCGAGAGGGCACTGGAGGCTAAATTTAAATAGGTATTATTTCAGATCCATTTGATTTTAACTAGCGAACAACAGTCATTCCAAACATGTTTTCCAAACATGGTGAGGGAGCGAAAATTGCGACAATGTTTTAAATCTCAGTTATGATAAAGCACATTCAAACTCTAGACGCATAAATTTCCCCCGCAAAAAATAATCTACCCCCAGTCCACAATTATTCTTTATGATGACCTGCCTTTTATCCTCTTATAATGTAATGGTTCAAATAAAAACCAAAGGCATGAAGACAGAGCCATAGTCCCCAATAGGCTCTGTAAATGAAGACGAATCCACACGGCATAGGATTTCCCATATCATCATCCATCAATCCTCAAATGGGGATCAGCAGAAGGCATCGCTTCTGTAGCCCAAAGCCTTTGTCCAGACTCTCAGGGGTCAGAGCTTCCTTTTTTCACGCCAGGCCCAGGTTGCTATGTGCGATCCGATGCTGTCGCCAGACCTTCCAACAAAATCAGCTTTCAAATTAACCTGGACCGCCCCACCTCCGTGCCTTTCGGTTACTGCGTCCCAAGGGCAAACATTCCGCCCTAACTCGCCACAGCGTGAACTTCCAAATTTAAAACACTTTGGCCCCTCTCACGCCTAACGAGCCGGGCCTTCAGCGCTTTCCTGCCACCGCTAACTACAATGACAGAGCAAAGGAAAAAAGAATACCTATGAAATCCCTCGAGATCTTCACTTTTAAGAATCTGGAAAGCGCACACACAACAGCACATGGAGGTTGACGGGAGAGTGAGTGTTTAGCAAGTAAAGAGGGTGCCCTAACGGTAGAAGCTTAGCTAGGTCCTGGCGTGGCTGCCAGCCCCGCCTTTCTCAGTTCTTCCGTCCCAGACGCCAACTCCTCCCCAACCCGACGCCCCCAGAGTAACTGCTTCGCACTTGGCAATAAACACACACCACTGCTGCGGAGTCGGACACACTGGCCGGGGGCGGGGGACACTCCTCGTCGCAGCAGCCTCCCCAGAAGAGGTAGAGAGAGCCCTCAGTGAGCCTAGAAGAAGATGGCGCCCACTCTCCCCTCCGCTCCGGACAAACGGACGTACAGTTTGCCCATGCGCTCTCCAGGCGTAACCCACCACCCCGGCGCCCCGGCCAGGTTTGCGCACGCTCCCTGACACTCACCCGTTTCCCGTTATCGGGGGTGAAGGGAGGCGCCAGCCCGAACCCGCCCGACTTTGGTGACCTTCTGCGCATGCTTAGATTCCAGCCAATCCGGGAGCCACACCAAGGAAAAGTGATAATTCAACACAGAAATCAGGGATTAACCCGTACCTAGAATGAGAAGCTTCAGTAAAGAACTGCTTTAGTACGTTGTTCAGTGGATAAACGTTCATGATTTCCAAGAGTAAAGGAAAGGGAGGTAAAAGCAGAGAAAAGTTGGCGTTTCTTTTTCTTTTCAGTGCTGCAGTTAATGTGTGGCGTAAGCATCTTCTGAAAGGATCTTTGTAAACTATAAGAGGCCACAAAATACTAGTTTTACTACTTTAGATATTCCCAAGATACAGTGCCAACACGCAGGAGGCTTAATAAATGCATGCTTATTCAATTTGATAGACATCAATAATTTTATGTCTGCATTTGTTGTTCCTATCTTACGGTGTTTTGAAACATAGGAACAGGCCAATCATGAAAACTGGGAAGTGAAAAAGCACAATTACAGTCATGTTCTATAATGCCTGCTCTGTAATAGCTGGTGAACCACCTGGTGTTTGATTCTATTTTATTGTTTACAAATAAAGCAGCCTGCCACGTTTATAACTACACACGCATTTATCAGTTGATTCAAACCTCACTAACAAAGCAAAAAACACATCTTTAAAATAGTTACAGGTGAGAAAAAATGTTTTCAAGCCCTCACTCACTGCAAAATACACATTTTTTAATTTAATGATTGTGAGTAAGAAGAGGTAGTTTAACAAATGGACAATAGGTGGTTCCTGGAGTGAGAGCCACCATTTATTAACACACTTAGGCAAGTTACTTAGCCTCTGTGCCTGTTTCCTCCTCCGTAAAATGAAGGTAATAACAGTAGCTACCTCTTAGTGTTGCTGGAAATGTTGAATAACTCCCTGTTTCTTTCTCTCTCTCTCCCTCTCTCTTCCTGTCTCCTCCCCGCACCCTTCCTCTCTCTCTCTAAAAGCAATAAAAAGAAGAGGAGGAAGGAGTTCATCATTCAAAACATAATAGAGGCCGCAGGGTTAGGGACATTTCCAAAGTGAGTGTCTTTGACACGTGCGTGCCTCCCAAGGCCTATGTGAAACTACATTACTGTGTGAGTTGTGCCATTCACAGCAAAGTAGTCAGGAAACATTCTCATGAAGCCTGGAAGGACCAAACACCCAACACTGATTTAGCACCCTGCACATGCTGCCCCATGACCTCCACCAAAGCCCACGTAAGGAACTAAGTCCTTAAGGACTGGAGAAAAGTTTTCTGGAAAAAGATTAAATGGAAATTGTACTCAAAAAAATAAAATAAAAAGCACACAAAAAGAAATGCTCCAGAATGTTAAATTGTTAATATTAATTCACAAGAATAAACACTATTAAGTGAACCCGAGAGGAACTCAGTATGACCAGAACTTTCCTGGATATACACTCTCTATATGAAGTCAAATGACCAGGGAGTTGTTAGCTAAGCATGGAAATAGAAGACAAGTTACCTAATCTCAAAAAGTGTTTCTCTGTTAAGAGTACCTGGAAACACTCTCATCTATTTTATTTTTAAAATTGGTTTTAGAAAGAGAGAGGAACATTGACCTGCTGCCCCACCCATTCACACACTCGTTGGTTGACCACTGTCTGTGCCCTGAATGGGGACTGGGGATCGAACTGGAAACTTAGTGCATCAGGATGACACTCCAACCAACTTAGCTACCCAGCCAAGACCAGTCTCATCTATTTTAACAAGAATAACTGCTATCATTTAAGGAGCACTTACTATAGGATTCATCTAAACAAGTGTGCTTAGATCAGACTGCCTTCCTTGGGTAGGCTTGGATAGGTATTACCAGCTTCCTTTGTTGTTCTGGGATGACCATTCCCTTCTATTGACTCAGATTTTCTCCAAACAGGACACTATAGTGAACACATGTCTCTTCTGTTCTGCCTCTGCCTCTCTCAGATAGATAACCATACCATTACAATTAAATAAAGAATTCAGTCAAAGTATTTGGGTTTAATTACATGATATTCTGGTTCTGGAATAATTTCTTGAGTCTTTAATGTGTCAACATTAAAACCTGATCATTCTAGAGAACAGCGAGAACTTTCTGGAACAGCAAAACAAAACTATACCCTAAAACATGGTAATCACACAAAGCCTTAGCCATTCTGTGTCTCTACCTGGGTAAGTAGCCCCTCTCCCAACTGTACTATCACAACTACAGCACTACCTACCTTTCTGCATGGTTTTGGTATCAGACAGTTTTCAACTACCTTTCCTAACTCTTCAACATCCACAAGAACAGTCTTCAATCACTTGGTCTGAGAGTTCCTTTTTCTTGTCACCTCCAAGGTGCTTCATGTCTCTTGCACACCCTGACTCTCATTCACCTGGTATTTGAGTATGGACTGTGAGTCAAGCACCTTGCTTAAGGCTCCTGAAAGACAAACCTGAAGAATTCATCATTCTCTTTCCTCAGGGAGCTCATACTATAGCAGAAGAAAGAGCAGGCTTGTGCAGCTAGTCATCACATATGGGAAGATGTGTACAGCCTAGGAATTAAGACGATGGGCTCTTGGATCAGGAAGATCCAGGTGTAAATTTCAGCTCTGCTATTTCATGACTGTAGACAATCCTTGTCCTTAGACTTCTCCATGTGTAGAGTGAAGACAATAGTACCCATAATGAAGGCGCATTATGAGGATTGAGTGAAATAATGCTTGTAAAGCACTTGGCACAGTCCTTAACATGTAATAAACTCAACTTAGAATCCAAGAAGGCTGATTCAGAAATCAAAATACCATAGTTCCAAGCCTAACTCTGTCACTTATTAGCTGTATCACTTTAGTTGCTGAACCTCTCTGTGCCCTGATTTCTTCACTTATCAAATGAAGATGACAATAGCAAGACTGTTGTGTACATAAAATGATCACACACACACACACACACACATTAAAGGTGCATAATGAAACACCAATAAAGGCTTATAACATGAAATCTTACATGTTGCTCTCATGGCCTGAATGCTCATTTCATATTTTCCCCCTGCAGTGGTCCTCAGAGGGACATCTGCAAAACTCCTAAGGGTCGTTGGAACACTGTTTGGATACCATTGATTAAATAAGGAGCTCCCTCAGTTGTGTGTGACTGAAGTCAGATCTAAGACACTTAACAGGATCAACACATGAATGACGTTGGTAAATAAGAATTGAATAGGACCCCCAGCATTTAAGTTGGATAACTACTTTCCTGAGGTATATGGGAGTCTTATCTCCATGGTGGAAAGGCAGAGTAGACTGAGATCCTGAACATTCTATTGATGCTATAGGTTAATAAAGTAGGCATGCTGAAAGAGTACTGTATTAAAATCCTGGTGTTTCATTTGTGGGCAGATAAACTGGGAGGAACAACTGTGTAGCAAGACAGACCACACAACCCAGGGTTCCAGCACGGGGAAATAAAGCCTTAAAACCTCTGATTGAAAACACTGGTGGGGGTTGCAACTGCTGGAAAAACTCCCAGCCTCACAGGAGAGTTCATTGGAGAAACCTACGGGGTCATAGAATGTACATGAGCCCACCCACTTGGAAACCAGCACCAGAAGGGCCAAATTTGATTGTGGGTAGTGGGAAAAGTGACTGGAATCCAGCAGAGAGTGGAGCAAGTGCCATTGTTCCCTCTCGGACCCCTCCCCCACATACAGCATCACAACCCAGTGAGTGTGGGTTGCCCCGCCCTGGTGAACACCTGAGGTCCCACCCCTCATACGTAACAGGCACGACCAGACCAAAAATTTAAAAAAAAAAAAAAAAAAAAGATGGCTCAAACAGAAGAAGAAATGAAAGCCTCAGAACCAATCCTTTTCAGCAACCAAGAGATAGCCAACCTATCAGATGCACAGTTCAAACCACTGGTGATCAGGATGTTCACAGAATTGGCTGGTTTTGATCACAAATTAGATGAAAAAATGAAGGCTACAGTAAGTGAAATGAAGAAAAATGCACAGGGAACCAATAGTGATGGAAAGAAAGCTGCATCTCACATCAATGGAGTGGACCAGAAGGAAGAAAAAAACATACAACCAGAAAAGAATGAAGAAATAAGAATTCAAAAAAATGAGAAGAGGCTTAGGAACCTCTAGGACATCCTTAAATGTTCCAACATCTGAATTACAGGGGTACCAGAAGGAGAAGAGGAAGAGCAACAAGTCAAAAACTTATTTGAAGAAATAATAAAAGAGAACTTCCCCAATCTGGCAAAGGAAATAGACTTCCAGGAAGTCCAGGAAGCTCAGAGAGTCCCAAAGAAGTTGGACCCAAGAAGGAACACACCAAGGCACATCATAATTACATTAGCCAAGGTAAAAATGAAGGAGAGAATCCTAGAAGCAGCAAGAGATAAGGAGACAGTAACCTACAAAGGAGTTCCCATCAGACTGACAGCTGATTTCTCAAAAGAGACCTTGCAGGCAAGAAGGGGCTGGAAAAAAGTATTCCAAGTCATGAAAGGCAAGGACCTACATCCCAGATTGCTCTATC
>CM052544.1:94800952-94980712 GCA_028533065.1 Trachops cirrhosus
AAGAAGTATTCCAAGTCATGAAAGGCAAGGACCTACATCCAAGATTGCTCTATCCAGCAAAGCTATCATTTAGAATGGAAGGGCAGATAAAGTGCTTCTCAGGTAAGGTCAAATTAAAGGAGTTCATCATCACCAAGCCCTTATTTTATGAAATGTTAAAGGGACTTATCTAAGAAAAAGAAGATCAAAAACATGTATAGTAAAATGACAGCAAACTCACAATTATTAACAACCACACCTAAAACAAAAACAAAAACAAACTAAGCAATCAACTAGAACAGGAACAGAACCACAGAAATGGAGATCACATGGAGGGTTAGCAATAGGGGAGTGGGAGGAGGAAAGAGGGGGAAAAGGTATGGAGAATAAGTAGCATAGGTGGTAGGTAGAAAATAGACAGGGGGAGGTTAAGAATAGTATGGGAAATGTAGAAGCTAAAGAACTTATGACACATGAACATGAACTAAAGGAGGGGAATATGAGTGGGAGAGGATATGCAGGGTGGAGGGGAATGAAGGGGGGGTAATGGGACATCTGTAATAGCATAACCAATAAATTATATATATAAAAAGCAATTTCACATAAAAACATGAATGCCTAAGGCAACACAACAAAAATAAACAAGTAGCACTACAACAATAAAAATAAAGTAAAATAAATAAATAAAAATTAAAAGCTATACAGGCAAGAGAACCATCACAAAATAAAAAGGCATCTTATAGAATGGGAGAAAATATTTTTAAATCACGTATTTGTTAAGGGGTTAATATCCAACATACATAAACAACTCAACAGCAAAAACACAATCAAAATGATTAAGAAATGGGCAGAAGATCAAAAAAAGACCTACAGATGGTCAACAGATACATGAAAAAGTGCTCAACATCATAATCATCAGGGAAATGCAATTCAAAACCACAATGAGATATCACCTCACTCCTGACAGAATCGTTATTATGAAGAAGATGAGAATTGACAAGTGTTGCTGAAGATGTAAAGAAAAGGAAACCTTTGTGCACTGATGGTGGCAACAAAAATTGTCGCAGCCACTGTGGAAAGTATTAGAGATTCCTCAAAAAATTAAAAGTATACCCACCATATGATCCAGCAATTCCACTTCCGGGTATTTACCTAAAGAAAATCAAAAGACTAACTTAAAAAGATATATACATCCCTGTGTTCGTTGTGGCATTATTTATAGTTGCCAAGATGTGGAAAACTTGTGTCCATCAATGAATGAATGGATAAAGAAGATGTGATATATATATATAGATATATAGAGAGATATATATAAAATAAAATATCATTTAGTCATAAGAAAGAATAAAATCTTGCCATTTGCAAGAACATGGATGGACCCTTGAGGGCATTATACTAAAGGAAATAAATCAGTCAGAGAAAGACCAATACCCACTTAAATGTGGAACCTAAAAAAATCAACCAAACAAACAAAAAACCTAAACTTATAGATAGAACAGATTGGTGGTTGCAAGAGGCAGGGGTTGAAGATGGGCACATGGGTAAAGGGTCTCAAGAGGTACAAACTTCCAGTTTAAAATAAAAGTCATGAGTATGCAATGTACAGCACAATGACTATAGTTAATAATACTGTACTGAATATTTGGAAGTTGTTAAGACAGTAGATCTTAAAAGTTATTATCACAATTAAAAAATTTTCACCCTGGCTGCTGTGGCTCAGTGGATTGAGCTCCAGCCTGAACCAAAGGGTCACTGGTTTGATTCCCAGTCAGGGCACATGCTTGGGTTGTGGACCAGGTCCCTAGTGGCAGGCGAACGAGAGGCAACCACACATTGATGTTTTTCTCCCTCTCTTATTCCTTCCTTTCCCTTCTCTAAAAATAAATAAGATCTTTTAGAAAAATTTTCTGTGTGTGGTTTTATGGTGATGGATATTAACTAGAGTTATTGTGATAATTTCACAGTATATACAAACATATATTATTATATTGTACACTTGAAACTAATATAATGTTATGTCAATTATAACTCAATACAAATAATTAAATAAAATATTTTCCTAAAAACAAAAAGAGAATAGATTCCTGAATCCTAATTCAACTTCTTATTGTCTCTCTTTGTTTCGAAATTCCTCGTCTCTAAATTGGGGATAATAGCACCTACTTTAAAAGGCTATTATGAGGATTAAAAGCACTCAGAGGAGAACCTGGTAATACTAAATGTGTTAAATACATTGAAAAGAGATTAATAGTTCTGAGGGAAAATTTAGGAATTAATTAATGATAACACGATAAGTAAAGAAGCAAAGCCACTGATTCACATTAGAAAAAAACAAAAAGTGTGGTATGGTACATGACTCATTTCACAATATGTAAAAGTGATTACTACTCTATCTTTAAATTTTAAAATATACATTAGAAATAGGAAGGGGTTCGAAAAATATGGTAGAAAGCAAGTCTTTATCTTCCATAGTGAGCAGTCAATTGCTAAAAAAGTTAAGTTTTAAAATAGGTCATTGCAATAACTCATATGGGAGAAGATAGCATTTTATGGTGGTAGTGATAATAGAGGTTAAGAAAAGTAAAATAATTTAAGGGATTTTGTGCAATAAATGAAATAGATATTTACAAGATAAAAATCATGATGTCTTGCTAATGCACTGAAAGGTGTAAATGAAGGAAAGGAAAACCTCAAAGTTGACTTCTACATTTTTGGCCTCTATTTTAGGTTGGATGATGTTGCCATTCACCAAAATAGAGAACACTGGAAAGGACAAAGTTCTGGGTTGGGTAAAGGATGGAGATCATGAGTTGTTTTGGACACCTTGAATTTAAAAGCTTCATTCCATCTGAATAAAGTTTTAAAGCAAGCATTAGAAATACTGGTTCAGGGCTCAGAAAAGATACTTGACCTGGATATATATAAATACATAAGTCATCTACAAAAAGTGATCATTCAAGTCATGGACATAGTTGACGTCGCCTAGGAAGAAAACCAGAAAATGAGAAGGGAAAAAAATCTAGGACAGAGCCCTCAGGGACTGCACATTTAGTAGCCAAGTAAAGGAGGCTGACTCTACAAAGAGCAGAGAGCAGGAATAACCAGAAAGTTTATTCTAGGAATAACCTGTAAAAAAAGCCAGGAGAGTGTTCCATCATGGAAGCCAAGTTCGGTTTGGAAAATATTGAATATGATGCAACAGTTGTTTATATCTAGTAGGCTTTGGCACTAAGAGTCTGGAGATGGGGAAAGAGTACAAGGATCACCACACAAAGTACCCCAAATGTAAGATCTTTAAAAAAAAAAGAATTTATTTATTTATTTTTAGAGATGTAGGAGGAGAGGGAGAGAAACATCAATGTGTGGTTGCCTCTCGTGACCCCCCTACTGGAGACCTGGCCTGCAACCCAGGCATGTGCCCTGACTGGGAATAGAACCAGAACCTTTGGTTCACAGGTGGGCACTCAATTTACTGAGTCACACCAGCCAGGCCCCCAACTGCAAGATCTTCACTTTACTAATTCCTCTTTTTGACCACAACCTTCACTTCTGCACTTTGAATTTGTTCTTCACATTCTTTGTAATATTTTAATTCATTAATCCCCTAACGGGCTCACTGGCCTTTCTTTTTTTTTATTTTAATTAATGCCTCAGAAACACATCCAGGGATTCAAGAACAGCAGTAAAGAATCAGTGTTAAGAGTATGGGTTCTGGTATCAAACTGCCAGCATTAAAATCATGATCTGAGTGTGCCCCTAAGAAGTCATCTATGCTTTCTCAGCCTTGGTTTTCTCATATATAAAATACAGGTAATGATAATGGTCCCTATTTTGTCAAATCAGATATTGTAGTGACTGACACATAGAAAGCCAGCAATTAATAGCCATTTTTCTTTCTTTCTTTTTTTCTTCCATCCTTCCTGTCTTTTTCCAGAGTTTAGCTTTTTATTAAACATGTCACAAAAAAGGTTTAGTCAAAAGGTCATCATTAGACCCCTCACATTCTTTTTTCTTTTCTTTCACTTTCTTCTCCTCAGCTGGGAATTATTTCAATTATTATTCATGGCCATAACTTCCACCAACATATGAGATAATTCCTATAACTTTAACTAATGCTTTTAATATTTTTTCTTTACTCAATATGAAGATTGTATCTGCCACAGGTCTTTCCTATATTCCTTTAATGTCACAATTCACCCAGCCACACAAAGCAGAAACTGGCAGTGATCCTTGTTTCTGTTTCTTTACTTCCTCTTGTCTAAATCATAACATTCTCAGGATTCTTCCTCCAAAATAGCTCTTTCATTCACCCTCTCCTTCCTCTCCCTTCTTCCATTAACCTAATTTAGATCCTAGATTTCTGATTTATCCTCCAAAGTGAGCTCTACCTCTAGAGGCTTCTATATAACTCTTTTATAGGATATTTACTAAAATGCAAATCTGATTGTGTTATTCCCTAGCTTAAAGTCTTAACAAGCTTGATACCTGGTAGACAAATATAGGCACCCAAGAGCTTTCATTTTTATTTCTTCATACTTTTCCAACCTCACCTCCTGCTACTGACCATACACACCCTCTACATCTCAGGCATACTGAGAGACATGTCATTCCCCAATGTGCCTGCTCACTCAAGCCTCTGGGTCTGCTCTAGCTGGTACTTCTGCCTGTCCTCTCCTACAGTATCTCCTTGTCTGTGACTTCTTCACTGATCTCTTTCCCACCCCCAACACAGGGTTAATGCCATTTTCTAGTTTCACATTCTCAATTAAAGAAGTCATCTCAAAATATTTTAATGATTTGTTTCTATGTCTGTTTCTCTGCCAGATTATGAAGCCCCTGAGGGAAAGCACCATGGACAGCTCTTTCCCCCAAGAAGTATCTACTCATACAAATGCTCAAAAACTCAGGTTGGGGGTTCAAATCACAATTATCTTTGAAACACCCCAAATTACTCCCATTTCTGGTTCCAACCTCTTCATCAAGCACAGAACTCCACATCCATTTCTGCTATAACTCTCTACCTGATTAGGCAACTCATGTTCAATATAATCATACTACAATAAACTTCACAAACCGTTCACCTCAACCCTAGGACTTTCCTAAACCATCCTCTACCTACTTCCACTCCAACATGATCTAGCCTTGTAGGCAAGATCTGGACTTGCTGCAAATTTTCATATCTAAATGGTTTCTCTCCCAATTTTCCACTCTGCCTTTTCAAAATATTTCCTACTTTTATCTATATTCTTTTTCTCAGGAAACTGAGCTTCTCAATTTTTTTGTTCCCCAGCCCAGGATTTCTTTATGGCTCATTCATCTTCTTCTTTTCTCTCAATCTTGGAAAGAATGACTCTGTTCTCCTGAGATGGTGCTTTTCCTACTCTTACATCCAAATCCTTTATCTATTCCTTGAAACTCAAAAGAAAGTCAGTTATTCCTCTCTTTATTGTGAATCTGTCCTCTACTATTCCTTTCCTCTCCACTTATAGACATATTCTTATTCTAAGAAAAATTAAAAACTCTTTTAGCTCAGTTCCTACTTTTGCCTTCCTTTCAATGTCAAGTTCCTCAAAATAGTCTATATCTGGTGCTTGCTCTTTCTCATTACTGCTCTATGGCTTGCTTCTACCCATCCTACTATAATGAGACTGAACTCTAAAAGGTAAACTAATTGATAGCCTAATTGCCAAACCCAAAGACTTTTTCTCCACCTTCAGACTCCTTGACCTTTTTGCAGAATTTATACCATTAGGGGAATAGCATTGTGGTTAAGCAGCTGCAAGAGTTAAACTTCAATAATTCAAAGTTTGTTTCTGTAATTGCAAGCTGTGTATTTAGGCAAGTTTTTAAAACTCTCTTTGTGCCTACATTTAATCATCTATAAAAAGGAGATATAACAACAGTACAGGTTTCATGAGGTTGTTGAGTGGATTCATTTTGATAATTTAATTAAAGCATTGTGCAGTACCTATCTCATTCTATCAACAGGTGTTCAATATGCATTTGTTATCCTCTTAGAAACCATTTTCTTACTTTTGGGGCATACTTCTCCCTAAGCTGATATTAAATTATGTTCTCTTTGTCCCATCCACTTTCATGTATAATTCTTTCACATATTAACTGGGTGATACTGATCATGTCTTTAGGCCTGATAAATGGGGATAATTTTACTACCTTTTCATAGGGTTGTTAAAAAGATTGAAATGATGCATGTAAGAAGTGTAGCTGAGTACGTGGCCTAGAGAAAGCATTTGCTTTCCTCATTAAAGAAACAGGAAACATCTCTTGTTCAGGTCCTTTCCTTCATCCCATCTTAAATCTGAATGTTGATATCTGGTGTAAGGCAATCACATTGCAACTAAGAGGGAAAAGGCAAGAGAACTGCAAAAATCACTATATTACATCATTGAGTAAACTCCAAAGGCCACCTACCTCCAAATTTCCTGTGTTTGTTTTTGTTTAAGCAACTGGGAACTGGCGGAAACTACCTGATCTTCTATTACCTACAGCAAAATTATCCCTAATAAGATGGTCCTAATACATGCTTAACCATTTTAGCTAACATGCTTTCTGCCATCCTTGCAGGAAGTTTATACAATGAACCCATAGTATCTACAGTTACCTCAACTTTAACTGTCTATTTTGAATCCTTCTACTAAAAATAAGTTCCCTGTTTAGCTCTTTGGGAGCAGTTATGTTAGGTGCAGTGCCCAAAGGTCTTACACAATCAGTTCCACTGTTTGTGATGTATAATGGCAGCATCACCTTGTTAAGTAAAAATAATAGCTTTGTCTTATTGTAGAATATGCCAAAATATTTCTCTATTCCTCAAAAACTCTGCTTAATAGATTGAAAAGATAACAAGTTTCAGAGATAGCAGATGGAGATAAATTTTAGTTTTACTCCTTCTTAAATAATATAACTTTTTTGATCTTCAATTTCCTTTCTTGTAAAAGCATTAAAAAGAAATAGTATTTCCTCGAAGAGTAATTACAAAGAGTTAAGGTTAATGCTGTCAAATACCTAACGCAGTACACAGTATGGACAAAGAAGACCATCATGAATGGAAGTTCTTTCATTGCTTTAGTCATATAGTAGGTGATGAGTAAATATTATTGTCCTAATCTTTTGCATAGAACATATTAAATAGGCACTTCATTCAGAAAGACTAGAGTTAATATTCGCCCCTAGGAAGCTTTTGTGTACTAATCTCAACTATTCATACCATACCCTTTCTGAGTCTTTATTAACATTTATATAGTCACATGTTTAAAAAAATTGTATTTTGTGATTTTCACTTCCAATTAGACACTTCAACAACACAGTAATTATTCTAACTTTTTAAAGAATTTCTCATTAAGGAAGGGTTTTCAGAACATACATTTCCTGTGGCATAGATATTAGTGACTGAGTGAATGCTGAACTTTTGGGGAAGATTACATGAGAAATACTAGGCCTAACAGTGAACAATGTTTAAAGTTATCTAACTTCCTCCCTCTATTTCAATGCATTTTCCACATGCATCGAAAATAGTATGTGTTATTTTCCTTAAAAGTGAGGAATCATCACTTTCATTACAAAATTTGGTTATTTTGTTTTGTTTCATTTTTTGAGAAAGCTGAAAGTCGTTTCAAGCTGCTGCTGATGAATAAGGTGGCTTAAAAATATGCCAAGCGATTTTATGGGAGGGGAGGAGCAGGGAACAGAATATAACAACAGAAGTGAGATTTTTAAAAAATTTCTTATGAACTAAACTCTTTTTTTAAAGATTTATTTATTTTTAGAGAGAGGTGAAGGCAGGGAGAAAGAGAGGGAAAGAAACATGAATGTGTGGTTGCCTCTCATTCCCCCCTACTGGGGACCTGGCCCCCAACCAGGCATGTACTCTGACTGGGAATAGAACCAGTGACCCTTTGGTTCACAGGCAGGCACTCAACCTACTGGCAACACCAGCCAGGGCTAGAAGTGAGATTTAAATATCAAGAAATGAAAATTTATCTTATGACCTATGAGCTGGCTCTGAAGTAATTCTGAAATGTTTTGGAGCTAACAGTCTCCAAGGGTGCCTACTTTGAAAGACAACATCCATGTATGTGTAATTTGATTTAAAAATATTAGGTCCCTTACTTATTCACAAGTAGGGTAAATATTATCACAGTTTATGTATATTATTTCCTATATTCAAAACAAGGAAAGTAGAAACATAAAGAAAGGTCTGGCAGGAAAAATCTTTTTTTTTTTTTTTGGTTCTTGAGCCAGTCTTCCAGCATTGCATACCAGGGTTTTGCCTACTTTTCTGACAAATGTATTTTGACAAATACTTTGTTGGACTGTCTCCTTTAACACGAAATGACCTAGATTGGATAACTTCTAATGTAAAAATCATTTAACAGTTTAACGTAACAATACCTTCAATTTGTGCGATGCAATCTAGTATTTTCTTTCCTGTCTTATTTCCCGACCTCCAAAGTGATTTCAGTTCCTGCTTATGTGTCGCATCCCAGAGTTTGCAAGAAACATTTTAAAGAGCAGGTTGCGCCCCTCAGGCTCCCAGGTTAGGACCAGCCAACTTCCCGCGGCTTTGGTAACTTAGCAACCAAACACCACCAAGGGTAGACTGGTCCGGAACCAAAGGCAGTAGTTGTCCAATCGGTTCTGCCCAGTCACCGCAAAGGCTGACGGGACGCTAGCGATTGGGCGGGCGTCCGCGTCTTCACCTTGGTGACGGGAGGCGGTGGATCTAGGGTAGCAATGGCTGCTTGCTCCAACTTATCGGTCGCTGCTGTGACTGCATACCTCCTGTTGGTTTTCCTTCACGTCTCACAGGCCCAGACCTTCTCCTTCCCCTTCCGGCAGCCGGAGACCTGCGGTCATAACCAGTATTTCGATATCTCCTCGCTCTCCTGTGCCCGATGTGGAGCCAACCAGAGGCAGGACACCCAGGGTGAGATGGTTTGGAATGGGCTCTGGCTAAATAAACACTCCCACCTAGGTGCTGCGCGCAGTCCCTGGCGTCGCTGAAACACCTTTTGGTCTACGGAAAGAGTATTTCAGGAAAGTTAACCCCCAACGCTTAAGAGGTTTTCTTTGGAGGATTGTAGGTTGGGGGACGCCGAGTCCGCTATTCCGCGAGCTGTTGCCAGTAATATCTCGGCGCCATCCCCCCACTTCTCAGCCTAAGGGTCTTTAGGGAGCACCTAAAAAGCTGCCTGTCGCAGGCAGAAAAAAATGGAGAAGTAATCTGAGGTGCGGAGGAGCAGGTGATAGGGTAGGTTGGGGAGGGAATGCAAATTAGCCCTTGTAACTTTGATAACCGTTTACTTTACTTTTCAAGTCCCAGAAACTTAGAGCTGGAAAGGACCTTCATCTTGAGCAAGTGCAGTCTTCTCGTTTTACATATAAGGAAATTGAAGTCCAAGTGAGGTAGTAATGTCCTCTTTGTCACCTAAATTGGGGATTAGAAGAATTTGTGTCTTTGTCCTCAGCCTCGACCTGTTTTTTCCACTATGGGATGTGACCATATTATAGATCTCTTTAGGAATTATTCCTTTGATTATTGAATATTACTAATTGCCCTTAATGTTTCTTGGGATTACGGTTTTTTTTTTTTTTTTTTTTTTTGCTTGAAACATCCATCATTTGGTCCTGGTTTTGTTCATTGAAACTGCTTAAAATAAAACTTTCTCCATACTCTAAAGTCCAAGATGTTTTCAATCTCGATATGGTTACCGATGGTATTGAATTTCTGCCATCCTCAAATTTGATATATCCTCATTTATGTCATATAGGACAGTTCAGGCTCCTCAGGTTAGGATATATGAATGAGAAAGAATTTCACAGAATGCTCTGCGTACTTATCCAGCAAATTACGTAGTGATGCTTTTCCACTGTTTACTATCTGTGTACAGGAGTATGGTAATTTATTTGAATGAATGTAACTTTTTTAATAAAGTTTTTTCCGATAAAGTAAATTTAAATTTATTGGATATAAGTGTATGTTTTGGTGAAATAAAAATGTAAAATTTCCACATCTGTTAATTAATAGTTTGATTATTTGTTTAATAGTTCAAAAATATAATAATTCAGTTACGCTTGCACTAAAAATTGTAGCAAACACAATACCTACAGTGTGCCAACACATTCTAAGACCTTTACATATAGAAACTAATTTAATATTCACACTAACCCTAAGAGGAGAGTATTATTCTTACCATTTTACCAAAGTGGAAGACGGAGCACAGAAAAGTTCAATAAGTTGCTCAAAGTCCCCCAGGTAAGTAACAGAATCAGCATCAGAACCCAAGGAGTTTGTTTCTGGATTTGAACCCAGGCAGTACTGGCAGTACTGGCTCCAGAGTCTTGCTCTTAACTATTATACTTCTTCTCTAGATCTTAAGAATTATTTTAAGTTTCCCTGTCTTGGAGTTTTATTATTATTTACCAAGAATTGGCCCTCTTTTTTTTTAGGAACTTCATGTGTGTGTCTACCGGGATTTCAGATGATCTCTAATAATGGAGGAGCTGATATTATTTGTAAAAAGTGCCCAGAAGACATGGTATGGAGTAGTTAGCTTTAAATAATTTTACTGTAAAAAGTAGTAAATTAAATGTATTTTTTAATCTACCATTTAATGTGTACACTAGTATTTTCTCCCACAAGCTTTAAAGTTATATAAAGCTCAATTTGTTTTTACTAGAGTACATTTTGGAAGATTGGTGAAATTTTATGCCTACTTGGAAAAAAGGAATTTATTGCTTTATTGTTTTTTAAATCTGAAATTTAAAAAACCCACAAAGCTATGAAAATTTGTGTTTTACCTTTCCTCATAGAGTAATTCAGGTATAAAGAAAAATAGATGAATGATACATACATATATAGAGCAATTTGGAATATGTGTGACCCCTGGTACAGATTGAGTTCAGTGTCTTAGACCTATGTGTCAATGTTTTATATAATAACTCATGTTTATAATGATATCAAGGTGATAAGTTTATGTAATGCCAATTGCATTATTAAATAGGTTAAATAATATCTGTTACTGTTCTGTTAGTCATTTCATTACATCATAATTTTTGGAAAATTAGGAAGTTAATAGTTGTTATATATAATGATTTTTAATTAACATATATTTTCAATCATTTTGAATAATTAGGAGTCTCTATGTGTCTGTTCTGACTTTTATAATAATATGTCTTATCATTATATGTATTTTTAAAAAAACATTGAATTTGGGAATTTAATATAAAGTTACCAGTTGTCCTACTTTATGACTAGTACTTATAGATTTGATGATCATTTTTGATACTTATTTTATATTTTTGGAAGTATTGACCCTATGATGAATAGCCACTAATAAGAAATGATGCCAAAGCTGATTGGTTTTTTAGTAATATTACTAAGAAATCATAATTTGTATTTTATTTTTTTTAAGATTTTTAATTTACTTTTAGAGAGAGGGGAAAGAAGGGAGAGAAACATCAATGTGTGGTTGCCTCTTGCATGCCCCCCTCCACCAGGGACCTGGCCTGCAATCCAGGCATGTACCCTGATTGGGAACTGAACTGGCGACCCTTTGGTTCACAGGCCAGAGCTCAATCCACTAAGCCACACCAGCCAAGGCTGAAGTCATAACTTTTAAATAGTCTTATATATATGCCCTAACAAGTATAGGAACATTTATTAATATATCCAGTTTTTCAACCAAAATTTAAAATAATTTGTGGCATTGTTTTTTTATTGCCATTGTTCTCTATTAATTTTGGCTACATTCATGTTTGTAATATAATTACTGTATTGTTGTCCCAGGTTTTCCCTAAGTCATATAATAAGCTCAATTCTGAATGATGTCATACTTTATCAAAAACCTTTACTAGCAAAAACTATTAATGTTAGGGATAGAAGGAAATACCCTCATAATTTAATTCTAACAACTTTGCATATTATATGTAACATTTGCCTATTTTGAATCATAACTTGATTTTAAAGAGCTAATGTATTTGGATTTTTAAAAATTAGAATAATTATTTGAAGGCAAGTAAGACTATTAATTAGCTATTTATTAAATCCTGTTGCGTTTTGTTGTTTTATCTTTGTAAATGAAAAAACTGAATGACAGTATTAATTATGAAAGTAAGGACTTACTTGAACTGAAAATCATGAAGAACTATTGCCCAGAGTCAATATATAATTATAAATGTGTATCTTAATTTTGGAATATAAGTTCAAATTGGCTACCCAGGAAATTTTTATGTGGCCTATATGCACATTATGTATTTGAACATAAATTGCAAATTATACACTATTGTGCCTTTTGGGCTTACATGATCAGTTAAGGAGGAAAAGGTTGATTAAGAAGGACAAAATGATTTTTTTTTTTTTAATTCAGAAAGGTGTTACCAAAGATGGCTGGAACTGCATTTCTTGCCCTAGTGGTTTAACTGCAGAAGGAAAGTGCCACTGTCCTACTGGCCATATTTTAGGTAAGTAGATTTCTTATGAAATAGTAACACATCTCCTTTTGTATTTGTTTTTGATAAGGACATTAATTGAAGTAGTATGGTGATTTCCTAACAATATTTTTTATTACTGTCATTCAAAATTTGATGATGTTTGAGACAGCAGCAGGCAATAAGAAGATAAAAAAGCCCTACCTGATTTTTAAAGATTCTTTATTCTTAATAATACAGTATTAGATGGATACTTCTTTAGTATAATATGATAAAATACATGTTTCAACTCAGAAGCCAACCTGATGCCTAATAAGGAAAAAATATAAGCATTCCTCTGAATGTCAGGACCCAGATGGAGATGTAAATGATGTACTTAGGTCAGTGAAAGAAGTAGGTCATAGACTAATTAAAAAAGAAGATAAATATTATTAATTTTTGATGATTTGATTATATGTTTAGAAAATGGAGTGGAATCACTAAAAATCATTATAACCAAGTAAAGGTTCCTGAGAACAAAATTAATATTCTAAAATCAGTAGGCTTCTTTTTCACACAGTAATCCTTTAGAAACTGTGAAGGAAGAAAAGAGCTCATCTACAGTAGCAGCAACAGCAAAAAATACTGAGGCGTAAATGTACAAAAGAAATTAATTGAAGAAATCTTTAAATGCTATTGAGGGACACAGAGGTAGGCTTTAATAAATGAAGTATACATCTCATTTTTGGATATGAAGATAAAATATTGCAAAATGTCAGCTCTCCCAATACCAAGTCTATTTAAAGGAACCCTAATAAATTCTGCTAGGGTTTTTTTTAAAAAGATCTTTAATTCATTTTTAGAGAGAGGGGAAGGAAGGGTGAGAAACATCAATGTGTGGTTGCTCACATGCCTTCTGTGGGCACCTGGCCTGCAACCCAGGCATGTGCCCTGACTGGGAATCGAACCAGCAACCCTCTGGTTCACAGGCTTGCACTCAATCCACTGAGCCTCACCAGCCAGGGCTCTACTAGGGTTTTGTTTCTCTTTTTTAGGGACTACAAAAACTAATTCTAAAGTTTATCTGTAGAAAAATATGTGAAAGCCAAGAAAATTATGAAAAAGGAGGAAACGACCCCATCAGATATTATACACATTTTATAGCTGCTATAATAACATTTGTGGCTAGCATATGAGTCTAACAGACTGGTTGATGGAACATATCATAGGGGATAAAAGTGGCATTTCATATCAGTGGAGAAAGGACTGATTAAATGGTATTTGGGGAAACACTAAGTTGGGTTTCTACCTTATTCTTTAAAAATAAATTTTAGGTCAATCAAATATTTTAATATTAAATATGAATCTATGAAAGTTTGTAAAAATAATAGGAAACATTTTATGCCTTAGCATTGAATAGGCCTTTTAAGTATGGGGCAAAAATCTCAGAAACTATGGAAGAAAATTTGGTAAATTTGATTATATATAAAAAAACTTTTTAAAATCATAAACAATACCTGAAAGTAAACAGCAGACTAGAGAAAAAATTATAATCCATACAATAGACAGAGAACTAAGTTCTGTAATGTATGTAAAACTTCTACAAATAAATAAGAGCAAGATGAATAACTGAATTTTTTTTAATGGCCAAAAATCAGGAATAAAATTTGCAGAGAAAAAGCATTTAAACATGAATAAATTGCTCAACCTTACTCAGAGAATAATATTAATTAAAATTTTAAGGGACTGGATGAAAAAGGTAGAGGGATAGAGAAGTACAGATTGATATTACAAAATAGTCATGGAAATGTGAAGTACAGCATAGGATATATAGTCAATAATATTGTAATAACTATTATGCTGCCAGTTAGGTACCGAAAATATCAGGAGGAGCACTTGGTAAGTACATGATTGTCTAACCACCATGCTGTACACCTAAAACTTGTATGCATGCATGTACTAAATACGCATTTAACCAAAGGGCCTTTAAGCTAAAGGGCACTGGTCAGCCCCAGTTCAGCTCTAGCAGATTGTCATCATGTAAGTACACGGAACCCATGAAAACAGACTTGCCTATTTTTTAAGAGATGCCAGAAATGTAAAGTTTTTAGGTGAAACCTCCCAATTTTAAATCTTTCTGATTAAAAAAAAATACTTATCGAGCAACAAATAGGATACAATAGTGAGTCAAACTTACATTCCAATGGCATGAGAAAGAGCGTAAACAAATGAATAGGTATGTCTGTCAGGTGGTAATAAGTCGTATGAGGACAAATAAGACAAAGCAAAGGGAGAGGCCGCGGGGTGCTATTTTACATGGATAATCTTGGAAGACCTCGCTAGAAAGGTGATGACATCTGAGCAAAGACTTGAAGGAAGTGAGAAACAGCCGTGTTGATGACTGGGCATTGTAGGCAGAGGGAATAGCGAGTGCAGAGGTCCTAAGATGGGTGCACACTTGGTGTAATCAAGGGTCAGCAGTCTACTAATGTGGCTGTAGCAAAGGAGGAGGAAAGCAGAAGCGGATGGTCTGAAAAATGGGTTGATGGTTTGCAGATCATGTAAGGCCTTTTACGCTGTATAGTGACCTTGGAAATGAACTGGTGTGAGATGGAGGACCATTGGAAGGTTTTCAGAGGAGTGAAATGATCACACTTAGTTTTTAATGTAGCTTCTTGCTGGAGAATAGAACCAGGGAGCTAGTTAGGAATCTGTCACAAAAGTCCAGGTTATAGATGATGGCAGTGGACCAAGGTAATAGTTATGGAAGTAGAGAGAATAATTCAGCTTCTGGATATACTTTGAAGAGAGAGCTGACAGGATTTGCATCTTTATTTTCTAATTTTTTTTTTAATGTGGAACAAGAAAGGAGACTCTGAATGTACTGAGGAAACGGTCAAATGGAGTTGCCGTTTACTGAGACAGGATGGCTGTAGAAGGAATAAGTTGCTCACCTTTACTTTTGTTAAATTTGTTTTTACCACCTTGCAAAACCTTAAAAGATTATGGATAACATTATGATTGGGACTAATGGTCTTTGACCATTTTTCACAATGCTGTTTCTCTATTACTCCTTCAGCCCCAAAGTAACTGTTATCATTTTGTATGTGTATGTCCTTTAGAATCTATTTTTTCTCTTTTTAACATACAGATGTACATTGTAGTCACAGGAAATATGTGGTATTTTTATATAAGTATTTCATATACCAAAAATATTTTACAACATTCTTTTTTCACTTAACAGTATGATCTATTTTGCTATTTTTAGTATTTAGGTTATTTTCTAACAAATAGTGCTTTGATGAATATCCTTATTCACATGTATGTGTATTTCTGTAGGATAGGTATCTAAAAATGAACCTTTAGTGTTGTAGGGTAGGTGAATGTAAAATTTTAGCAGATACTGTCAAAAGCTAAGTTGCAGAAACGTAGCACCAGTCTGTGAGAATGCTTGTTTCCCCATAACCAGTGTAACAGGAAATTTTTTTTAAAGATTTATTTATTTATTTTCAGAGAGAGGGGAAGGGAAGGAGGAAGAGTGGGAAAGAAACATCGATGTTCAAGAGAAACATTGATCACACGCCCCCAACCGGGAACCTGGCCCACAACGCAGGCATGTGCCCTGACTGGAAGTAGAACAGGTGCCCTTTTGGTCTGTGTGAGAACACCTAACCCACTGAGTCACATCAGCCAGGGCACTGGAAATTTTTGAAGAAAAATATTAATTTATTATTATGAGGATTTGGAAAATCAGTTTCTGTATTATTTTTATGTGAATGGGGAAGGTTTCACTTTTCTATATTATTGAGGTGCTTAACATGCCTTTAATGCAAAGCAGGGTGTTTTGAGAATTATTAGAATTACAAGTGGGTTTTACCAAGTATACCCAGGCTTTTATGTTGACAATGAGTTATGTCTTAATTTTGTTTTTAAATTGTTTAGTGGAAAGAGATGTAAATGGAGCATTGTTGTCTCAAGCAACGTGTCAGCTCTGTGATGAAAATGAAAACTCTTTTACAGTAGCAAATGCTTTAGGAAACAGGTAAGCAGTGTGCTGTGTGCTGACTTAATTAATATCATTGTATGTATATGCAGAATGTGTACCTTTTTTAATTACTTTCTAATCATATCAGTTGCTTCTCACAATAACCCAACGAAAGATAGAAGTAGGCATTAGCAGCTAACGACGCTGAGGCCTAGAATAGGGTTCTGTCTCTTATTAGTTGTTTGACCTTGGATAGCTCAAAAAGTTAGTCTCCTTATCTCTAGAGTGGGGACATACCACCTAGTTCATAGGCTGTTATCACATCTTGGAAATAAATATATTAAGTTCTCAGCATAGTGCTACAGAGTAAGTGTTCAGCTATTTTTGTGTTATTATGTAATTTGTACACACTCTGTAATATATAGTGTATAGTAGTAACTTCTATTTTCAGCATAGTTACTGTATATCAGATATTGTGCTTTATATGTTCTGTTACCTAAGAAAATATGTTAATATGATAAATAAATTCAGGCTCCCTATTATAGCCCTGTTCTCTTTCACTTTCTCTTCCCCTTAGTGCATGTGCATGTACACACCAGACACACAAGTGCCCACACTACTCCCTCTGTCTAACTCAGGCACAGTACTCCTATTTCAACTTCAGCTTTAGAGGCTACATGATGACCTCCCTTTAAGCACAATTTTCTCTTCACTTCTCAAGTTTAACATAGAAAATACTTGAGCAGCTTTTTCTGGGGATAATTAGTATTAGATCATCTTTTCTTTGAGGCTGACCTGCATTGTAGCACATAAATATGGACTACTGGGCTGATCCTCAATTTTTCCTCTCTAATGCCTATCTAAGCCTAGTCAGAGTTCTGTGTCATGTCCTGGTCCCATCTCCTACCTGCTCCATCTTGCTAGTAATGAATACCCTCCTAAAACCATCAGTATCCTCTCTTGTCCAGTGCCCTGCGTCCTTTTATATCATTCATTAATGAAAAATATTGTTTTCTAAAATTAATAAAGATCATGAATAGACTTGAGGTGTGATAAGGAGTACATACATGTATCTTTTCAGCATATGTTGCCTTTTTGCTTTATGGCAGACAAAAATAAAAGTATATTGATATAAGTTCTTATAAAAATGGATTGGGTTTCATTTATATAAGTTTGTTGGGCTCTTTTGGTAATTGAGTGACATAACCATCTTTGCTATTCAGTATTTATTCTTTACAATCCATGTGGTTTCAAAAGAATACTCTCCTATTTAAAGAAAAAAAAATATATAGAGAGAGAGAGAGATTCCAGAGGAAGAGAGAAAGGGGGGTAGAGAGAGAGAAACACTGATGTGAGAGAAACATCGATTGGTTGCCTCTCTCATGTGCCCCAGCTAGAGACCAAACCCACAACCTAGGTATGTGCCCTGAGCGGGAATGGGATCCACAACCTTTTGATACATGGGGTGACGCTCCAACCCACTGAGCCACACTGGCCAGGTAAGAATACTCTCCTATTATTGGTTAATTTTACTTATTTATACTTTGCCTTGTAATACTAAGAGAGGGATAAATTATTCAAATCAGTGTTTGTATTTTTAATTTGTTAACTTATTACAAGTAATTGCACACTGAATGAGTTTAATCTAGTGTTTACAAAGATAAATTCTTAATTAAATTTAGGTTTAGTATAATTCATTAGCATTTAAAAATGTTTTTTGTTATATTGACAGGTGTGTCCGATGTGAGCCAACATTCATTAATACCAGCAGGTCCTGTGTGTGTTCAGAACCTAACATTTTAGTAAGGCTAATCAAATTGATAAAGTATATATTTTTAAATTAAATTACCTATACCATTCCCTAAACTGTTTTATTCATTCATTCATTCATTTATTTTTTAGACAGGGGGCTTATGTTTCAGCAGCACGGGGAATTTTCCTCCACGTGTAATTTCAGCTGCACGTTATGGAGAGCTTGTGAGTATATTTACATTTTTTGTTTCATTGTTAAGAATATGTCTGCATTTCTTTAGTAATTAATTTGGGACTAAAATGAGGAACACTTATGTGTAAATCACTTTAAAACAGGAATTACCAGTCTAAGACTACAAGCTTGGCATTATAATTTATAGTTCAGTTACTATTTTCTCTACCCTAGCTCACTCCTTTTTCAGTGAATCTCAGAATGTTAAGGCTGGACAGGTCCATTATAGATCCTATAAAGAATGCAGTATAATATAGTTAGGAGCACCAGAGACTAGATTTCAACCCTGGATTTACCAGCCATCTGCTTTGTATCTTTGGACTTGGTTAACATTTTTAAAGTTCAGTTTAATTGTCTGTAAATTGGACATAATAATAATACCTATCTCACAGTGCCTGTGCATGGTAGTCACCAGGGAAATGAGGATTATTTATATCCAGCCAGTTTCCTTATTTACAGATGAGAACGTGTTGGCATGGAGTTAGAGCTTTTGTGGCAGATCCTGGTGATGACAACATCTGGGATGTAAAATGGGAAGTAGGTGGATGGTTTGGCACTGAAGAGGTCACATATACAAGAGAATGGCTTTAGATGACTGACTAGGTGTTAGATGACTAGGCATTAGATGACTGACTAGGAGTTAGTTGATAAGCATTGAAGATACCCAGTATGCCAGCAGAGCTTGGGATGGACAGGCTAGGATCTGGTTGGTAAAATCATCATTGAATAGGTGGGAGCAGTTAGAAGGGCTGTGAGGATAGCCATAATGATGGTGGAAACTGGGATCTTGATGAACAAAGCAGAAATTTCTCTCCTGTAATATAGTCTTGATGGGTGACAGTCAAGTATGAAATAATTGCAGAACAACAAAATAAATGCTAATATGTGGGTATGCATAGGGAGCTTGAGATCATAAAATTTGGCTCATTGGTAACAAGATGCATGTCTTTGGGGGCGTTCTTCTTTAGATTTGGATGGTAGTGAACATATGTATCCCATTATCACATTTGTAGGTCTTTAATTTCACTTTTTCCTTTTCAAAATACGTTGAAATAATTTTGCTAAAAGTCTCACCAGTGTCTCTCTCTCTTACTTGGTCTCAGGTCACCAGCCATTTACGTCATGTCCTTTTCAGTCTCCTCCATTCTGGAAGAGGTCCTCAGTCTTTCCTCTCTGAACTCGATAGTTTTGAAGATTATAGGCTTTACAATCTACTGGATGGTCCTCAACTGGTTGTATCTAATCTTTCTTCACAATTAGAACATGCTTGGCAGGAAACCACAAAAAAGATGCAGCGCTATTCTCAGTGCATTGCATCACATTATGGGGCACAGGGATGACCATCTGTCCCACCACTGGTGATGTTAACCTTGATCACCTGCCACAAAGTCACCATGTCTGCTTTACCATTACCATTTTCCCTTTGCAATTGATTACTATTTTTAGGGGAATTTCCAAAATTATGTTTCCTCTTTTTCACTAACACTAACTTAGTAGTTTTAATATCCACTGATGACACTTGTCTGTCAACCACTACTGTGATGGTTGCCAAATCTTTTCATCATGTTTCCATATTTGCTAATTAACATTCTACTATAAGGAAGAAGTTTTCCTTCTCTTTTCTATACATTTATTTGTATATTAATGGCAGAATGGATTCATGGGTTCCTATTTTATTCAATTGGTTTTAATCCAATACATGTACTTGTTTTAATGCCCAACTGTCCTACATTTGGCCAGTAGCAGCCCCGTCATGTTGGCTCCCCTGTCTTTTTTGACATGTCCCCATCATTCTGTAATTGTCTCCTACTTTCTGGCACAGCAAGATTTCCAGGCTTATCTTGGACTTTGAACCAGTTCAAAGTAATTACACTCACCAGAGATTAGATAGACTGATAAACAAAATGCATGTTTATTAATTTATGTTGAGACCGTAGTTGCCAACTAGACTAAAATACTTGTATGGACATGATAACATCCGCTCTTCATAATTGGAAAACTGTACTTAGAACACTACAGGTCAGATGCTTTCTTGATTAATACAGAATTGAAATGTAATTAGTTTTGTATAATTTTATAAGCAAGGCTTCCAGTCTACCTCTAGGGATATCCCTGCCTTTCGGTAAAGAATTTCCATATATTTGCATATATATGGGTCAGTGTCTTCCCATTCACATTTCCTGAAGGTAGTAATGGTGATATTGTGTCTTGCTTTTTTCTCTTTTCCAGCTTTTATTTTGAAGAATTTTTAAATTGCAGAAAAGCTGAAAAAACAAGACAATAATTATACATATATCTTTTACCTAGGTTAACCAATTATTAGTGTTTTGCCAATTTGCTTTATCTTTCTGTGTATGTAAATGCATGTATATACACATTTTTTTTCTGAGACACTTAAAAAATAAGTTGTAGACATGTGACACTTTACTTTTAAATACTTTATTATGTAGCTAGTAGGAAAAGGCATTTTTTTTGGCATCACACCTAAAAATTTTTAAATTAATGTAATAGAATTACCTTATATACTTGTTTCAATGTCTTACTCTCCACTCCATTTTGGGGGGTGGGGTGTTGTATAGGGTCCAATCAAGGATTTCAAATTGCAGTTAGTCTTTTTATCTTTTTTTAATTTAAAATATTTTTTCTTTTCTTATTGAATTTATTGGGTGACACTGGTTAACAAAATTATACAGGTTTCAGGTGCACAATTCCACAACACATCGTCTCATCTGCACGCTGTGTTGTGTGGTCGCCAACCCAAGTCAAGTCCTCATTGCCATTAGTCTTTTTAGTTTTCTCTAATTTAGAACAGAGACTCTTGCTCTGTTTTGCTGGCGGGACTTTTTGTTTGTTTGTTTTTACTTTTCTGCTGTAGCCAAGGCCAGCTTTTACTGTCCCATAGTCTGGATTTTTCTCATTGTTTTCTCATGATTAGATTCAGTGAAATATTTTCAAGCAAGAATATAAGTGTTGTGTACAGCCCATTGCATCAAAACAAGGAGCACATAATGTCAGATTGTTCAGTCATTGGTGGTGCTAAACTCGATTGCCTGGCTATGGTGGTCTCTGCCACTTCTCTCCATTGTAAAGGTACTCTGATTAATAAGGTAGTCTCAGACCTTACTCTGAGACTACGTAAACATCCGTTTTAGTAGCCATTGATGAGCCTTGCCTGAATCAAGGAAATTGGTTATTTCAAGATGAATTTACAATTATATTACTCTCTTTATATTTATTAGTTAGAGTCTTCAGCAAAAAGCACTTTCTGTGCTTTTTTTTAGCTCTACTGTAAACTCATAGAATCTTTGTTTATTCAGTGTTATTGTTATTCCTCTTTTCAAAGCTCAAATTGTCCCAAGGTTGTACTTCCCTTTGAGATAGCTCCTGTGTTATTTTGACATGTCTCCATAAGTCTTTAGGCACTACCTTGGTTTCTCTATTTTATTTTCCAGGCTCAACCAATATAATAATAATTGTAAATAGTCACATAATGCTCTTGTTTTAAATTGTACCTTCATTGAATATTTAAGTTTTCTGTTTTTAATAATATTGCTGTCAACCATTTTATGCACATAGTTTTGTTTTTTCTTTTGGAGACACTACCTTCAAATAAACTTCCTAAGTGTTTCTAAATTCCTGGGTTAAAATGAACAGATACTATTTTCTGAAAGGATTGTACAACTTTAATACTATTGCTGGCATTATCTATGGCTTTCATTTTACATGTGTTTCCCAGTGTTATTGTCATTGCTTTCCATTTCTACTAGTCTTTTGGTGCATTGTTCAACCTTCACGCATATGTTTTTTTCCTTACACATGAGAACTTTTGCTTATTGAAGAGATACAAGTAGAGATTCAGTTTTGTTTTAGATTCTTTTGATAGCTCTGGTGCAACGTTCTGCTAACTTAGTTTTATCTCTTCTGTCCGTGTCCAGAGAATTTACTTTAAACTGTGCTTTTTAGTATCTTATTTTTTAGCAATATGCACAGATAAACTTTAAAGCAGTTCTTAGCCAGAGGCATGTATCTGTAGCTTTCAGAGCACATGTACGCTGTCGTCTCATCCTGGATATTCTGATTCATTTTGTTGGAATGAAGCCAGGCATTTTCTGCTTTTAGGAAATTCCACAGGTGATTCTGTTGCCCATCATTGTTTGAGAATCACCACCTCGGAGATTTTAACTCTTACTCAACATATCCCAGTCTCCAGTTGTTTATAAATCATTCACCAATATTTCTTTTTTATTACTTTCGAATTTAATACAGTATAATAATCCTAAATTAGCAATTGTTAACTCTTCAATACTAAGTAAAGATCTAGTTTTTCTTCTATTTTTTTGACACTTTGTTTCTGTTTTATTGGAATGGGCATAATAATTTTTTTGGACTATAGACACATTCTTTTCCCTATATCTTTTGCCTAAGTAACATAATTTTGTAATGCAGTCCTATTTGTAAAAACTGACATTGGTTAGAATTAATTCTTATATTCCCATTAAAATCTGTTTCTTCATTTTTAAGTTATATTTTATTGTTTATGCTATTACAGTTGTCCAATTTTTCTCTTTTGCCCCACCCCCCACCAAGCCTTCTTCCACTCCCTCAGGCAATCTCCACACTAGTGTCCATGTCCATGGATCATATACATACGTTCTTTGACTACTACAATATATTCCCTACGCTATACTTTACGTCCCCATGACTGTTCTATAACTATAAATTTGTACTTCTTAATACCTTCACCTTTTTCACCCATCCTCCTGACCCCCCTTCTATGTGGCAACCATAAAAATGTTCTCTGTATGTATGATTCTGTTTCTGTTCTGCTTGTTTATTTTGCTTCTTAGATTCAATTGTTGATATATATGTATTTATTGCCATTTTAGTGTTCATATTTTGATATTTTTCTTCTTCTTAAAGAAGACCCATTAACATTTCATATAACACTTATTTGTTGGTGATAAGTTCCTTTAGTTTTTTCTTGTCTGGGAAGCTCTTTATCCCCTTTGATTCTAAACGATAGCCTTGCTGGGTAGAATAATCTTGGTTGTAGGTTTCTGTTTTTCATCACTTTGAATACTTCTTGCCAGTCCCTTCTAGCCTGCAGTTTCTTTTGAGAAATCAGCTGACAGTCTTATGAAAGCTCCCCTGTAGGTAACTAACTGCTTTTCTCTTGCTGCTTTTAAGATTCTCTCTTTAACATTTGGTATTTTAGTTATGATGTGTCATGGTATTGGCCTCTTTGGGTTCATCTTGTTTGGGACTCTCTGTGCTTTTTGAACTTGTATGTCTATTTCCTTCACCAAGTTAGGGAAGTTCTGTGTCATTAGTTTTTCAAATAGGTTTTCAATTTCTTGCTCTCTCTCTTCTCCTTCTGGCACCATCATGATGCAAATGTTGGTATGCTTGCTTGAAGTTGTCCAGAGGCTCCTTACACTGTCCTCACTTTTTGGGATTCTTTTTTCTTTTTGCTGTTCTGATTGGGTGTTTTGTGCTTCCCTATATTCAAAATCTCTTATGATTCTTGGCTTCATCCACTCTACTATTGATTCCCTGTTCTTTAGTTCTTTATTTCAATTAGTGTATCCCTCATTTCTGACTGGATCTTTTTTTTTTTTTTTTGCTATTGAGGTTGTCACTTATTCAGTGAGCATTCTTATAACCAGTGTTTTGAACTCTGTATCTAATAGATTCCTTATCTCCATATTGTTTAGCTCTTTTTTTGGAGTTTTGATCTGTTCTTTTCATTTGGGCCATGTTTCTTTGTCTCCTCATTTTGTCAGCCTCTCTGTGTTTATTTCTATCTATTGGGTAGAGCTGCTACATCTCCCTGTCTTGGTAGCCTGGCCTAATGTAGTAGGTGTCCTGTAGGATCCAGTGGTACAGCCTCACCTATCACCCAAGCTGGGTACTAGAGTTGTGTTCACCATATGGACTGTGTACACCTTCCTATTGTACCTTGATTGCTTTTGGTACATCCAGAGTCAGCCACTGCCTGTGTTCTCTCCCGGGCAGCCTGGCATAAGCTACAGAGTGATCTGCAGATGGCTGCTCCTTGTGCTGGGCTTGGAGGTGCCCATGTGAGGCCAGCCAGTGAATCAAGGCTGGCTGCCACTTAGCTGGAGTTACAGGGCTTGCTGCAGCCATATGCTGCTTGAGAGAATTTAGGAAGATCTGAAGCATTAGCCAAGACAAGCCATACACATAGAAAAGCCACTGGAAACAGCTTTGGTGGGCCTGAAAGTTGAGTAGGGTGGGGCTTCAGGGAGTCACCGGGGAGGGGCAAACAGTGTGAACCAGGCTTAGAGTCTCAGATATGGCTCCTGCCTGTTGGCTCTGTGTGGGGAGGACTCAGAAAAGGAACAACAGCCTCTGCCACCACCTCTGTGTGGGAAAAAGTTGCCCCCCAGTTCTGGCCCTGTTGCTGGACAGTTCAGTTTCTCCCAATATGTCTTGGTGCCTTTCCAATCTGCCAACCCCATGCTGGAGCTCAGAGCCTGTGAGTCTGAGTAAGTCTGTGCACAGACCCTTTAAGAGGAACTGCCTGGAACTCGAGAAATTTCTGTCTTCCACAGCCTTAATCCCCCTTGGTTTTTACAGCCAGAAGTTACGGGAACTTATTTTCCTGGCACTGTAGCCCTGGGCTGGGTGGCCTGGTGTGGGGCTGGGACCCTTGCTCCTAGAGATCCCTCCTGATTGTTATCCACCACACATGGGTGTGGGACCATCTCCTTCTTCATCTCCGCCTTTCCTACCAGTCTGGATGTGGTTTCTTTAATTCCGTAGTTATAGGACTTACATTTCAGCTTGAGTTTTGGCGGTTCTGAATGATGGTTGTTCTGTAGTTTAGTTGTAATTTTCATGTGGTTGTGTGAGGAGGTACACCATGTTTACCTATGCTGCCATCTTTACTGGAAGATCGATAGTCTAAAGTCTATTTTTTAAGTCACATTGAGAGAGTAATGTTAGTCTTTTCACAGTCAACAATATGTGTATTAATATCTTCTTAACAGTGTTGTGTTAAGGAATCTTTATTGGAACTTAAAACTAAAATTCATCTTTTTGTTTGCAGGGCATGTCTTTAACTTCAGAATGGTTTACAAAGTATTTGCAATCATCAGCAGCTGCTTGTTGGGTAAGTTTGAATTTTTTAAAAAATAATTTTATAACATTTTGAAGAATTCTACTGTTTTCCCCCCAAATTATAAAAGTTTTCTAAGTAGCTATATCTCCTTAGTCATAGTCTTTAACAAGAATAAACCCTTTCTAGTAGATTGAAAGAGAATATGTAAAGAAAAAATGTTATTCGTTTTATATTTCATTATACACAAATTGAATGTCTCCAAACTTACTCAGCTGAAGTTTAGTGTTAGGGGACACTGATTCATACTGTCATTTAGTAAATGTTTATTGATGACCTACTATGTGCGTGGCCCTCTTCTCAAATCAAGTGTTGTATTTCAAAAAAAGACATTAAAAAATTCCGTGGAATTATAGTCTAAGTAAATGTCAGGTGCTGCGAAGTGCCATGAAGACAAATAAATCAGGATAAAGAACATGGAAATGGAAGGGGATGCTATTTTACTTAGGGTGGTCAGGACAGGCATCTTTGAAAGGGTGATATTTGAGTAGAGATCTGAAGGAAGTGAGAGTGAGCCATGTAAAGAAAGAATGTTCTTAGCAGAGACCACAGCAAGTACAGAGGTCCCAAAGCAGAGTCACCTGGCTTGTTCTTGCTTAGGAAACAATAAAGAGCCTAGAGTGGCAGAAGCAGAGTGAGCAGGGAAGGTGGAAAAATGAGTTCAGGGATGAAAGGGATGGCTGTGTCTAGGACCTGGAGTTTACTACAGGGGAGATAAGGATTTTCTGCAAAGGAAGACATGACTGAACTTCAGATTTTAAAAGGATTGCTAATGGGTAGAGAGTAGATTTTGTTGGGACAAGGACAGAAGCAGGGAGACCAGTTAGGAGAGTATCAGAGTAATCTGTTTAAGGGATAGTTGACCCACAACAAGGGTAGTACTGTAGAAATGAGGTATACTTTTGTATATACTTCTGTTTATATTGTGTTGGTCAAAAAGTTGTTTGGTTTTTTCTGTAAGATGGGTCTAGTAGTGCTTAGTTGTCTTTAACTTTATTAGAAACAATTTTGTTAGATTGTATTGACTGCTGTCATATCTGCATGTATTTTTAAAAAAACTTACCAAATTGGTGAATTTTTGTGCAGCCATTTTAATATTGAAGATGGAAGAAAAAAAGCATTTTCGGCATATTATGGTTTATTATTATAAGAAAGGTAAAAAACTCAACTGAAATGCAAAAAAAAAGATTTGTGCAATCTATGGAGAAGGTGCTGTGACGGATTGAATGTGTCAGAAGTGGTTCGCAGCCCTGACCAGTGTGGCTCAGTTGCTCGGGCCTCAGCTCTGCAAGGCGAAGGGTCACCAGTTCAATTTCTGGTCAAGGCACATGCCTGGCTTACAGGTTCGGGCTCTGGTTGGAGCATGTACAGAGGCAACTAATCAATGTTTCTCTCTCATATCAGTGTTTCTTTCCCTCTCTTTCTCCCTCACTTCCCCTCTCTCTAAAAATAAATAAATAAAATCTTTTTTTTGAAGTGGTTTGCAGAGTTTCATGCTGGAGATGTCTCACTGGACAGTGCTCCACAGTCAGGTAGACAAGTTGAAATTGATAACGATCAAACTGAGACATTAATTGGGATCAAAGTTACACCATGCAGGAGATAGCCTACATACTCAAAATTTCTAAATCAGTAAAGTTATTGGTGAAAATGAAAAATGTGTCCTTTATTTTATGGGAAAAAACATTGGGACTTTTTGGGTAACCCAATGTTTTGAAGATTAAGCCAACATGATTTACTGATGAGTTGGATATGGGGAGGGAGAAAAGGAAGATCTCTCTAGTGTTGTGACTTGAATTACTATAAAAATGGACTTCTTTTTTTCTGATAGGGAAAACTGAGAAGTTTGAGGGACTCAACAAGTGATTTTACTTTGTTATTCATAAAACAAATTACTTCACTCAAAAAAATGGATCACATTTACAGTATGTAAGAGCTAATATCCAAATATTTCAAATATAATTATTCTGCTTAATAGTTTTTTTAATGTCGTGCTTTAAGTTTTTTAGTTATTTCTTTCAGTGGCTTATCTTTTTATTTCAGCCTAAAATTTACAATGAAAATATACACAGTATCCTGCCATATAGAAAGTTCTTTTGTACTGAAAGTAGAGGAAAGATATCAAAAAGTAAAAGAATACCCAAAAGAAGAATTTTTAGACTAGGTCAAATTAAAAGTGAGCATAACCTATTATATCAACTTTTCTTAGGTATTGAAATCCATTTACATTTCTTTGTCATTATTCTCTTGTAGGTATATGCCAATCTCACATCTTGCCAAGCTCTCGGAAATATGTGTGTGATGAACATGAATTCTTATGACTCTGCCACTTTTGATGCATGTCGACTGTTCCAGTTTGTCTTTGAAAATACTGCTGGGCTGCGCACTGTTCATTCCGTTTCATTTTGGTAAGGATATTCTAAGTGGTGAACAGTCATTTCAACCAAACTCCATTACTTTCACAAATATTAATATAAATGTTGCTTCCCTATTATTAAAACAATTGTAATTGATTGTAGGAGACAGAATCTTCCGTGGCTGTTCTATGGAGATCAGCTAGGACTCGCACCTCAAGTACTCAGTACTACACCTCTTCCTACAAATTTCAGTTTTAAAGGACCAAACCAGGTATAAGCACTATATTATTAGAGAATAACTACATTCTAATTTATAATTTGAAAAGGTAATAAGAATGTTACTAGTCATAATTCTTGTTTCTTTACAGTGTTTTTAAAATTTAATTACTAACCTAAATCTAAGTATCAGCTATTCATAGAAACTGAACAATATCGAGTTTAGCTGTCTTATTTGAGTACATATATGCATATGTCTGGATTACGTGATTATGGCAGCATGTAGTATTTATGGGGTTGGGAAGGGTAGTTATCATCACCAAATGCAAAACCATGTCAGTCCCTCTTTGTCTGTACTTATTTAGGAAGTGCTTCCAATCACAAATGAGGGCTCTATGCTATTTCCCCAGCACTTCACAGGTCCACATTCTCACCTCCAACTCTTCGACTTTGTAGAATGAAGTAATAGATTATTTCCTCCCTTACCTCCAGCCTCCTGTTGAACAGGTTTGAAAGGAGCTTATCTGTTCATAGCACTGCTCCTGGTTTTCATGCAAAAAAAAATAACCCGTTTATTTTAGGTGTGTTCAGTCATAGAGATATTAGATGAATTTTACTTTAAAGTAAAGATAATTGAATTTATTGCTTTTAGAGTATGTGACATTATTTTATTCTTGTTTTTCTTTAATTAGGATACAAAACTGAAGTTGGTTGCTGCTTCCTATGATGTAAGAGGAAATTTTCTCAAATGGCAAACTTTAGAAGGTGGTGTTTTACAGGTGAGCACGATTCTAGCTAAAGAATTACTAATGTGCCTTATTTTTACCTGAGGAAAAAATTAACTTATTGCTTGAATGGAGTATCAGTTGCATGCTACAGTTGATTTTTTTTCTTGTGCTTTACATTGGAATTTCTTAAAACCAAATTAAGTTATGACTTTAATTTATAACAGAAATGCTCCCTTAACTTTTCATACCCTTAATACATCTACTAGTATTATATAAAGTATATATCCATGTTCGAACTTGAGAATTCTTACTATAAGCCAAGCAAACATTTGTGAGAGATATTTATCAGTTGTATTCTTTTGCTCTAGCTTTGTCCAGACACAGAAACAAGATTGAATGCTGCTTATTCTTTTGGAACAACCTATCAACAAAACGTAAGTTTGAGCTGTATTAAACAGTCTGTATTTTACTTTCATTTTCACATTAACATAGTTGGAATAATCTTTGAATGTTTTGAAACTGGAAATGTTTTTAATAGTAATGAAGAATTTCACTGGTTGCCATAATTTTTATTATCTGGGTATAGAAAATCTTAATCAACATGAAAAAAGTAAGTGCCTTGTCCTCTTAAGAGCCTTATGTATCATATAGTGTTAGATTTTCATAATCAGTTGTTGATTTGCTTGTAGACATTATAGGTCTTAAAAATAATGTCTACTACTCAAGTGTTTCAGAATAAGGAAAAATACTACTTTATTTTTAGTGACTAATAAAAATATTACCTTCATCTCCATCTATCCCCGAGTAACAAATAAAATGCTTTCCTTTATCTTTCTCCATACTTTCTTTCCTTCTTCCCTCCCTGATCTTTCTTCTGTTGGTAACCCATTTTGAAATTACAGTATGGTACAAAGGAATATTATGAGCCATTAAACATACACTAGTATACAAAAATACTTCTTGATTAAATTCATATACATACACCATAGAACAAAACTGTGATTCCAGTTTTCTTAAAGCCATAATGAAAAATACTGTCACGGAAAACACTGGAAGAAAATAAAAATTTTTAACAGTGGTTATCTCTGGATTGTGGGATTACAGGTGATTTTCTTTTTTAAAAAATTATATTGTGCCCTGGCTGGTGTAGCTTAGTGGATTGAGCGCGGGCCTGTGAACCAAGAGATCACGGTTCGATTCCCAGTCAGGGCACATGCCTGGGTTGCAGGCCAGTTCCCAGCAGGGAATGCACAGGAAGCAATCACACATTGATATTCCTCTCCATCTCTCCTTCCCTTCCCCTCTGAAGATAAATAAATAAAATCTTTTAAAAAAACAAACAAACAAACAATTATATTGTGAAAATTTTCTATTATGAGCATGTATTTACTTTTATTATTAGAAGTGAATTGTATATTATTTCCAAAAAAAATGTTATTATGTGTCTCCCACAGTCAGAAGAATCAGTACTTGTTAATGCCTGCTGCTGTGTGTTCAGCATTTTATCATTGTTATCTGATCCGTGAAATACCTATATGAGATACATATTATCTGTGCCTCACAGATGAGGAAATGGTGCTCAGTAAGGTTAGATAATCTACTCAAGGTCTTGCATCAAGTAAATTGTGTAGCCAGTGTTCTGTTAAATTTAAAAATCATGATTTTTCATTGAACTTAGCTGCCTCTCAGGTAGTTCAGAGCATAGGAGAAAAAACAGCTATAGAGGCAAAGAGTTGGGAAGAATATGTGTTGATCTATAGATATGGACAGGGTACCATATTGCCACAAAGGAGGGGCCATCAGCAGTTCATGAGGAAGTAGAGATGGGCTTCAAAGTGTTAGTAATACTTGGGCTTATAAGAGAATATAGTGGAGAAGGGAATGTCAGGCAGAAACAATATTTCAATGTTAGAGAGACATAGAATAGCATAGCATATTTAGGAACTGCAAGTCGATTAGTGTGAATGGACCCTAGACTGGCAGGGAGCAGTGAGAAATAAGCCTGGCTTTGTCAAGGGGGCCAAATCATAGCTAGCATTGGACGTCAGGATGAAGAATTAGGACCTCATCCAATAGGACAGACAGGAGTTTTTAAACCTTTTCACTGCCTGTACTTTACCGTTGAGAATGAAGGCATACCCTCTTCAGCTGGCTTTTGTAGGACAAGAGCCAGGCAGTTCTTTACTGTTGAGTTTTTTTGGTCCTTATTAAAAATAACTATCTTTATAGCCTTCATGTTTTAGAAGGCACATAGAAATGCATATAAACAAAGTAATTTAATATTTTATTTTATAAAATTAAAGAAAACACTTTTAAAGATCATAAATATGATTTGTATTTATTTGGGATGCTTTTATTTTTAATTTTTATTTTCCAGTGTGAGATTTCTATCTCTAAGATCTTAACCGACTTTCCCACTCCTATATTTTATGATTTATACCTTGAATATACCAGTGAAAATCAACATCAATATATTTGGGCTGTGCCTGTGTTAAACCTAAATCTTCAGTACAATAAAATGTTTGTGAACCAAGGTAAGACATTCATACATACCATTCTTTCTCTGAGCTGAACCCAGTAAATAAGTCAACCAACCTGATAACTTAATAACCCCAGATTACAAGAAAGGTCATAGATTCTCTCTTATTATATGGTTTTATATAGCCTGTTAAAAAGTAAAACAATGAGATTGCTGATATATTTAGAAATTTTTACAAAATGTGTCAGGCTCATTGTTTAGCAATTATATTATTGCTAAAAGTGTGTTCTGAGAAAAATTAATAGAACTGAATTGGGGCTTCTTCAAGTTCCCCTAGACCTGCTTTCTGGACAAATTAGTTTATTTTGTTGTTTCCCTGTTATAAAATTCAGGGAATTTTATATGCTTATTCAGGCATTGTGCAGGGAAAATTCTTCCAAACTCTTGAAAAGTCCAAATAATCAAAAAGTTTTCAAATGAGGGGAAAATCTAGTAGGAATTTTTTACAGCAATAGCTTTTTTTGCAGCCATCTTATCTGAAACAAAAGGTACTAATTTTGTGTTTTAAATGTATTCAGTAAGTTTCTTGAGAGCCATCTTGAACAATTTGAAGGTATTTTTTAATGCTTTTTTTTTCCTTTTTATGATAAAAGACAGTAACTCTGGCAAGTGGCTTCTGACTCGGCGCATTTTCTTAGTGGATGCACTAAGTGGGCGAGAAAATGACTTAGGAAGTCAGCCAAGATTAATTCGAATTGCTACACAAATATCACTGAGGTAAACAAACATCTTATGCACTAAATTATGTTGGAGTACACAGCAAAATGTTATAAAAGTATTTACTATTAGCAGATGAAAACAAAAAGACAATTAAATTGAAACAAAACATTTTAGATATTTTAGATATCTGTGTAAATTGTTTTATGCCAATAGAGGTGAGGCGCCAAGAGAAGAGAATTATAACAGAGGAGCTTGCAGAGTTTTGTCAGATTTCACATTATAGGTCTTACTCCACACCTGCTGAATTAGAATGGGTTGAGAGGTAGGGGTGAATATTAGTGGGCAGAGATGGTATGTTAGAAAGAACCTGGTGATTGTAATAGGCAGGCCTCCTCTTTTTTTTTTTTTTTAAGATTTTATTTATCGTTTTACAGAGGAGAAGGAAGGAAGAAAGAGAGGGAGAGAAACATCAATATGTGGTTGTCTCTCGTGCACCCCCTACTGGGGACCTGGCCCAAAACCCAGGCATGTGCCCTGACTGGGAATCAAACCAGTGACCCTCTGGTTCACAGGCTGGCACTCAGTCCGCTGAGCCACACCAGTCAAGGCAGCAGCCCTCCTCTTGTTTTCATCTCTTTGAATAGCTACTGTTTTAGGTTGGCCCTGATTAACTAGCAACTGATGTGGACTCCTGCCTGCCGGTTCCATGTATTGTGGCTGCGAGGAACAAATTCACATGGACTACAGAAGTCCTGTGAAGAAAAAGGGACAGCGTGGCCACTCTCTAAGTGAGAGAGAGGGAGGGCCCTGGCCCCTGCCTGGACGGGCTTTTATTGCTTTTCTGGGCACATTACATTGAGGATGGTCCTCATTTACTATGCACAGGTTCGCTGTAGGTGATTACCTTTTCCAGATAACAAAGGAAAGAATGTTGCTAATTACTTCAAAGAGAAGGATGTTGCAGATCAAGGGGAAAACTGGTTGAACTGGTTACACTCCATCCTTGGGAGGTTTAGCATAGAGTTTAGGAAGTTACTTTAAAGATATGCAATAAACATTTGCTGCCTCAATTCAGGGTGAGGGAGTTTTACCAAAAGCAAGCCTCATAGCAGCCTAGGTACAATGCAGGCCTGATTCCCCACGGGAAAACCGATCCATGGGCTCCGTTTCTGTGTGCTGACTCGCTCCCTGCCAGTTTTCTGAATCAGGGTCTGGGCTACATTCGCCATACCACGCAGACAGGTTCCCTATAAGCAACACCTTCCTCTGTTTAGCATACTTTAACAGTGGCCCTTATTGTTACATTCAGTCCTTATTTCTCTCTTTCCCAGTGTGAGATTCCTGTCCCTAAGACCTTAACCAACTTTCCCATTCCAATATTTTATGATACATACCTTGAATATGCTGATGAAATTCAGCACTATCATCTTAACATTAGTCTCACACTTCAGCATACATTATTTTATTTTTTCACTGTTATTTTGATCTTCATAGCAATATTATGAGGTAGGCAGTATAGAAGCTTTGTCTTGAATCTTGCTGAAATCCAAATGTTTTTAGTATTCTCTAAACCTGCCAATGTATCCCTAGTGAAAATGATATCACACTTAGTCAAGCCTGACTTGATCCTGGTGAAATCATGCTGGCCCCTGGAGCTTAGCAGTTTTCTTTTGAGTTGACAAACTGTACATTACTAATGCATTGAATTCAGCAAAGTGTACCCCACTCTGTGCCATAAACAGTACTAGAGCTGATATATTACTTTGTAAAGAATTCATCTTTCTCTTTTGAAAGTCAGGATTTATCTGTCTTTCTCTAGCTTTTATGTGCCACTTCTTATTTGAATATTACTCAAAAAATGGTTCACAGTATTTCAGTGATTTCATTTGTAAACTTCATAGGACCTATATCAAGAAGAGTTTTCTAATTTGTCTCAGAGGGTTTGTTAATATTAAAGTTTTAACCACTTAACATAGCTTGTGTCACTATCATTAATTTATGTTTAACCTTCCCTAGTCCTTATTAACTAGTTGGTTCTGAGATCACTGAAACTGCCTAAAAGAAACAATAAGTTAAATATATGTTTTGAAGGCCCAGAGGTACTTACAATGAGAAGTGTATTTCTTTCAAACAGCATCCACCTTGTACCCAGTACAAAAAATGGAAACATCTTCCCTCCCTTAATGACCATTGGCTACAGTGACATCGATATCAAAGATCCCAACAGCCAGTCTGTGAAGGTGAGTTGCTTACTAATCAGTGCCTTTATATGTGTTAATATGGGATGTGGTTTACATTACGATCAAAAGGCAGTCCTTTTTCAACTTTTACATAAAAACTGTTCTTTACATAGTCAAGTCTTAATTATTTTTTACTAGTAATGGTAACAGATGAGTTCTTAGGGATCCTGAGTATTAAAAAAGCAAGAATTAAGTTTTTTAGTAGACAGCGTTACCAATAGTTGGACCTCACGGTTCAGAGTGCTGGGATATGCTGCAATGCAGTGTCTGCTGCTGTTCTCTTCGGCCACCTTGCTTCTAAGATTTTGTCTGCTTGCCTAATTAAACCAGGAACTCAAACTTTACAGTGGGCAGTCTTGCCCAGTCAAAGACACACTTCAGTGTGCAGAAAGAGATTAAAATGGCCAACCTTATAACTAGTAGTGCTGAAATGAACTAGAGAATGCAGTTTGAACCTGCAGCCACGTAGGCTTTCTGTCACTTCTCCAATTCAGTTAAACTTGAACACAGAACTAAAGGCCCCCCCTGCCCGGCAGGGTCTGTGTATGGAAGAGACCATGTACACCCTGAAGACAGGCTGCACCTAAGAGAATGAGCCTGGAAAAGGCCGAGCCGTACATGCTTAGTTCCTCCTCTCACCCGCACCCAGTTGGTAAAGCATTTCTGCTTTGAAGAGGGATAAATGAGAGAGGGCTAGAGAGCAAAACCAGGGGTAGGTAGTCCTTCTAGACTTTTTCCTCAGAGAGTTCAAATGGTTATCCCCTAAGGAAAAAAAAGGTCCTTCCTCCTTGTTAAAGCTAATCTCATCATTTACAGACTTTCTCCAGTGTCCTGTTTCAGCCCTAACCCCTTATTCAGCCTGCTTCCCTATTAGTCCCTTTCCTTTGCTTATAACACCTTTCAGGTTGCCCCATCTTAAAAACAAACTAAAATAACCAAACAAGAAAATGTTTCCTCAATCCCTCTAGCTTTTCAGCTTGCTATCGTATATCTTTCCTTGATTTTCCATCCATTTACTTTTTCATCATTTGCACTCTGGCTCTTGCCACATTTCGTCTTTGAAAAACTCTTTTGCTGAAGGTTGGCAATGAATTTTACAAACACTGGCTTTATTTCTTTAACTTGACATTTATACAACATTTGACAATATACTCTTGACCTTCTTGAAACTCCTTATTCTGTAGCTGTGGTAAGACTGAGGTATCTTATCTCTCCTACTTCCCACAGTCCTGTTTCTCTTACCTTTTACTGGTTCTTCTTTCTCTTCCTGTCTCTTAATATAGTGATATCCCTAAGATTCTTGTTTAGCCCATCAAAGGGTGTGATTATTGAGCCAGTTGCTAAATTCTTAATACATAAGATATGTCACATTCCTCAGTTACGTAAACCCATCAGAAAATGAAATATGATTAGTTTTGGTTGGCTGCTGTCAATGAACCTAACCTACCTCCTAATGAACCCCCTTTTCCTTAATGTGTATTCAAAAGGGATATTTAAACAGCATGAATAATTCCCAAAAGGATACCCATCTATATGTAAGTAAGGGTCAACTCTAGTAATATTGATAGTTCAAAAATATGGCATTTATGGTAAAATCCAGCTACAAATATATATTTATAGTAAAAGTAGATTTGTATTATATAATTTCAATATGACCAATTTGCTTTCTTTTAAATATCAGGTTTCTTTCTCAGTCAAATATGAAATGAATCAAGAAGAAGCACGTATCCAGACAGATGTGAGTTTATTTTAACCTGTTAAAATATTCCCACTATATTTTTTAATTTAAAAAAACTTTATATGGACAAGAAAGTTGTCAAAATAAAGAGATTTACATTATATCCTTCACCCTGCCTCTGCTAATACTAACATCTTATGTAACTGTAGTACAGTGATCATAGTCAGGAAATTAATATTGATGTAGTCCTATTAACTAATCTAAATACTCTTTGAAGTTCAGAAATTTTTTACTCATCTTTTTGTGTGTTAGGACATAGTCCAGGGTTGCATATTGCTTTTAGCTATCACGTCTCCTTTGATCTCTGATAGTTCCTCAGTTGTTCTTCGCCTTTCATGACCTACCCTAACACTTTTAAAGAGTATTGGTAAATTATTGTGTCCCTCAGTTGTGTTTATCTGATACTTTCCTGTGATTAAATGTAGTTTTAGAACACATACCACAGAAATGATGTTGAATCATATCAGAAGGTACTCAACGTCAGTGTGTCTCACTACTGATGTTAACTTTGATCATTTGGCTAAGGTGATATCTGCAGAGTTCACTGTATTTTGCCATTTATAATTAACAAGTATCTTGGGGAGAGATACTTCGAGACTATGCAGAGATCCTATTTACTCTTTTGTCCTCTAATTTTAGCATCCATTGACACATCTTGCCTGTAAAAAGTATTACTGTGATATTTGTGTGATGGTGATTTTCTGTTTCCATAATTTCTCCTATATTTGTCAATTTGGATTCTACTATAAAGAAGAGCTGTTCTTTTGCCCACACTGATTTATTTATTCAGTTATTTATTTAAATCAGTGTGCACTAGTGGATACTTATTTATTCTAGTGATTATAATCCATTACTATTTATTGTCTTGCTCAAATTGTTCCAGATTTGGCCATTGGGGGGGTCCCTTCAATATGGCTCCTGTGTCCTTGGACTACACCATCCACCACCATTTTTTGAGTACTTTTATACTGTCTATTTATAGTATTTTTGAACATTGATGAGGGAAATTACATAAATTCCTAAATTTTCATTTTTTTTCTTTAGATTGCTTTGGGTGTGTTAGGTGGGCTAGCTGTTTTATCATCTCTTTTGAAGACAGCAGGGTGGAAGAGGCGCATTGGGAGCCCTGTGATTGATTTACAGGTATGGTCTCCGGAGTTTTTAAGTGTATTTTTATCTTTGACTATTTTATATCTTTCTAATAAGAAAGAGCTAGTGGATGAGTAACTCAGGTTTGCCTTGGGTTTCTCTGGAGTGTATAACTACAGCGGTTTGTGCCTGCCCCCTCCCTCCCACGTTGCTGTACCCCAGTCTGCGTCCCCACCTGCAGGGCTGTTCTTGCTTTCTCACATCCTCACCAACGTTTGGTGTTTTTCCAGCCTTTCCATTTCTTGCCAATCTGTTGGTATAACTAGCATAACATTGTTGATTTAATTTTTATTTCTCTGAATACTCTTAATATGCTTCATTAATCATTTGGGTTTTCCCTTCTGTGAACTGCCTGTTTATATCTGTTGCCCATTTTTCTATTAGATTTCCAATTTTTCTTGTTTGTTTAAAGGTTTTTTGTGTGTTTTCTAAATATGAACCCCCTTTTCGTTTTTGATGCTGAAGTGTCTTCTCATCTGTTATTTTATCTGTATTCCTTTGTTTAACAAACTCTTAATTTTGATATTGTCACATCTGAATAATTCTTCATATCACAGTATATTATGTGCTTTTAGGATCTTGCTTTAAGAAAGCCTTCCCTATCTGATGCTTAAAAAAGTACCTGGAAGCTATCATTTAGAATGGGAGGGCAGATGAAGTGCTTCCCAGATAAGGTCAAGTTAAAGGAGTTCATCATCACCAAGCCTTTATTATATGAAATGTTAAAGGGACTTATCTAAGAAAAAGAAGATCAAAAATATGAACAGTAAAATGACAACAAACTCACAACTATCAACAACCAAACCTAAAAAAACTAAAACAAACTAATCAAACAACTAGAAAAGGAACAGATTCACAGAAATAGAGATCACAGGGAGGGCTATCAGCAGGGAGGGGGAGAGGGGAGAATGGGGGAAAAGGTACAGGGAAAAAGAAGCATAAGTGGTAGCTAGAAGATAGACAGGGGGAGGTTAAGAATAGTATGGGAAATGGAGAAGCCAAGGAACTTATATGTGTGACCCACGGATGTGAACTAAGGTGGGGGAATAATGGTGGGAGCGGGTACAGGGCAGAAGGGAATGAAGGGGAAGGAAAAATGGGGCAACTGTAATAGCATAATCAATAAAATATATTTTTTAAACATGAGAAAAGCAACACAGTAACTTGTTGTTATGCTGGGATAACTTCCTGACTCCAAAACCAATATGGCAGGGAATCAGAGGATGGACCTTGATTTACATTTTGGGATAGTCTAGAAAGTCTCCCCAGAGACGTGGACTTGAAGCTGGTTTATCTGCGCATTCCACAGATAGTCACTGAGGGCCCGCTCTGTGAGTGCCAGGCACTCTATCAGGTGCCAGGCCGTGGGAACATGTGATAGTGAGCAAAGACAGACATGGCCTCTGCCCTGAGAGCTCACGAGTTTGCCAGGGAGAATAAAGGAAAAATATTTGATGAAACAATACCCATCTCATTCCACAAAATATTTGAGATGAAAGTGTGTGGAGTAGCAAATCATTAAATGGTTGGCATTGGTAGATGAAGCTAAAAAAGTTGATTTTGGTTTAGGTTGTGAAGGACCTTGTAGATCAGGAATTTATATTTTAGTGAGGAGTCACTGAGGAAGAGTGACAATCCAGTTTACATTTTAGATAGCTAACTCTGGCGGTAGTGTGACAGCTAGACGGAGAAGAGTTCCAAACTAGGACAAAATTAGGAAGTGGTTCTAACTTTCTTAGATGGTCGAAGATGAGAAGGGTTGAATAAGACAGGGGCTATTGGGAATGGACCAAAAGTTAAGGGCCCCGAAGGTGTCTAGAAGTGGCCACAGTTGTTTAAATGACCTATGTGTTATAGGAGAAACTCCCAGAAACTCGATTCTTCACCAATGCAATGAAGAATTACAGATCAGCGAGTCTATTAATTAGCATGCAAGCAGGGTTTATTGGTGATCTGTTCTCATGGAAGAGAAAGGGCCTAGTTAAGGTGGGGGTGGGGGTGAAAGGCATAGGTTCAGGGCAAAGCAGGGAAGGGCAGCCAAAGGCTGGGTGGCAGGCGCACAGTGTGGCAGGAGGCCAGATGGCCTGAGGCTGGGCAGCCAGAAAGTCAAGAGCACCAAGCCCAGGAGTCCTTTGTTCTGAGGACTTATATAGTTAGCAGGATGGGGTGAAGAAGTTACATATTGATTGAGAGGTAAAGGTGCTGTCAGCTTTCGGTGAGGGGGGCTGGCATGAATACCCAGAGGTGTTAATGGACTTCTTCCTTTGGGCGCTGTGGACCCTTTCCACCTTTCAGTGTTGGGATGAAAGCAGTTTCAAAGGCTTTCTTTCCCAGATAGTGGAGACATACACAGAATATCAAGGGCTGCCCTCCTCCCATGTTAGCATGCTGTTTCCTGTGGTGTTGGAACACCTGTCAGTATTACCGGACCAGGCTCAGGACTGCTGAGTCCGTGGGTGGGACGTGTCTGCCTCCTCCTCCCTGCCTTGGTTTGCTATCTGTCCTGCCTAACACTTGCATGTAAGAAACAAGGCTGCAAGCTTGAGAAACTGGTAGATAATGTTATTAAAAGTAATAATATAAATATATTGAGTCTATAACAGTTATACTGTTCTTAAATTGCAGACAGTTATGAAATTCTTGGTATACTATGCTGGTGATCTGGCCAATGTATTTCTTATCATCACTGTGGGAACAGGCCTTTATTGGCTTATTTTCTTCAAAGTAAGTGATTTTCTGCATTTAACCTGAATGTCAATGCCTAAATAACTGATAAGTGTTCTTTATAAAGGAGCTGTTTTTATTTGGGGATATTTCTGATTAAGAGTATTGAGGCAAGTGCTAAACTCAGCATTCCTTGAGTGTGCATGTTTGTTGAGAGCATTACCACCTTCCTCTTTCATGCTTTCTTTGGGCTGTAAATGCTGCTTAGTAGAACCCTTTTCTGGTTATAGTTAATGGTGTAATTTTTGTCATAGGCACAGAAGTCTGTCTCTGTTTTGCTGCCAATGCCAGCTCAGGAGGAACGTTTTGTCACTTACGTGGGATGTGCTTTTGCTCTGAAGGTAGGTTTCAAAGGACAGGTTAAAACATTTAAAAGGTCTGCTAATAAACTCATAAGTCTTTATAATTAAAATACTTTCAAAATCTTTGGTGTAGAATTTAGTTTGATTCTGAAAGAAAACATGAACTATTCCATTTTATATAGGAAGTCTACTTTTATGTATAATAGTTCATTCTGAAAATCTGGCTTAAGTAATTTTCCCCAAGAAACCATAAATATGTTTGAATTAACACGAGTTATAGCTAATTTGATAAAAATAGTATTTCATTATATGACTTTCTTGTTTAAAGTCATATAAAGATGCATTCACAGCAGGGACAAAATGCCTTCAGGCATGAATTTGTCTCTGTTAATTGAGAGTAAAAGGTACTGAGATCTTAGAATTTGTTTTCTGTCTCCGTATTTCTTTCCTTGTCTTCATTGTTTGTCAGTGTACATAAAGCTATTTGCATGCCTCGTGGTAGATCTGATCCTGTTGTGTTGTGACTGTTAACTGCTTTTCCCACTGATCTGTGAGCTCCTTGAAGGGAAGAATCATCCCATACTTAGATTTTTATCCTTTGTTTAATTAATAATGTGCCTACTGGGAAGAATGCCCCAGTTTAAACATATTACTTCTATAAATGAAAAATATGTATTTCAACAACACATTTTTTTAAATCAGAAATTTCAATACCAGAAATAAAGATACTGTGAAAGCATCGTCAAATTTAATTAGAACAAGTAAATTACAGTGGAAAATATCTTTACTTATAAAAAGAAGTCAGGTGATCTAGAAAACAAAGTATATATTTGGAAACCTTGGGAAAGAGAGTAAATTATTCAGGGTCCTTCTGTGTAGAGAGGTCAGTATATCTCCTTTTTTCATGTTCTTATTGCAAAGAAAGATAGAAGGGAAGGTGAAACATTATGTGCATAAAAATTCTGTGAATTTGGTGATTCCGTGTTATTTGATGAGCATCTAGTGATTTCTAGTCATATAAATTTGTCACTTGTGAAAATTATATATTTTTATCACTGCAGTGTATTTATTTTTAAATAATTAGTATTGGTTTCATAAGCAGGCTTAATGTGGGTGCTTTTCGGTGTTTGTCATTCTCAGGCTCTGCAATTCTTGCATAAGCTCATATCCCAGATTACCATTGATATATTCTTTATCGATTGGGAGCGACCTAAAGGAAAGGTTCTTAAAGCTGTTGAAGGTAACTGAAATAACCATTTGCACCAGAATTCTGTTGCTAGCCTTGCAGAGCAAAGAAGATAAAACCCCTTTATTCATTTTATCTCCCTGGCCAGGTGAGGGGGGTATACGGAGTGCCACTGTTCCCGTAAGCATATGGAGAACATATTTTGTAGCAAATGAATGGAATGAAATTCAGACTGTGAGAAAAATTAATCCACTGTTTCAAGTACTTACTGTCCTCTTCTTTTTGGAGGTATAAACTATTTGACATAATTGTATGCAACTTATGAGTACCTCGTAAATTTTTTTGGGGAATGGTTATTGGTATAAGATGATTTCTTTTTTTTTAATTATTGTATTGTTGTTCAGTTATTGTAAATGTTCATTGAATTTAATTCCAGCTAAGTTTTCGTGTCAGCAGAAGAGCTTTGTAAAGGTTATAATGTGGTTCAAGTCATTAAAAAAGGAGCAGCTTTTGAAAAATCATAGTCAAATATACATAACGTGAAATTTACCATCTTAACCATTTTTAAGTATACAGTTCAATAATGTTATGTAAATTCACATTGTTGTGCAAACTGTTTCTAGAACTCTCTTCATCTTGCAAAACTGAAACTCTGTTCCCATTTAAACAACTTCCCATTCTCTCCTCTCCCAGCCCCTGAAAACCACTGCTCTATTTTCTGTCTCTCTAAATTTGATTACTCTATCTAGGTAAGAAGTGGCTTCTAAACCATTGATTTGTAGTGAAGTGAAATTCTCTGCAAAAGCTTTTGCAAAATACCTATGTCTTGCCTCACCCCCTAGAGATTATGTTTGATTCAGTAACTCTGAGGGAATTCCGCCCAGGTATCTTTTTTTGAAAAAGCCCCCTCACTGTATGATTCATATTTTCACTCCTGTATTGGAACCACTATTATAAGGTTGAAGGTTTCCAACAAGTTATATTGAACACCTACTATGAACAGTGTTCTATGTTAAGAGCTGAACAAGATACAATGAATGAGTAAATGATCTTTATAGTTATTTCATGGATCTGGTTGGAATTATTATTCAATACTGTATATGGGACTGAAATGTGGAAACGGTATAAATGAATAACAGGTTTTCTCAGGAATTACTAACTCTTATCTGTCTGCCTTCCTTCCTTTTGCCTTCTTTTCCTCCTTCTTCCTTTTTTCAAGCAAGGAGAATATGTGTATCTCTAGGACATATGAACAACATCTCAAAATTTCATTTATAATATTGTTTTTTAAAGCTTTAAAAAGCATTACATGACAAAAGAAGTTTATATTCAAGTAACTTTGGAAAACATTGTATTTAATAAAGTCATGTAGATTTCTTTACCATAAAAACCCTTGCGTAGTGCCTAACATGTTAAAGTCTAATGAAATGTTAGTTTTTCAATGGTAGTTTACTGAAGAAAATTTTATTCTTGTAACAGAAATTTTTGGCTTTGTCAATGTATATGATAATAGTGTAGTATTTGGCTCTTAATCATATTAAAGAGAATACCAAATGAAGTAACTAAATATTTTGTTTTAAGTGCTTTGTAATTAAAAATACTGGATAATTGTTTTATCTAGATTTTCTGCTGTTTGTGTGAACTTAAATATTTTCATTTTTTAAGGTTAGGAGTATTTTCACACTAGACAAGTTTTCTTCATTCATTCTGTTTAAATTATTATTTTTCCTTTTAATTCCAGGTTGTTGGATTCAAGAACTTAGCATTAATGGATCCATCCTCTAGTCTTTCCAGAGACCCACTTAGCTACATAGCTCCTTACAGCCGAATTTTGAGATACGCAGTGTCTGCTGCTCTTTGGCTAGTGATTGGAATAATACAGGTAAGGAAATTACACTTCTAAGCAACATTGCCTTTCTATATTTATAATTGTTTATATAATAATTATCCTCAAACATTGACCACATTCCAATTTCTGTCAGTAAGAGCAATAGTAATGATAGCTAATTCTTACATAATGTTATAATCCAGGCACTGGTAATTGCATTGTACATATTAACTTTCTTAGCCTGCCCTTCCTTCCTACCTTCCTTCCTTCCTTTTTTCTCTTTCTTCCTTATGCTATTACAATTATCCCAGTTTTCCCCCCTTTGCCCCTCTCCACCCAGCACCACCCACTCCCTCTGACGATGCTCCCTCCTTTGTTCATGTCCACGGGTCATGCATATAAGTTTTTTGGCAACTCCCATTTCCTACGCTTCCTCTTATAACTGTCTTAATCTTTGTAGTAGCCCTCAGAGATAGGTTCTGATAGTAGCCCCATGTTACAGATGAGGACCCTGAGGCACAGAGAGGTTAAATAGTTGCCTAAGTTGATACAATTTAGAGATTTGGCAGAGCTGCAGTGGGAACCCAGGCAATCCAATTTCAGAGTCTTATCAACAGTGCGGCTCTGAAGTCTATAGTTTCTAGTCATGTGATGAGCTCCTTGTTTATATATAGCTACAGGGTGGTTAATTTACCTTTATTATTTTTCTTTGAAATATAAATTATTATTAATATTTATTTCTCACTCAAATTACCAATACTCCTTGTGAAATTTTCTTTGAAATATTTATTAAAATAGCTGAAACTAAGAATAGCAAATCTTCCCAGCCTCAAGTCCCATGGCTCTAGCAGAGAATTTTTGTCTCTATGCTTACTTCCCTTATCATTTAAAGCTTAAAAAGAAAAACTATGAAAGAAAAGGAAGAAGCAGCAACTAACGCACTTAACTCTAATATCTACACATCTTTCTCTTGCTTCCAGACGTTCCCATGAATGGAAAGAGCCTTTTTGTTTGATTAAAAATTTCTTTAACTTTTAAATAAGCAAATAAAGATGGGAGCTCTAGAAAGACTAGGCTAAACTTCCTATAACCTGGGGAACAAATGTCTGCCTTAAAAAGGCTATTGAAATCCCAGATCAAAATCCCAGAACATTCTATTCTTAGGTCACAGACTGCCTGTGACCTAAGGCATTCTGTGACCTAAGAGTAGGATCTTTAAATTTGTATTTATTTAAATTGGTAGGACTTGTTAAAACAGGGCTAGCTTTGAACCTACGGCTAGACCTGGTGAGGTATGATAGTTTGACAGAGAAGGAAAAGAAACAAATTAGAATTTGATTTAAGATAGGATCAAGAGCATGGAGGTTTGACATTTATCATCAGTAGAACAGAAAATATTTGGTTTTGTACATTTACCAATGTACGTTTTTGTGAATAAACAGATTCATCTGGATGCAGATAATTTAAAGGGATAATATCTGAAGCTTTTCACATTTGGTTGAGTATGATAAAAATAAATAACTAAAATAATAGCATCTAAAACAAAAGTGAACTGTCTCTGTCCTGAGAAAGGAGAGCAGAGGCGGGCAGTGCAGGGCCAGCATGGTGGCTGGTCTCAGACCCGGAGGCCGGGGTTCTCTGCTGCCCAGGATTTCGTCTCTAAGGTCACCTTGTGGTCCATAATGGCTGATGGGTTGCAGGGGCGGGCTGGTGGGGACCCAGGGGAAAAGAGCTCACCCTGTCCACTTTAAGAGGCTTTTCAGAAGTGCCTTTCAGCACCTCCTTGGCCAGAACTTAGTCACATGGCCACACCTCACCTGAGTGAGCAGTGTGTCCACTCAAAGAAGGGGTCTGTCACTAAGGAGAAAGCAGAAGGGATTGTTGGGCAGCAGCCAGCAGTTTCAGGCACTAACCTCCTTTGTTTCTCCCTCTGCTCTCATTCTGATAGGAAGGCATTTCCATGGACACTTTCTGAGATTATCAGTGTTTATTCCTCATGGATCCTAAAGGGTTCCCTTAACAACCTGAGAGTTCCATATATTCGGCTGTACAACTTTTGATTCTCATCATGTTAGGCTTCATTGTTTACTCCTTTATTTCCCTGAACTCAGCTTCTTCAACTTTTAAGTGGTATCCTTTCATTTTTAAACCTTAAATGTTGCTGTTTTTCATTGCCTTTAGAAAGGTTTAAAAAATATGTACATAGAGTGTTTAGGAAAATGTTTTCAGTAATCAGCTGCTATTTCATTTTATTTATTCATTCACATATTTGGGTACATTTTATTTACTAGATACTGTGCTGAGCTCAAGGATATGCTGTAACACAAACATGTTACAAATTGTGACAAGTGCTATGAAAGGCACCAGCAGGGACATGAGACAGCAAAAGACAATGAGGGGAGTGGCCGTTAGGAATGGGAAACAACTGAGTCAGCAGGGACAGCTTCAGATTGGGTGGTTAGGCAATGGGATCTTTCTCTAAAGCACACAGAAGGACTACAGTGTAAACTTCTCTGGCTTATAAAACTTCCCTATGTATATTGTTATTAATCCTAGAAAACATTTGAAACTATTCCATTTGAATATTTAAAACATTATCTGTAGTTGAAATAGAATACTTAATACATGCTTTTTACGTGCTACTGTGTCAGAGATTGATTTTCAAACAGCAACTTTTCTAATTGCTTTTGGAATTTAGGAATCGGCAATATTACAGAACAAGACATAAATCTGGCCATTAATACACTGGTTTATCCTAAACTTTAAAAGCACCTTTCTTTCTTCCCTCATGTTTGTCCTATCTTGTTTTAATGACACAGAAGAAGTTTTTAAAATTCAGATACACTCCATCAATGAATCATACATAACATGGTTCCAAAACCTTCTTCCTTTGACAGAAGAATCAGAAATGATAAGTAGCATTTTATCCCATAGGACCCATTATAGGCCACTGTGTTCTCAGTGGGAACTTCTTTTGTCTTAAGATACTATGTTATGGCTATAAAAGAAAATTAAATCCTAAAAGCTAATAAGCATGAACTTGGCTTAATGTTTCAGATCGTGTTCTTTGCTGTCTTTTATGAGAGATTTATAGAAGATAAAATTCGACAGTTTGTTGATTTATGCTGTATGAGCAATGTAAGTACTTTCTGACTTTATCTTGCAAATGTTATTTTTCCCTTTTTAAAGGTCGTGAGTACATTAAGAGAGGTTCTAAAAGTGATTTGGTATAATTGGATTTTTAGTCCAATTTCCACTGGTTGTTAATTCCAGAAATAGTTATAATGAGCTACAAGTTAATATTTACTGTCTTAGTTTTTTTCTTTTTTATTTGCAGTTTCTTAATTATGAATTCCTTATGCCACAAAATAGTTCACTCAGCTGAGAAAAGCTTTCACATATAAATCCTATTTCTTTCTTTCTTGGGAAATATCTTCCAACTCTTTTCCATCTACTTTTTAAACAATAACCTCATTATCCTTTATTACCTTATTATTCTCTATATGTATTTTCCAAGAATTCAACCCTCATTTTGAAAGGAAGCAATGTTAAGAAGAAGTTAATTTTTATTGTTTTGCAGATGACTTGCTAATTGCTTCTTATTCTTCTCTTTTTGTAGATTTCAGTGTTTCTGTTATCCCACAGATGTTTTGGATATTACATTCATGGTAGGTCAGTGCACGGGCATGCAGATACTAACATGGAAGAAATGAATATGAATCTTAAAAGAGAAGCGGTATGAATGTATTTTACATCATTTTATTTTTATATCTGTTTTGTTGTTGTTGCTGCAATAGTAAATGGGATTGTTTTCTTAATTTCCCCTTCTGATAGTTTATTATTGATGTATAAAAATGCCACCAATTTCTGAATATTAATTTTTGTATCCAGCTTTGCCAAATTCATTTATTAAATCTATAGTTTTTTGGTGGAGTCTTTTTCTGTGTACATTATCATGTCATCTGTGAATGACAGTTTTACTTCCTTCTAATTTGGATGATTCTTACTTCTTCTTGTCTGATTGCTATGGCTAGGACTTCTAGTACTCTGTTGAATAAGAGTGGTGAAAGTGAACATCCCTGTCTTATCCCTGATCTTAAGGGAAACACTTTTAGTTTTTGCCCATTAAGTCTGATGTTGGCTATAAGTTTGTCATATATGGCCTTATGTTAGGAACATTCCCTCTATTCCCACTTTGCTAAGAGTTTTTATTAGATATGGGTGCTGGATTTGTCAAATGCTTTTTCTGCATCTATTGATATGATCATGTGATTTTTATCCTTCATTTTGGTATATCATGTTTATTGATTTGTCAGTATTATACCAAACTTGCATCCTGGAATAAATCCCACTTGATCATGGTGTATGATCTTTTTAATGTGTTGCTGAATTCAATTTGCTTATGTATTTGTTGAGGATTTTGGAGTCTATGTTCGCTAGGGATATTGGCCTATCATTTTCTTTCTTTGTAGTACCTTTACCTTATTTTAGAATTAAGATAATGCTGGCCTTATAAAAAGAGCTTGGAAGTCTTCCCTCCTATTGAATTTTTTGGAATAGTGTGAAAAGGATAGGTGTTAATTCTTTGAATGTTTGATAAAATTCTCCAGTGAAGCTATCTGGTGTGTAAGAAGTATCTTCTTACAATTCTTTGTATTTTTGTGATGCTCATTATTACTTCTTTCATTGAGTCCTCTCTTTTTCTTGATGAGTCTGATTAGAGGTTTATCCATCTTTTTTACCTTTTCAAAGAACCATCTTGGTTTCATTGAGATTTGTGTTATTTTTTTAGTCTCTGTGTCATTTATTTCCATTCTGATCTTTATTATTTCCTTCCTTCTATTTGCTATGGGATTTGTTTGTTGTTCTTTTTCTGGTTCTTTTAGATGTAGGGTTAAATTGGCTATTTGAGACCTTTCTTGCTTCTTGACGTAGGCCTGTAATGCTGTGAACTTCCTCTCTCGGCTGCTTTAGATGTATCCCGTAGATTTGGGGTTGTTGTGTGTTCATTTTCATTTGTTTCCAGGTAATTTTTTATTTCTTCTTCGATCTCACTGTTAACCCATTCATTGTTAAATAACATGCTATTTAGCCTCCATCTGTTTGAATGTTTTTCATTTTTTTTATTGTAGTTGATTTCTAGTCTCATATAATTGCATCAGAAAGGATGCGTCATGATTTCAGTGTTCTTGAATTTGTTGAGACTTATTTTGTGTCCTAACATGTGGTCTTCAGGTTCGTGTGCACCTGAGAAGAATGTATATTCTGCTGTTTTGGAATGCAATGTTCTGTAAATATCAGTTAATTCTATCCAGTCCAATCAGGTGTGTTGTTCAAGGTCACTGTTGCCTTGCTGATTTTTTTGTCTGGGATATCCATCCACTGATAACAGTGGGGTGTTAAAGTCCCCTAATATGATTGTATTGCTGTTGACCTTTCCTTTAATGTTTACCAAGGTTTTCTTTTTATATTGAGGTGCTCCTATGTTGGGAGTGTTTACAAGGATTATATCCTCTTTTTGGATCAATCCCTTTAGTATTATGTAGTGATTTTGTCTCTTGTTATGGCCTTTGTTTTGAAGTTTATTTTGTCAGATTAAATATTGCTACTCCAGCTTTTTTTGTTTGTTTCCATTTGCATGGAATGTTTTCTTTCTTCACTTTCAGTCTGTATATCTTTTGTTCTCAGGTGGGTCTCTTCTAGACAGCATATACATGGGTCATGTTTTCTTATCCATTCAGCTACCCTGTGTCTCTTCATTGGAGATTTTAATTCATTTACACTCAAGAATTATTGACAGGTACATATATCGCCATTTTATCACTATACCTATGTTTAGCTCTCTCAATTTATTTTTTTCTTTCTTCTTCTTAAAGTAGACCCTTTAACATTTTTTGCAGTATCGGTTTGTTGGTAATGAACTCCTTTAGCCTTTTTTTTTCTTTTGGTCTGGAAAACTCTTTAGTTCACCTTCAATTTTAAATGATAGCCTTGCTGGGTAAAATAGTATTGGTTGTAGGTCCTTGCTTTTCATGACTTTGAATTTTTCATGCCAATCCCTCTAGCCCGAAGAGTTTCTGTTGAGAAATTACCTGACAGCCTTATGGGAGCTTCTTTGTAGGTAACTAATTGCTTTACTCTTACTGCTTTTCAGATCCTCTCTTTGGCTTTACCCTTTGCCATTTTAATTATGATGTCTTGGTACAGGCCTCTTTGGGTTCATCTTCATTGGGACTCTCTGTATTCCAGAACTCGTATGACTTTTTTTCACCAGTTAGGGAAGATCTCAGCCATTATTTCTTCAGGTAGGTTCTCTATCCCTTGTTCACTTTCTTCTTCTTCTGGTACACATATGATGCAGATGTTGTTACACTTGATGTTATCCCAGAGGTCTCTTAGACTTTTCCTCATTTTTAAAAAATTCTGTTTTCTTTTTGATGCTCTGCCTGGGTGCTTACTATTATCTTTTCCTCTAAATTGCTGATTTGATCCTCTGCTTCATTTAATCTGCTGTTGAGTCTTCCTAATCTATTCTTCATTTCAGATATTGTATTTTTCATTACAGACTGGTAGTCTTTCATGGTTTCTATGTCCTTTTTAATGTTTACTATCTCTTTGTTTAAGTCCTGACTGAGATCATCCATTCTTTCCCTGATATCCTTGAGTGTTCTAATAACCATTGTTTTAAACTCTGCATCTGGTATTTTGGTTGCTTCCATTTCATTTAGTTTTTCCTGGGGATTTCACTTGTTCTTTAATTCAGGGCATATTTCTTTGTCTCCCCATTTTGTTTTTGTGTATCAGGTAGTTCTACTGTGACTCCCAAACTCATTTTCATGGTTTTATTGTGAAGGTATCTTGCTGGGTTCAGTGGAACAGTCTTATACATCACCTGAACTCTCTGCTTCAGGAATGTTTCTTTAGGTTATGTGCACCCTCCTGTTGTAGATAAGTTTTGAATGCTGTTGACCCTTTTGCAGGTGGAGTTAACTCTTCAGGCTGGCTGACTAAAAGAGTAAAGCTCAGTCACCATGTACAAAACACCGTACAGGGGCTGCTTGAAGATGCGGTTGTTCCCAGCAGGGTCTGGTAACCTGCGAGAATCCCGCCTTTGGTGTGCTGGTTGTATGGCTATTTGGGTCAAGCTCTGGTGTGGTCTGAAGCCCACCACTGGGTGCGTTGGTCCTGGGTCCAACACCACTTGGGTGGTGTTCAGGTATAGATCAATATCAGATGTTGTGTAACCAGCCTTGGGTTTTCTCTCCAGAGCTACCATGATCTTCACTCTTTGTGGCTTCATCTGCTGGACCCGGGTGTGCATGAGAGGAACCCATCTGTGTATAAGGGTGGTCTTTGTCAGCTTAGGGCTGGGGGTAGATCTGTAAAAGGCCCGTGGCTCCCTGAGGTCCGCCACCACCGGTCAGCTACGCTACCTCCCCCAGAGGGTGCCTTGTCTTCCTCCAGAGCCTTCCAAGAAAGACTACAGAGTGAGCATAGGCTGGCCACAACTCACAGACCTTCCCACTGTTTGCGAGCTCAGTAGGTTGGGGGTCAGGAGGATGGGGATAGCGGATCCCCTCCTTGGGGGTCACGCAGTCAAGCACACAATGAGGGGAAAGTGGCCCCTACTCCAGAGCTAAACCACTCGGTCTCTGCCAAAGTCTCCAATTCTGGTTCCCCAGAAGGGGCATCCAACTGTCCCCTCTAAAGGAACAAGCTCTGCCGGACTGAGCCACTGGGCTCAGGAGGACAGATCAGAAGAGTTCCCTATTGGGAGTGATGCCCGCCAAGCCTGCAGTCTCAGACAGTAGCCTTTGAGGGACTCACTCTGAATATTCCAGCTCTGAGGCACTCTCCCTTTTTTCCCACGGAACGGAGCTCAGCAGGGCAGGTATCCAGGACTTGGCAGAGTGGATCCACACAGTCCCATTTTGGGTAGTGCCCACAACAAGCCTGTAGGAGGAGGGCAGACACTTCTTCCCCTTCCCAGGTTAGCGCGGGCTGAGCTCACCAGCGTGATAGGAACAGTTCCTCCATGATGTAGCCGCACAGCCTGTCACCTGCCCATCTGATTCCCAGACAAAATCTTCCCCAGGGGACACACTCTGAAAGTCCCAGCTCTGGTCCCTCTGTGCAGCTGAACTCAGGAAAATGGAGCTGGCTAAGTGATTCAACAGGTGGTGTGGGGGTACTCTGGCTGTGCACTTGAGATGGAGGAGACCAATCCCGTTTCCAAGGCCACACAGTTTAGTCACTGAGTCTCCAGCAAGTGCCTCCCCAGAAGAAGAGGGCCCCAGAGGGTACTGCTGGGTGCAGCCAGTTGACCCCTCCACAGGATCCAAGCATGGCAGAGTGGCCTTGCCACAGGTGGGGACTGGGCAGTGTACTCCCCAGGCTGGTACTATAACTATAGGAGCACTTGTCCCTGAGAATGTGGCATCTGGGCCTGCCAGGCATACTGAATGCCCTGATTTTCACCTCCAGATGCTCTGTAGGGTCCTCTTCCTATCTTCATGGCTCTGGGTTGGGGATCCCCTCGTAGGGTTGAGACCCCACACTCCTGGGGTAGGGAGTTTTGCAGCTGCACTGTCCCTTTGGCTCCTCAGCCACTGCACCTGGGTGCGAACGCTAGCCCTTTCCACAGCTCCTCTCTTCTTAACCTATCTCTGTGTGCCACCTTCTTCTGTAAATCCTTGGTTCTAATGTTTCAGTTTAGCTAGGCTTCCAAATGACTGCAGGTAAAAATCACCATTTTGTAGTGGCTAATGGATTAATCATATAGGCTACAATCATCAATGGATGCTAAAACAATCAACTGAAAGTAGATGGAATTTTATAGTGAAGAATCAGGTTGTCATAATGTAAACATACTGGCTCAATCTTACTACAGGTAAGAATTAGGAAAACTGACGTACTTCCTGTTACGACGCAGTGCAAAGTACATGTCACCCATGAAATATTCTTGCCTAAGGAAGTTGAACCTGAATATAATCAATTCTCTAGATCTAAACACTAGGTTACAAGAAATAGAGGGGATAGAAAGGAAAATTACATAATACCACAGGAAGCGATTAGCCAGATCCAGAAAGTAAGATGTCTCACAGGACAAGTGACCCAGTGTCTCCAACTAATCAAAGTCAGGAAGAGAAAAGAGGGGTGGTAGTGGAGGTGGTGAAGAACTGCTAGATAGTAAGAGAAATTTAAGAAACAAAACAATGAAATACAATGCAATGTTTTGAGAAGACTCTGGCTTCTGATTCAAACAAATCAACTATAAAAAAAAGGAAAAATCTGGAAGATTTAGTAAACCAAATATTAAATTATATTAAGGAAGATTAATTTTATTAGGTGTGAAAATGGCATAATGGTTTTTCTAAACACCTTATTAGATACACTTGAAACTAATACCAAAAAACATTGAATGTAAATCATAATTGAAAAATAATTTTTTTTAAAAAAAGACCTTATTAGAAATATATACAGAAGTATTTAGAAATGAAATGACATGGTATCTGGGGTTTGCTTGAAAAGAGAAGGAAAAGTTGGAAGGATAAATGAAATAAAATTAGTAAATAAATACCTAAGAGGAAAGTACAAGAGGATTTATTGATAAATGGATTATACCTATGACTTGTCAGAATTTAACACATGATAATGACCTCTCAAAGATGAATTTAATACATTTAACTGGATCAGTTGGCTAACTACTAGAAGTCATACCTAGATTGAAAAGTGAAATGTAAAATATTAAACTATGAAAATGTAAAAAAGAATATTTCAGGTTGGGAGGTAACATTGTAAGGAAAGCATCAAAAAGGGAATATTCATTGATTTTACTTTATTATTATGGAACATTTACATATCTGACAATCATATAAATAAAAGACATGGGTAGATTTGAAAGTCATGAATATCTGTAAGCAAACACTACATTAAAACCTCAATGGAAAAGTTACAAAAAGATTTTTAAAAATACATAAAAAACAGAAGAGACTGATCAACCTCTAAAAAATGTTTAGCTCATAAACAATCAAAGAAATGAATGTAAAAATAACATTTTTGCCCTCTACACATTAGCAAACTTATTTTAAAAAAGAAAAGTTGTTACTTTATTGCATTACAGACACCTGTAAAACTACTGGTCTCAGGATAAATTTTTATGAACCTTTTGTGGAGCATTTGGTGATGTATACCAACGACTTTTTAAAAGCTTATTATCTGTGACTCACTGATTGTATGAATCAAACTGAAGGAACTAATTAGCAATGTGAATAGCTAACTAACTAGGTTCAGGATCCTCATCACAGTGGTTAGTTATAAGGGCAAAAACATTTAAAAATGAGAGAATGTTAAATAAACTGGTTTACCTGTACAATAAAATCTTAGGTAAACATTTAAAATCATGTTTTATAGAATATTTGATGACATGGAGAGTTGCCTAGGATATAATGTTAGATGAAAAAGAAATTTGTGTGATCCCAGTTTTATGCCATCTATATACACATCTAGACAAAGGACTGGAAATGAAATACCTGTCCCTCTGGGTGTTGAGGCTGTAGGTGTTTTTTTTTCCTTCTCTTTCTCCTTACCTTTTTATATTTTATAAATCCTCTACAGTAGCATCTGTTTGATCAGAAGGAAAAAAACTGCACATTTTTTTAAAAAAGAGATATTTACTATATGTAGCTTTTCTTTCAGTCTGTGGAAAACTAAATGTTCTGCTTACAGATTAAGTTTAGACAAAGAAGGAGAATATTAAGCTCTAGAGGAGGCAAATAAGGACAAGAGAATGGAGGCAAGAGGACTTGAAGCATCGATGGGTATTGGCTAGGGGGTGGGATAGCGCAGAATTTTATATGTTTATTGTGGTCAGGAGTCATGTCAACGAGACCTGTATTGATGTCTAATCCATACATTAACTGTTGGGTCATATATCTCTACCTTATTTTGGAATTAATTCAAGAAGTGCTTTAAAAGTATTTTTAAACAACAATAAATAAAATAAAATAAAATAAAATCTATTGAATATTAAAAAAGTAAAAGTGAAATTAGTTATTAAAAAATAAAAGTATTTAGAAAACAAAAAAGGACTATTTGTATATATAAAAATAGTTAATTCTAAGATTCGACTTTTTGCATGCATTAAATAGCAGTAGAGTTAATCATAAAGAAAGCAAAGGATATCAATAGCCAATGAACTTAGTATGGATTTTTTTAAAACCAGGACAGAGTAAGGGAGATGAGGTGGAGACCTGCAATAGATTTTGACAAAAAAGCAGTAAGCAAACATAGAAGGGAATGGGAGCCTTGGATAAGGTTAGAATCTATTTGTTTCAATATGGTTTCAGTAAAATTTTAGTTGGCTTCTGAATTTTATAATATGTGATACCAATTAAGAGAAATTTTTTTGAAACATGGAATTTTTATAGTGTTGATCTTAATTTAAATCTTTTAACTTCTCAGGAAAATTTGTGTAGCCAGAGAGGTTTGGTTCCCAACACTGAGGGTCAGACTTTCCAGATTGCAGTTTCCAGCCAGATGCGACAGCACTATGACAGAATTCATGAGACGCTAACAAGGGTTGGTATAAAATACAATTACAATGTATTTTGCCAATGTTTCATGTTGTTTAAATGCCAAGAATATAAGACATTTGTATTTATTCTTGTCTCTTTTTCCCATTAGAAAAATGGACCTGCTAGACTATTGAGTTCATCAGCAACTACTTTTGAGCAGAGTATAAAAGCATACCATACTATGAATAAATTTCTTGGCTCTTTCATCGATCATGTATGTATGTCAGCATTTATATAATTTAAGCTAGAATCAAAATGCAGTTGCTCTTTTTTTTTTAAGTTAGCCAGGAATGTCAGTTATTTCTTTAGTTAAGCAAGGCGACGGACTTAGGAAACACCCTACTTTCTTTGCTGTCCAAATTAGTAACTGTGGCTTAAGAATAGATCTAGGTTATGTAAAAGTAAAATGAAATTTTATATATATATTAGCATATCGGTGATTACCTCAAAATATGTCTACACGGGAATTTTGTTAGCCAGTTCCCAAAACCTTACTGTATTACTTATTATAGAAATATGTTATGCTATGGTTATATTCCTAAAAAACCGATTCTAAACTAATTGTCAGTATGTCTAGCCCTAAGTACTACTAAGGGCATTTAAATATTAAAATATCCCTGAGAGAAATCTTGTTATAAAGTCCAGTGGAGTAAATTCAGCCTTTTTGAGGAACAGGTTTTCTTTGTGTACTACTCATTTTTTGTTTTCTTTTGATTTTTAAAAAATTGGGTAACATTGATTTCACTGCTGTTTTTGAAATGACTGTGGCTTTCTATATTAGGTTCATAAGGAAATGGACTACTTTATAAAAGATAAATTGCTTCTTGAAAGAATTCTTGGAATGGAATTCATGGAACCAATGGAAAAAAGCATCTTTTACAATGGTATCCTTCAACTGCCTTTCCTGAACGTGATTTCTGTTTTCAAAGTTTGAAAAGAAGTACTTGTAGTTATTAATTTTTCTTTTGACTTTATAATTTTATATAAAAAAGAGGAAACATAATGAACTTTGTTAATTTCTTGGAATTATAGTAGTTTTCTTTGTTCCATTTTATTATGTCTTGTAGCAAGGAACAAATCTGTAAAAGATAATTCTTCTACAGGAAAGTGAAAAAGCTGAACTTCAAAAGCAATGGCACACATAGAAGAGATAGGCAAACACGTAAAATTCAGATTTTATTGGAATGTTCATTCAGTAGCAAAAAACACTTGGAAGATTAACACTTGTCAACTGATTTTTAACATTTAATTTTCATTTTATCCAAATTCCTAAAAATCGTAGCTATCTGTGATGGGACTTGACTAAACATGATTTTTTAATCATTAAAAAGGTGATTAATGTATGTGCCACCTTTAATGTGACTGATAAGCTCTCACATGGCTTAGTAAGAATGGGAATGGCATGACCAGTGTCCTGGCCTAGATGTCCCTTACCCGTGGCATCACTGAGTGCCACATGCTGCGCCAGTCCTGGCGTACACAGACCAGTGGCCTCTCCCTCAGCAGCTTGTTTAGTAGACTGTGCAAGGTAGGAGGCATGTGCCTGGGAGAGGGGAGAGATGCTGGAATAGATGTCTGTGCAGGCACAGCTTACTTACACTGTGTACGGAGCCGAAAGCAGAAAAGCTACCCATAACCAGACATGGGTGAAGCCAGAGAAGCAACGTGGACAAGTTTGAACTGGGTCTTAAAAATGAGTAGCTGTTGTCAGACGGGAAGGTCAAGGGAAGAGAGGCAAAGACATTTTGTGCAGAAGGGGAAAGGGGCGTTATGCACTTAGGAACTTTGTGTCTGAAGCCTGGTATGAAGTGGGACACAGTGAGAGAGAGTGCATGAAAGATACAGAGGGCAGAGACCCAGCCCTGAGAAGTTAGCTTTATCCCACAGAGCAGTTGTTTCAAATAATTTTTTAAATTTTCGTCCCATAGGAGGTGTGCAGGTTAATTCATGGGGATATGAGAAGGAAATATTAAGACGTCTACTTGTATATTTGCAATTCCACCATTTTTAATTTATACTTTTAAAAATGTATAATGCATACAGTAGTAATTAACTAAGAACTATGCCCATTGCGGGATGCATGCTTCACATTTTATTCTGCTAAAGATGCATGATGAAAACAGTTTGGAAATGACTGTTAATGAACATGGACGTCATCGGAAAGTCCTAAACAGAGCTGATATGCAAATTGGAAGAATTATTCTGCGAGCAGTGAATAGGTTAAGGTAAAAACAGAACAGTGTAGTTTTTAGTCTTCTGGTCTTGGATTCAAAATCCAACTCTTCTATTTTTGTGGACTTGAGAAAATTGTTTACCCTTTCTGAACTTTAATGCCCTCTCTGTGCAATTAAGTACAACCCTCTAAAGGTTGTTTGGTTTTTACATGTGTTACCTTGTATAAGGAACCTGGTATGTACCAGTGTCTGGTATGAGTGGGCACCCAGTAAAGTGACATTATTACTCTTTCTAATAACAATACAGTCATCATCATCTTCTTGATTTTTATCGGGAGAGAATATTGGGATGAGAATATGAACTAAAGCGGTAGTAATGGGGATAAAGAAGGAAGATGACATTTAATGCCAGAGATGTCAGGTAAAAAAGTGGTAGAAGAGAGCGAGTGGTCAAAAATGACCACTTGTGTGACTAGGGGTCACAGCTTGTGTGACTAGGTGGTTGATGGTACCTCTCACTAAGATGAGGGGTGCAGATAAAGGGCCCTGGTTGTGAGGGGAAAGGGATGAATTTAGTTTTGAATATGTTGTGTCCTGAAGTATTTTTGAGGCCTTTAGGAAGAGATGTCCAGTAAGGCATTAAATGTAGGAGAATGGATTTAAGAAGGAAGCAGAGGCACACAGAAGCTGGGGCATCTCCTCAAATGAGGTCGTTGTTGGAGTAACGGCAGTGAAAGATCACCAGGCAGAGCATACACAAACACACACACGGAAGTGCACGTCTTGTAAGGATATAGCATAAAGGGCAGTGAATTTTCACAAGCTGAATGGATCCCTGGAGCTAGCACCCTGAACAAGAAAGAACATTACCAGCACGCTACATGTCCCTTGCATGAAAGAGCTCCTAAGTGGGTGTCGTGGGCAGTCTCAGTGGTTCTCGGGGCCTCCCTGAATACATGTGTCCTTGTTTTTCCTCCTGGTGGAAGGGTCTGTAGCTTCCATCAGAATCTTAGAAGGGAGTTTACATCCCCAAAAGGACCAACCTCCTTGTAAAGTGAGAAGAGGTTTCAAAGCAGAACCTTAGAGGACTATTTGAGACACAAATTATAGCACACTGTGTATCATTCTTGTCCTTGATGGTTTTGTTTTGCTTTTTTTAATTCTGAGAGGTTATCCTTTAGTTATATTAACAAAAAAAGGTATTCATTAACTGGTCTTTGAAACATATTGACAGTATACTTACACTACTAGCAATTACCAGTGGAGTTGGTGTGAAGTTAAAACTGAGTTTTAGCCCTGACCAGCGTGGCTCAGGGCTCAGATGGTTGGAGCATCATCCCATACATCGACATGTTGTAGGTTTGATTCATGGTCAGGGCATATACCTAGGTCATGGGTTTGACCCCCGATTGGGGCACATACAGATGGTGGCAGCATGTCGAGGTTTCTTCCTCCCTATCTCCTGCCCTCTCTCTCTCTCTCCCCATCCCCACCCCCTTACCACACCCCCTTCCTTTCTCTCTGAAAGCGATGAAAAAAATGTCCTCAAGTGAGGATAAAAAAAATTTTAACTGAGTTTTATGAGCAGAGTTCCTTAACTAAACTTTTAGATTACCAAATTTTAATATCCTGTTTATTTTGTGTAAGCCATAAAGTATTATAGATAGTAACAAGTTTCTTTTGTGCTGTTTTTAAATTTCTAATTTATATTTTATAAATTGCTTTTTTTTAATAGATGAAGTTTATTCTTTCAGCAGTGTTCTGTATTATGGAAATGAAGCCACTCTTCTTATTTATGATCTGCTGTTCTTCTGTGTTGTGGACTTGGCTTGCCAAAATTTTATTTTAGCAGCCTTCCTCACATACCTACAACAAGAGGTAATGCTTTACATTTTTACTGGGTTTCTTTGAAAAGAAATGTGTTGAAAGTAGATAGTTATTTTTATAGAACAAAGTAACAATGTTTACTTTCACTAGGGAGTGTAAAGGTTTAGAACCCTACCAAAAACAAGTAACATTTCAACCAGTGTCATTCCACACTCTCCGTCAGGATCAGTGAATTTACTGGGGTCTGTGGAGGGCGGAAGTTACTTAGGCAGATGTGAAAGGAATCCTGTAGGAAGACATTTACATTGTTCATCTCCTGGATGCCAGATGTGAGTGGTGATTAGAGTCCCAGTCAAGGCGAGCGCTGGAGGTCTAGCTCAGGGCTAGTTTAATTTAGGTATTTTAATTGATTTGCATATTCAGTTTATGTATTTTTATAATTCTGAATTGTTTTAATTTTTTCCCAGATTTTTAGATTTATCCGTAATATAGTAGGACAGAAGAATTTGGCATCCAAAACATTGGTGGATCAAAGATTTTTGATTTAATTTATTAAATAGATAACTTGAAGACTCCATAAAATCATGGCCAAAAAAAAGGGTCATGATTATCAGGTTTGTTTGCTATATTTTTTTAAAACTTGTAATACAAATTATTCTATTTTTATTTGTTTTTAACTTCCAGAAAGATTTATTTTTATCATTTGTGGATACATTACTTGTTTTGTGAGTATATAATATGATATAATGGAAAATACTGTTTTTTATTGTGTATAATATTTAATTCACCAACTTGTAAATTAGCACTGACAATAGGGAGAAAATCTAAATGTTGCTTTCAGCATAACACTTTTTAATGATAATCAAAACAGTCTCCATCATTTGTCTCTGTAGATTATTTGTTAAGCTGGGATTTTCCTGCATATTTTTCACATTGAAATGATTATTTGATTCCAAGTTCAAGCCTAGTTTTCATTTCAGTATTTACTTGTTTTACATATTTTATGGTTAAATGAGTACCAAAAAATATTTTAAAGTTTACTTAGAAATTTAAAATTGTATATTGCTAACCCAATTTGCCTCATCTTAATTGCTCACCCTCTTTAGCAGTAGACTAATTCACTATTGGATGAATAGGCATTTCGAGACACGGTACATATCCTTCCTTGGTATACTTGTATTATTAGATTAGTATACTCTTTTCATGAAATGTCATCTACCTTTATTAGGCTATAATGTGTGACATTTTCCCAATGTAGTTTTTTATGCATTTTAAATTACTTAACATTTAAAAAGCATTATCAAAGTTTTGCTCCTCTATTATGTTTAAAGATTGTAAATAACAAACTGTAAATTATGTTGTGTTGATGAGGTGATTTATTGAAAGGAAACTTAGGCTTCCTAAGTCAGTAGGCTTATATTTTTTAAATTAAGGGGAAAATATTAGGACCCAAAATATACTTAATGCAAATTCTGAGCCATGCAGCTAATAATTTTTTATTATATGATTTTTTCTCCATGATGCTCTTTAATAATCCTTTTTATTGTGTACTCTGTTCTTGAAAGGCACCTCATATCAATATTTCAAGTATAATGATCATTTACCCCCCAACCAACGTTTCTTACTGTCTTCTATAGTAATACTATGTAAATACTTTCATGTTATGTAAATATCGTTTATATTTTTTAATTTAAAATATAGAATAAAACATTTGGTGTTTCTGTTTCCTGTTTGGTTAATGTGTGTTTCATGAATAGCATTTACAAATAAATGCAGCATACTGGGGCGGCCGTCCCCAGCCACTGCCGAAGTCGAATCTTACACATTTCCCTGAATCTTGAGAATTGCTGAGGAGAAAGAGGGAGGGCGAATGAGTCAAGTATTTGAAACTCTAGTTCTGAAAGTTCACATTATAGGAATCCCTTTATAAAAGTTGCAGACATAATATACTAGCATGGGTTTTTTTTTAAAAAAAACCACCTGCATAGAAGCATATGAAAAATATTCAGCACTTATTCCACATATTAGAAGTTCATATTAGTGTAACTGTTTTTTTAAGTGGACATTTCAAAAACAATAGGATCAGTTGACTCACCTGCTGATAAAACAGAGAAAAGACATTTAAAAATCATTCTACACTCTTTTTTTTATAGTATTTTATCTGGTTAGATGCAGAAAATTGGGTTCATATGCTGTTGACTCCTCTGTTCACATTGCCATAATTTAAATTTTATGATCACATGACTCATTTTCCACAGAGTTTTAATCTTTTGTCTATTTCTATAGCACCAACTCATTGTACTTTTTTATCTTGTGTTCCCAATTTTACTGATGAGTTAGAACCATTCGATAAGTCTCTTCATCATTTCATAATGAAACATCCCCTAGATTCACCTACAAGTTGTTTACAAGCTGCTGTGTGCTTTGTGTCCTCCCCCAGAAGCACAGGCTCCTAAAATAATTCTGCACTCAATCCCTCTGTCAAGAGATGTTTATACTTGTTTACTTGTATTCTACTGCTTTCTTAACAAACTGCCTTTTGAGAAGGCTCTACTGGTTACCTAGATTGAGAAGCATTCAAAATGAACATTAACTCAGTGCTTGTAAACCTGAAACGTGCATTCTTTTTGTTGTCTGTAAATGTTGACGGATAAAACCTGGAAGAAAATAAATGTAAGTCGAGTGGTGTGGCTCACTGGAAAATGCTCTGGATTTAGTAACAGAAGGCCTGGATTCAAATTAGAATTTTACCCCTGTTACTTTCTAGCTCTGGAACCTTAAACGAAGTCATTTGGCATCTTTGAGCTTGATTCTGCATCTTTACAATGGAAATAATGACCTGTGCTTACCACTTCATTAGACAGACATATAATAGTGAGTAAACTTTGGACACTGGAATTCTTATAATTTTCAGTTTAAAATTTCTGTCTCCAACTATATTTGTATTTTGCTCATAAATTAATTTTATGATACTAAAACTCAGATTACTGCTGTAATATCTGAGCCTTTTACTTCATCCACTCTAGCCTCTCCAGCAAGGGGCCCTGGCAGAAGTCACAACTGTGGGTAAAACGAGGCATGAAGGAGCTGTCAGCACACCACGCTGCAGATGTGGTTCATGGTGCAGCTTAGAAAGAAGAGGGAAGACAAAGGAATATTTTCTTCGGAAGGGAGAGTTCGATGTGCATATTCATTCAAGCAATATTTCTACCTCTTCCCACTCCCCAGTTACTTAGAAGGTTCTTAGTTAGTAGAGGAAACAGGTATGTTAACCAATAATTAACAGCAACCTGAAAAGTGCTATAGCCACCAGGGTGTGAGATGTTGAAAGCTCTTAACTGCATCTGCAGTCATCAGGGTTTTGACCTGGAAAGGTGGTATTTGAGTTAAGATTTAAAGTGTGATCAAAGCAAGGAACAGTAGTACAGGCTCTGAGGTGAAACACGTGCTAGCTGTGTACTTCAGGTGGTCTGCACACGGAATACATGTCCAGGGTGGGCGAAAATAGGCTTACAGTTTATTATCTATTTATTACTTTATATTTTTATTCTCTCCATACGATTGTAAACCTACTTTTGCCCATCCCTGTATTTATGTTCTTTAAAGTTTTTTATATATTATGATGTTTTCACATCTTAAATTTTTTTCACACTGCCTTCCTGAGACTAGCCAGTTTTTAGAGTTAGCAAAAAGCCTAGCCTGGAGCACATTTTTGGTGCAAACTAACCCATCCAAATCCATACCTGCTCTCTCTGGTCCACACATGCAGGAGGCAGCATTCCTCTGCCGTTACCATCCCAGGACCAGGTACCTGGCAATCAGGGACCAGGGACCACTCCGATAGCTTAGAGCCTGCTGTAATTATTCAAGATAGCCAATTCTAAACTGGTCACCTCGGACCTGCCTTACCTTCTCTGCGGAAATGCAGAAACTATACTGTGGCTTCCCCTCACTCCTGTCCCTCTGCTTCCTGACCAGCACTGGTGCTTCTCCAGGGGGCTCTGTGGCATGGGTGCCTGTGTGGCATGGCATGCCTCCTGTTGCCAGGATCTGTGAGTGTAATAAACTTTGTCTCCTCTTGTGGCCCCACCGACTGACCACATTAAAAAACAGAACAGTACTTTAAGGGGGGGTTGGACAAAGATGAGGTTGGAAAGAAAAACAACTGTATCAATAAAGTTTTTACATCAAGCCACAGTGTATGGAGAGTTTAAGCTAAGCTCACTGGTCTACCTTAAAAAAAAATACTTCAGCACCCCAAAGAGTGAGTGAATGGATGAAGTGGGAGAAGAGGGATGTTCCATAGTCAAATTTCTCTGAAACGATTGATGGCCCGTGATCTCGGAGACTGGTGTGTTCCCGGCTCCCGCCCATTGGCTGGCTGCACTGCCTGTAAAAGAGGCAGCAAAGGGGGAGTGGCTGAGAGCTCGGAATCTGGACCAGACTGCCTGTTTTCAAGTACGAGCTTCATCACTTACGAGTCAGATGATTTGGAGCAAGTCACTTACCTCCCTGTGACAAAATTTCCTCATCTGTAAAAGGGAATAATAGTACCTACCATACAGAGTTATTGGGAAGATTAAATGAGTTAATGGGTATCCAGTGCTTGGAAGACTGCCTGGTACATAGTAAATGCTACGTGTAGTAGCAGTAGTGGTGGTAGTAGTAATAGCAGTAAGTTCCATTCATACTTAATTCTAAGAGAGACCCATGTTAGTTTCTCCAGAGCCTGCATTAAGGCATTGCTGGGAGTGCTAGGAGAACGATACACAGCCCAACACAAAGCAGTCTGTGGGCTTAAAAAACAGCTTTGCTTCTAGTATAATTACTATTAAAAGAATACATGGCTGTGGCTCAAGGATGAACAGTGGCCCCTGGAACTGAGTCTAGAAACAGACCCACAGGTCTGAGACAAGGGCGACGTGCAGAGCAGTGAGGAAAGGGTGGTGTTTCAATGGTCCACTGAGCGGAAGGACCTCTACCCCAGTCACACACAAAAATCAATTCCAGGCAGATGGAAGATACAAATGTGAAAGGTTAAGTGGTACAGCTTCTACAAGCTAACATAGGAGAATATGTTTATGATTATTGTACTGGCCAAGATTTCTTAAGACCCAAGAAACCAACCCTAAAGGAAAACATTGGTAAGTTGAAGTTTACATTCTAAATTAAATGTACACTTATGTGTATTCACATTAAATATAAGTTTTCTGTTTATGTTGAAATTAGGAACTCTATTAATCAAAATTAATTGAGGAAAGGCAAACCTCAATATGAGAAAAAATATTTAAAAACATCTATCTGACAAATCACTTCCATCCACAATAATGAATTAGTAAAATCAGTAAGGAGAAAACAGCCTAGTAGAAAAATGGGCAAAGGACTGAAGACACATGTCTCAAAAAATAAAAGGGTTTCCAAGTGACCCATAAGCACGTGTAAGTGCTCAGCCTTAGTCATGAGAATGCAAAATAAAATCAAAATACCACTCTCTACACAGCCTCACAATTTAAAAACTTAGAATACCAACTGTTGATAAGGATGTGGATGGAGCAAATGACTTTCATAGTACATTTATTATATAAAGTGAGGTGTCTCATCTTAAGCTGTAACTTCCAAGTGGACTAGTTTGTAATTATCTTGAGGACATGAGACATCGTTGCTCTGCATTTGATGGAAGACACAGTGACAGCAGATGGCAGTAGAGGGCACACTAAGCTCTTCAGAACACTTTCCTCCAGGCGGTGAGCTCAGGACTGGGGAGCCTAGAAGACTGCTCCCTCTCCCCTCGGCTCACTACCTGCACCACTGCGCTGTGGTCCTTCCCCTTACTCACCAGAGCGCTGCGCAGTTCAGATGATAAGGTGTACTCTTCTATATGTAGTGCTGAGGTGTTTGGGTTTGGGAACTGAATGCTAAAGATAGAAATATACTTTCATCCATCTCCCAGGGACAGGGTCACAAAACAGGTCACATCTCAGGGAATAACAAAAAGAACTGATTATCCGTGATTATGGACTCCCCTCATCTGAATGCAACACACATTTACATTAAAGCTTTTTAGAAAGAAAACCATTACCCAGAGCATGTAATGCCTCTTTTGCACATAAATACAGTCTCTCCAAATGGGAGTCTGTGACATTTTCTTTTATATCATGATACACATTACATCATCTATGACATACTACACTCTATGTTTTAATGCTATATGTTATACAATTTTAATGTGGCAACTTTAAACCTTCACCAAAGGCAGTATGGTCTCAAAGACCATATAGCCCACTTTCTTAGGTTCTCCTAGAGTTTGTTTCAGTGTGAGTGAGGCTTCCATATTAAACAAGATTGCAGGAGGTGTTTTTCCACATGTGTAAATTTGTATACACGTGTGCATTTCACGTATATTTTGTTTACATATATTTGTACTTTTTAATACTGTTTTGGTATTACTTCTCTAGTCTACATCTCTTATATTTATTCTTTTATGTGATGAAACCAAAAAAAAGAGAAAAACAATCACACGAAGTCTTGAGCTGACTGAGAGCACTTTGGACAAGCCTGTTACTGGGTCTGGTTTCTACCAGTCTCATTACCCTTAACTTGTACCTGTTCCTTTCCTTGGAAGAGAAGGGTGGAAATTACATATGGGGGTCAATGTTTTGACCTGCTGCTTACTCAGACAACTTTCTAATAACTGTATAAACTTACAGACAACTTTCTTATATATATCTTCCACTTATAAATCTGTTGTTTTGTTTTCACAAATGACAGCAAAGATAAACAAGATTTTTCATCAAAGAATTAGTTTATCCCCTCCACCCCCACCCAATCACTTTGGACACTTGGACACAATCAAGTGACAGAAAAGGAAGCTCCTGGGTAGCTGGTAGCACCACTTATAAATACTCATCATTTAGGGGGAAACCAGGTATGTTTTGATCCCTCTTTTACCTCAGTTGTCTGGTACTGCACCAGGACCATAATAGTAGGTGTTTGAAGGAATTAGTGAATGGATATTCTGGTTGGCGTTATCATCTATTACAATGAAGAGCTTCTGGGTGAGATCTCACGATGCCATTACTGCTTGCTTGTATGGAGCATAATCAATTTGCAAATATTTATCCAGTGCTTGCAAATGATGGATACAATACTAGATGCTAGGGACTCAGTGGCCTCTACCGTGATGGAGCTTATGGTTGAAGAGAAAAGACAGAATAACAGATAAACACAAATATCATAAGTACTGTATTAGTTTTTTTATGGCTGCTGTTAAAAATTACCACAACTTAGTGGCTTAAAACAACACACATTTATATCTTACAGTTCTGGATATCATAAGTCTGAAATGGTCTCTCTGGGCTAAAAACAAAGTTGGCAGCAGGGCTGTGTCCATCCAGAGGCTCTAAGGCAGGGAGAATCCTTTCTTGCCTTTTCCAGCTTCTGGAGGCCAACTCCATCCTCGGCCCTTGGCCCCTTTCTATTTCCTCAAGGCCAGCAGCATAGCATCTTCAAATTTCTTTCTTTCTATTTATTTATGGACTGATTTTAGGGAGAGAGAGAAAGGGAGAGAGAGAGGAGCATCAAGTTGTTCCACTTATTTATGCATTCATTGGTTGCTTCTTGTATGTGCCCTGACTTGGGATTGAACCCACAACCTTGGGGTTTTGGGACTATGCTCTAACCAACTGGGTACCTTGGCCAGGGTTTCAAATTTCTTTCTGACTCTGACTCTCCTGCCTCCCTCCTTCACTTACAAGGACTCCTGTGATTGCATTGGGCCCACCATATAATCTTCATATCCAGATCCTGAAGCATACCTGCAAAGTTCCTTATATGTTGTAATATATTCACAGGTTCTGGGGATTAGGATATGGACATCTTGAGGGTAGGGGAGATTTTTCTAACCACCAGAAGCACTAATAAGAAAATCAATAGAACACAAGAACATAAAACCTGAAATAGTTTGGTAACCTGGAAAGGCCTATGGAAGAGCTACAGGCCACTTCAGAGCACCACCACCATGCCCCTGCATAGCCAATCCTCCACAGAGGGCAGAGGTTGGAGGTTGGAGGTCACTGATCACAGCCAGTCCTTGCAGCTGACTGGCCTCGGTAAATCCCTCCCATTGACCTGCCAACAGCAATCAAAGCTCAACTACAGGATGAGGGTGTACTCAGCCCACACGAAGGGCGCACCTCAAGTACCCAGCTTGGATGATAGGAGGGGCTGTGCCACTGGACCCTACAGGACAGCTAGTACATTAGGCCATGCTACCAAGACAGGGAGTCATAGCAGCTCCACCTAATACATAGAAACAAACATAGGGAGGCTGCTAAAATGAGACAAAGAAACATGCCCCAAATGAAAGAACAGATCAAAACTCCAGAAAAAGAACTAAACAAAAGGAGATAAGCACTGTATCAGATGTAGAGTTCAAACACTGGTTATAAGGATGCTCAAGGAATTTAGTGAGGACCTCAACAACATAAAAAGATCTAGTCAGGAATAAAAATACACTAATTAAAATAAAGGACAATTTCCAGGGAAACAACTGCAGAGTGGATGAAGCCAAGAATCAAATCAATGATTTGGGACATAAGGAAGCAAAAAACAACAAACCAGAACAACAGGAAGAAAAACAAATCCAAAAAAACCCAAGGATAGTGTAAGCAGCCTCTGGGACTTTAAGCATTCCAACATTTGCATCATAAGGGTCCTAGAAGAAGAAGAGAAAGAGCAAGAAACTGGAAATCTATTTGAAAAAATAGTGAAAGAAAACCCTAATTTGGTGAAGGAAACAGACATGCAAGTCCAGGAAGAACTGAGAGTCCCAAACAAGATGGACTCAAAGAGCCCTGCATCAAGACACATCATAATTAAGATGCCAAAGGTTAAAGATAAGGAGAGAATCTTAAAAGCAGCAAGAGAAAAGCAATTAGTTACCTACAGGGGAGTTCCCATTAGACTGTCAGTTGACTTCTCAAAAACTGCAGACTAGAAGAGATTGGCAACAAATATTCAAAGTCATGAAAAGCAGGGACCTACAGCCAAGATTGCTCTACGCAGCAAAGATACCATTTAGAATTGAAGGGCAGATAAAGAGCTTCCCAGACAAGAAAAAACTAAAAGAGTTCATCATCACCAAATCATTATATGAAATGTTAAAGGGACTTATTTAACAAAAAAGATCAAAACTATGAACAATAAAATGGCAATAAATACATATCTATCAACAATTGAATCTGAAAAACAAACTAAACAAATAAGAAGAGAGATAGAAACCTCAGTACGGAAAGCATTATGATAGTTGCCATATGGGAGGGGGGTGTGGAGGAATGGGTGAAGTGAGGAGATTAAGAAGTACAAATTGGTAGTTACAGAATAGCCATGAGGATGTAAACTATAGTACAGGAAATGGAGTAGCCAGAGAACTTTTATACATGACCCATGGACATGAACAAATGTATGAGGATTGCCTGAGGGAGTAGAGAGTGCTGGATGGAGGGGGGCAAAGAGGAGAAAATTGGGACAACTGAAATAGTGTAATAATAAATTATAAATTAAAAAAACAAAACATTTCCTTCCTCTTAAAAAACAGTTATGATAGATGTTATGCCTCAGAGTATCAAACCTGAACAGTAACCAAATGAAAACTCCAAACCCATTTCATTTATTCTGCCCACTTCCCTTGGTTCTTACAAAGCTGCAGTAAGAGTCCTTATTTAATCCTTTTTTTGGTTTTGTTGGGGTTATTTTGTTTGTTTGTTTTCTGTAGGCTTAGAATAAAGAGACAGAGTAGAATTATAGCTAAGAGCAAAAACTTTCAATTCCAAGAGACCTAGATCTGAATTCCCACTACTGTAAGTCCTTTGTGTGTGACTATAAGCAGACTCTTCCACTCAATGGGCCTGTCCTGCATCTGTAAAACCAGATAAATATTTGTCTCAAGAGAGTCCTTTTAAAGACTGAAGGAGATAATAGACATAAACTTGTTACCACAGTGCCTGAAATAGGTAAGGCAAGTGCACAATGAATGTAGTAATCATTGTACATGAATTATCACTGTGACAACCACAAAACCAATTAATGTGACATGCTTACATATGGAACACTTCTGCAGCATTCCTGATGGCAATCCTGAGGATGAGACCTGGCCTAACAGCAGTGCTCCCGAAAAAGTAATAACTTCAACTGACCAAACAAGCTCATTACGGAACAACACGGGGATGCTGTTGTTAATGAAATTTAAGGCCACATTAATTGAGTATCCAAAATAAAGGAGGAAAAGGCTCTATTATGTGCTGTTCACATCTTACCTATGGTATTCTGAATGTACCTGGTTCTAAGGGGCCTTGATAAATTTGATTTTATTTGGAGAGTAGTAATTAGGATGGGGAAGGATCTAGTGATGCCTGAGGAAGAATAATAGAAGAAAATGAGGAGGGGGAAACCAGAACCATGATGGCTTTCTTCAAATATTTGTCCAATGAAGGATGGAGTTAACATCCATATAGTTCCCAAGGACAGAACTAGGATAAGTAAATGGAAGCTATGACACAGTAGATTTCAGCTGAAGAGAGGAAAGAAATCTCAAATAATTTAGAGCTGCCTAAACAACAACGGCTCCTTCATTCAGGTCTTCCTACAGAATCTTGCGGCAATGAGTACGGAATGCAGACGGGTTACCTGCCTTGGAGGAAAGGACAGATCACATAAATTCCATGGTTCTTTCCTAGTCTGCCCCTTAGGTATTATTCACACAAAGCCTTCCCAGATGAATCCACAACATGAAAGGAGGGTGTCTATTAGCCTCCAAGATGGTGAGGCTTGAAGACAGAAATACTGCAAATCCCTTAAAGCATTGTCTTGCACACAGAATAAACTCCAGGATCAGAAACTAACTGGATCACAAAAAGCTCTTATTTATATGGTTCAGCCATTCTGGCAAATATAATTTATTCCACAATGTGTGTGTCCAAGTCCATAAGGGTTGTTCTGAGGGGTCCTATAAATAAGAAATGGTGCCCCGGCCAGTGTGGCTCAGTTGATATAAGTGTTGTTCTGTAACCGAAGGGTTGCATGTTCAACTCCTGGTCAGGGCACATACCTAGGTTGCAGGTCCTATTCCTGGTCCAGACCCTCATGATCCCCTATAGGGTGCATACAGGAGGCAACTAATCAATGCTTCTCTCTTTGCCTTCCTATCTCCTTTCCCCTCTCTCTGAAAGCAATGAAAAAATATCCTCTAGTAAGATTTTTTTTAAAAAAAAAGCAGAGTTAACTTTGAAAATGCATAGAATGAAGCCAAGTGAATAGACTATTGATAAATAGTCAAATTTATAGAAACCTATCAGGACTTAATAGAAGAAAAACCAATTTATAGGTGTGGTGCCTTTATATTTTAGTGGGGAAAAAAACCATGTATGACCATGGTTATGTGTACTTCCCACTGATCTGAATATGGTTGTATAAGAGGAGTTTTGGGAGAACTTACAGAGTGTAAGTCCTCAAAACTCACACCTACTTGTTTGGGAAATAATAGTCTATTCAATTAACAAGCACTTAGTAAGGATCTTAAAAAAAAACAGGTGATGTGGAGGATCTATGAAGAGCAAAGGCAAGAACTCTCTGCTCTAGAAGAGTTCAGTGCAATGAACAAGAAAAGCAAATATAACATAAAAATGTGATAAAATCCAAGATCTTCCTATCTGAACCACTGTTGGTCAGTCTCTGGGAGTTGCCAGCTTCAGAAGAGCTAGAAACAGAGACAAGTCAGATGCCAGAGAGAGCACAGACAAGATGAGGAGCACAGCGCTGGCGGGGAGCTGAGGTCAGGTAGCTGTCGGACTGTGGGGCTCCGGCGATAGGCCTGGCAAGTTGGAGCAAGCACAAGCCTGGAGGACAAATTTGACATCAGAACTGACAGGGCTTGGGGGAGAGGTAGGACAAGGGAAGGAGGGACCTAAAGCAGGAGACCTGAGACAGCTTGTCGGAAGAACATTCTGTTGCAGTGGGGATATTCCCCAAGACCTAGTGACCAGTTCCATGGGACATTCCACTGCTGGTCTTAAGGGCTGTATTACCCAACCAAGTCTAGCTACAGCGGCATACACAGAGTGGTAGGGAGGGAAAGGTGTCAGTTGGGCTTTTTCGGGCTTCACAGCAGAGGTAACAGAGTTTGGTTGCATGAAGGGTAGAAGATGGAAAGCAAATGGTTCAAGATGAGGCTGGGAAATCGCTACCCATGGCCAACATTCATCAAGTACTTTCTTTTTAAAAAAAATATTAAAAAGATTTTATTTATCTATTTTTAGAAAAAGGGGCAGGGAGAGAGAATGAGAGGAAGAGAAACATAATGTGTGGTTGCCTCCGGTGTGTCCCCAACCAGGGACCGGGCCTCCACCCAGGCATGTGCCCTGACTGGGAATCTAACCTGTGACCCTTTGGTTCGCAGACTGGAGCTCAATCCACTGAGCTGCACCAGCCAGGGCTTTCTTTCTTTTTTTCTTTTTATGTATTTTAGATGTTTTAAAAATGAAACGTGTGATCCTTCCTTAAAAGAAAGACATGTAAATACATGTAAGTGTTGTAGGCATCGTGTCTGGATGTGGCTGGCCCAGGCCTTCCTCGCATCTGCCTGCAGCCGGAGAGATGCCCGGAGTTAACCTCCGGCCCAGAGTGGAGCCACCACAGGTGGGCTCAACTTTTGCTTTAGGAACCACCTAGTCCTTTTTTTTAACAAAAAGAACAATGTTTCTTACAATGCAAAAAGCTCTTTGTACCGAAAAAAAAAAAAGAAAGAAATTGAGGTTTAGAGAGGTTATATAACCTTATCCAAGGTTTTACACTAAAATGTGGGTTATAATTCTAGAGCAGTACTATTAACTATTACTATTAACTACTAAAGTTCAATTTGTAGCACAAGTATAGTACTTTTTCAATGTAGTAAAAGGTCTCAACTCTCTCTTGTAGACAGTGGTAATGAATTGAAGGTCTCAAAGCCAAAGACTGACGTGGGTTTGGTAACATGGTGAATGTCATCAGCATAAACTTTAGAGACCCCAAGTGCAAACACCAGTTCTCTGACTCTTTGAGGATGCCTGATGAGAATAATTTTCTGAGTTCTCAAATTCCTGTTGTAAGTTAAGAATAATAACAATGTCTTCTTGCTGGAATGCTGTGGTGCTTAGGTATAATAATGCATAGGAAGGCCATTTGGTAACTACCAAGCTAAAAGTAAATATTAGCTATTATGATTTGTACTGTAGTTTAGAAAAATCCAACAGCTATGGCGCTGAGCCCCTGGGGACCATTGTAACGGTCCAGATGAAGAAGGGCCCACACAAAGGCAGTGACAATGAGGATGGAGAGGGAGTACCTGTGTGATAGGCAATTAGGCCAGTTTACAAATGGGACCATGTGACTGATTGGATATGGAAGGGAAAGGAAAGGGGGTCAGGACAATTCAGAGTTTTCTGTTGAGTAATCAGGTGGATGGTGATGTCAGTAAGGCAGGAACAGGGGTGGGCAGGATAATGCTTCTATTTCAGGACCGTTGTGAGGAGGCGGCTGTGAGGCATTCAGCAAGAGGGGGTGGTGAAGTGAGTGGGACTGAGAGTGGAGGGCTCAGAAGAGCCGTGAGCTGTAGATTCAGATTTGGACACTCTGGGTACATGTGTGACTAAAACTAGGAGAGTAAGGTAATGTAAAGAGATGGTCTGCAACCCTTCACAGCCAAGGAGCCTTCCCCACTCTCACACGAAAATAAATGGCTGATGCAGAAACCCAACTGTAAAAGAGATCAAAAGAAAGCATTTCTGGTCAAATCCGGAATGAGTTGCCTGAAGCCCCCACTGCTTGAGACAGTCCCTGAACAGGCTTCACTGAGCCCCGTTTGAGAGCCACCAACTTGAAGCAAAATGAGAAAGAGGAGGGTTAATTGCTGTACTGAGTCTACAAGAAAATAGCTTACAGAAAACCAGATTGGAATTCCCATTTTGGACTTTTTTAAGTTGTTTTGAAACTCTTAATTCCTTTGGATGCCTCACCCTGTCATAGGCTGTACTAATTTCTTTCTGGCCAGCTCTCACAGATGCCTGACGGGGACAGTGTCCCTGCTTGTACACTGGAAGCCACAGCGCCATTCAGGTCAAGAGAGTTGGCGGAGAGCGTAGACTAAGGCCTGTGGTCAGGTCCGTGCACGCTGGCCTTCCTCACCAGGGGTGGGTGCTGTGTACATCTGCTGGGTCCCCGGCACTGAGGCAACCAAGTTTGCCACAGTTACCGTGAGGCTCTTCTGTGACCGTGAAACTACATCAATGTTACCCATTTACGTGAAGAGCTGTTTAATAAAAAATCATCCTAGATATTTCACATGTAAGCTTTTTAAAAAGTTGAATTGATTGAACTTTTCCTCCTAATTAAATTCATTGAATCTGCTTATTTCAATACTCTTAAGACCTTAATCCCAAATCCAATAAAAGTAGTTTGGTTTGGTTATTGAGTCAGAAAGACATAATCACATGATGCAGACAATAGGAACAAAGAAAGGAGAGCAGGAGACAAAGAGAAGAAAGGACAAGTAGGCGACATAGCAGTAGTTACTGTTAAAAGCAACCACAAATATGAAAATCTCTAAAATCTCAGTGACTTAACACAATGTAAGTTCATTTCTCACTCAAAGCTTAGTGTTGCGACGTTTATGATTGGTGCGTGGGCATTCATCCCGCGACTTGGCCTCAGCGTCCTCGCCTGGCTCCGCTGCCATTTGGTTGGTGAGTGGAGCGGGGAGCAGATTCTCTGGGCCGCGCCTGAAGGCGAGCGCATCACTTCTGAACGTTTTCCCTCCACCGGAACGTCCACCGGAACTAGTCCCGAGGCCACGGCACTCTGCTGCGGGGCTGGGAGGTGTAGTCCAGCCACGTGTGCTCGGAAGGTGGAAGTGGTATACTGAACATCTAGCCAGTCTCTGCCACAGATTAAAAAGTGCCTATGTTCAGGTTTTGTGAAACTTAGGAAAAATTAATTCCTTGCATATAAAAAATTTCACACTGATTCATCCTCTACTATGGAAGCCTTAATCTAAAGGACTGATGAAGTGAATATTGAATACTCTCAATTCTGCCATAAACATCAGTTCATTCTTAAGTGGGAGTGCTTTACCATGTTGTCAAATGCACCCGAAAAAGAAATGTTCATCACTTTTATAGGTAAGGCACAACACAAAAACATAGTTTTTAAAACAATGTATTACAAATAATGAAATAAAAGTGTATTTTTATTTGATGCAGCTCAGCATTGTTATATAAACGTTTTCTTTACAAACTTCTTTAACAAAAAACTTCTTCATATTCTTACCCCTACAAAAAAGAATTTTTTAAAAAGCTAGACATATACCCACTGAGTCATAGAATAATTGGAATTCGAACAGGAATATAACTGTAAAACAATTTTCAAAAAAAAGCACACCGTTCTGCTTTTTTTAAACTCCACAAAGCAGGTAAGTGTTTTATGGGTCAAGAGTTTAATACAGAGTGTTATGCAATGGCTCAGCTTAGAATAGTTTTCTCCTTTGTTCTTCTTGCACACCACGCACATGCCATTTGGTGACATCCTGAGGTTGGGGAGGCTATTGAATAAGGCCTTCTGAAAAGAAAAGGTTATCCTACATCATGTATAAGAAAAAGCTTTGATGATTCATAAAGTTAAAGCCTTTTAGTTCCTTTCAGGGGAGATTTCCCGGCAGATGTGTTGAAAAGGAAGTGGCTAAATTATAGCTCACCCCCTGTGGTAGAACCACAGACCCCAGCTGGCTTTTCGCAGGAAGGACTCAGTGCTAAGCCAACTTTGATCACACAATTTTAAACAGCACCGAGAAGGCAAAGACATTTTCCGCCTACGAAAAAGAAATGGATGAGTGCCCATAAATCTGCATGTGATAGAAAGAATACAGATTGTTCCAGCAAACGTTTCCTTGTGAGGAAGCCTACATCAGGCGTGTGTCCCTACTAACTCGTCCTATACCCCTGGTTCATGCCACTGAGCTGTGTCTGCTAAGATAACTTATGCCTCAGAAAATAACAATCTGCATTGGGAAATGTGGTCTCATCAAACCGCACTTAGCTGAAGGGTCCCAGCACAGTCGTCCACCCCCTCATCTTCTATTTTCATTCTACCCTTTGTTTTCGCTTTTTCTGCCTGGAGAGAGGACTTAGTAAATGTGCATTGGTTTGTAATCAGCATCAGAACCTGATAACTCAATAATTTGTAAACAGCCTTAAACTCAAAAGAAGTTCTTGGTGAGTTCCTCCTTTCTTTCTTTTTTTAGCATACCCAAAGAAAGTTCTGTGTTTTTCTTTTCTTACCCATTATTTACAATTCTTTTAATGCCAGAATTCCAGCCTTAATGTATTCTGATCTTAACCCTTCTCGTTAGATGGCAAAGAAAACAGTGAAACAGTCGCACCTCCGGTTGTGCGTGCAGTTCGAAGAGCACTGAGCGGAACTCCTGGCACTCCGGGCCGTCTTACGTGCTCCTCGTGTTGAAGGGAAAGCCGTAACTTAACGAGAGCTACGTGGTTATTCCTCTCTATCCCTTGCTGTTCTTTTTAAGGAGAGAGTAAGTGTCAGGTTCAGTCTTCAGCAGGCAGTTTTATCTAAAAAAATTAAGAAGTTAAATGTTAAGGGATTTTCTTTAGAGAAAAATGTTGAATTGAAAGTTTTGTGAATGCGTCAAGATTGCAAAACACAGTATGGTAGGAAGAACACTGGCCCAAGAGCCAGAAAACCTGGGTTTCTGTCCTTTGCCACTAATTAGCTGTGTGACACGGGGTAATTAACTTCTTTGGTCCTCGACTTCCTTATCCATGCAAGGTTGCGATATATCAGTGCTTTTTAACATTGGCTGCACATTGAAATCACCTGAGGTGTTTTAACGACTCCCAGAGCTCAGGTCACATCCCAGACCAATTGCATCAGAATCTCTGGGGTGGGACCCAGACATCGATATTTCGTAAGTCTCCCAGACAAGCATCCAAAGTTGAAAACCGCTGCACTAAATGACTTACAAGGCCTTTAAAACTTCCATTTCTTTTATTCTAAAATAAAACAGTAGGTGACATAAAATATTATAATCAAGAAATATATCTTTGCCTTTCATGTAACTAGTAGAATGAACCAGCTCATAGCCATCATTCATGGGTCCACATAGTCACATATGTACTGCATACAGTTACAATGTGACACAGGAATGATACTGGGGATACAGCGGGGAACGAGGCAGATTGGCCTCTTCCTCATAGAACTGGCAATTTAATGAACTAGGAGCTAAATGAACACATCTCAGTGTTCCCATGTTACAGAATGTTAGGGAAAAGGGGAGCACATAGGAGGGGCATCATCAGTAAATCTTAAACTTTATTCTTTAAATTCTATAACAAAAATCAAAACATCCTTCCATGTTGTTGGTGTTTTATTTCACTAGGGTTACCAGCTCATAATAATATAATATCTGCTAAACAGAAAAGTCACTGGTGTGAAAACTTCAGGTTTGACGTTTGCTGTCTGCACATACAAACTCTCAAGTTGGCACTTATTCATTCATTTGCACTCATTCAACAAACTTTTTTTTCCTATATGTGAGGTAGATACTGTGCTAGGCACTGTAGATACAAAATTCAGGGGCGTTTCTATCCTTCAAGTGCACATGGTCTAGGGCAAAGAATCTTAGGTTGTATAGTGGAGGGGCTAAGAGCACAGGCTTGGGAGTCCAGCTACCTGGCTTTGAATTCCATCTCTCTTACTTACTACTTGCAGCCTTGGTGATACCCACCACCAACGGTTCTTGCGAGGATTCCATGAGGTAATGCATGTAAAGCATTTAGCTTGGAACCTGGCAGATGGTGAATATTCAAAACTAGTGAGCAGTTTTTGTTATTATCACATTACAGTGGGAAAAAAGCCAGATAGCAGCCAACAAGGGGATGCTTTGGAACATATGGCTGCTATTCTTAAACTAGACCAAGGAGGTAGACCAAGTCAGGAAAGGCTTTCTGAAACAGAAGAATGGCCTAAATGAGTCTTGAAGATTAACTAGGAGTTGGCCAAGGGAGGGAGTAGGGAGAGGAAAGCAAGGCTGAAGGTATTCAGGTACAGGGCACTGCCAGAGGAAAGAAGGAGAGAGCACATCACCTCTTCTGGAGTAACCTGGGTAGTGTGGCTAGGATTCAGGGTGAGGGGAAATGGACCTGTGGAAACTGGAGAGAAGGCCCCTCACACACAAGGACCTACCTCTGTCAGAAAGCTCACCTTGTACCCTGAAGGCAGCAGGGGACTTCAAGCAGGCTGGTTGCAGACCCAGACTGGCTTTAGGGGGAGGTCATTCTGGAAACAGAGGAACAAGGAAATTAGTGACTGGGGGTGTTGGTGGTTAATTTAATGTGCCAATCTGTCTACCTAGATTTTTGGTTAAACATTATTCTGGGTGAGCTTGTGGGGATGTTTCTGGATAAGATCAGCATTTGAATGTGCAGACTGGGTAAAGCAGATTGCCCATCCCAGCGTGGGGGGCATCATCCAATCCGCTGACAGCCTGATGAGAAGAACAGGTTAAGTAAGAAAGAATTCTCTCTCTGCCTGTCTCTGAGTGGGGACATGGGTCTTCTCTTGCTTTTGGCCTGGGACTTGGACAGGAGCTTACATCATTGGGTCTCCTGGTTCCATGCCTTTGGACTTGGACTGGAACTATACCATCAATTCTGGATCTGGATTTCTCAGTCTACATAATCACATGAGCCAGTTCCTCCTAATAAATCTGTTCACACACACACACACACACACACACACACACACACACACACCTAGTTCTGTTTCCTTGGAGAACCCTGACTTATACACCAGGGTAGCCCTGCGACCCTGTAATCCTCACTGGTCTGTTTCTAGGCTTCCCTCCTTCCCACTTACCCTTGATATTTCTAGCCAAGCTCTCTTTCTAACATATATCTGCAGGGCAGGTTGTCCCCTGATATTCTTCTCTAGTTCCCAGTTACCTGTAATTCCTAACTCCTGGCCTGGAATAAAAGGCCTTTCAGAATCTGCCCCCGGCCTTCCTGCCTCTCTTTCCCCGGTACCAATACCACCATCCTAGTCTTTCATGCATCTGTGGCATCTGCACGCACTGTTCCCATCATCTGGAGTGCCCCTCCCCCTTCTCTCTGGCTGGCTAACTGCTGGTTAGCATTTAAGCTCCAGCTCAAGTTCATCTCCTTGGCAAATCCATCCCCGATTCCCCAAAGGCACACAACCTGAGCCCCGTTCCATTCTGCGCCTGTCTCCACTGTGGCAGGCATTACAGCTTATCATAGTGATTTGATTTGTGTAGTGTCTATTTCCACCAGCTGACAGAGCAGTTCTCAAGGGTATAGACCATGACAGTTTCGGTTTGGATCTCAAGAGTTTAGAATTTAGTAGGAACTCCAGTCCCTGAGTGTTGAAACGCTGGGCATGAAGAGATGTGTGAACACATGATAAATGAATGGAAGAGACAGAGCAAGCAAGAGTGATGATGTGGACCCCACTTATGGCAGGCCACTCTGCTCTTTAATGTCCTGTTAAATGAACATCACGACCCTCTTTCCCATGAACGTTACATACCACGTTCCACGAGCAGTCAATAATCAACCATGGGAGTGTTTTTATATTTTTAAAATTCTTGTCAAATTGTGTACAGTTTCCACTGGGGCTTGAAGAGCCTGGGCTAGTTTAGGGGATGGCTGTTCTCTCTTCCTTATTATGCTTTTACTTTGTACTGAAGAAATTTCAGGAATTTATGCTGATGCTTTTAAGACATTCATTCATAGCAATTTTTAAAGATAGTAATTAGTATTTTAAGGAGGACAGAGTTTCTGAAAAATGTTCTTTGATCTTTTGCATTATAATTAGACTTCAGAGTTTTAAAATTCAAGCTCTCTAACTTGTGACAGAGGGTGGAAAGTCTTTAAGAGGAACTACACTTTTTAACAAAAGTTAGAAACATATGATACTGAGATTAAGGGGCAGGCAAATTTATGGTGGCAACTGCTGCCTGTAGGCCTGGTGCGTTTCTCCTCATAATGCCCATAGAAAAAGAGGAGAAAAAGCCCAAGAGTAGGATCTTAAAAAGGAAACCTCAGCAGGGGCAGTAGAGGTTGGTTTAATTATTTTTAAGCAACATTAAGGCTGAAAAATGCTTTTAACATTCTAGCACACAAATTAGTTGGCCCTGATGTTTTGCTGTTGAGCAATCAGAGAAATGAATATTTTCACTGCGGCCGAAAGCCTGCTATTTCTCTTCTGACTCATGTTGTGTTTGAATTTCAGCAGCTTGGCGTGCGGGAGAACGTGGAAGCGCCACACCCTCTCTGTGAGGTCGGGCTGCACTTCAGGGGGGGTTTGTGTGACAGTTCAATTCAGAGTATATTTTCTAGGGCCCTTGATATTTGGGGTGAGGAATGATTTTTCACCTCTAACTTTTTAAAAAATGTAGGCACAATGTTACACATAAACGGCAGGAGCAACCATAAAACATGTTCCCCTTTCCACGTTGCACAGTGAACTGATGGGCATATCAGCGCCCTGACCCTGGGCAAGTAATCACTATTTCTGAGCTTCATTTTCCTCATCTGTAAAATAGGAACAATGTCTGCCACACTATTTCTGCAGCAGATAAACGAGTGAGTATATGAGTAGAGACATAACTTAGTACAATGTCTAGTACATACTCCCTGTTCAGTAAACAGTAGCTGATGTGGTGGTTGTTGACATTGACCGTAGCATTAATGATGTAGTAGGAAGAACGTGGGCCTGGAAATCAGAAAATCAAATTTTTTTCAAAAAGAACTGCTTAACCTATTAGTAAAAAACCTATTTTACTTCCTTAATTTATTTTAAGCCATAATTTTCTCATCTTAAAACAAGGGGTTTGGTCCAGATAACTTTCCAACTTTAGCATTTATGACTCTGTGAATAGACTGATCTCAGCTCCATCCCCTGAAGTCCCTGCATCTTTCCTGAAACAGTCTTCAAACACAAGCTAGGTTTTCTAAGATGGCCAGCTCTGTGTGGGTGCAGAACAGCTCTGCAGAACTGCAGAGCAAAAGACTCTTGTGAGTAATAACTTTCAAGTCCAAGGACATAGCATCTAGAAATATTTTTTTAGTGCCAGTAGGTACAGAGATAACATTTAGACTTGCCTCCATGAGATACTGTATGCTTATGAGTGAGAACAGAAGATCAAGGCCTAGTCCTGTTTTGAGGGAATTTAACCATTTTAACTTGGAAATGAAGAAGTTTTTACCTGGGGAAATAAAATTCTCCGGACTGATTCCAGTTAAGGGCAGGCAGCCATTACAGCACAGTAATTACCCTTTGCAGGTGTATGGCTTGTTGCCTGTACAAAGACTTTCGTTGTTCACTGTGCCATTTCACCCCTACAATGCACAATATCAGGCAGGTGGGGCAGCTGTGAACATTCCTATTGCTGAAATCAGGGAGCTGCCCTCCAGGGAGGTGGTGTGACTTGCCTCAGATTGCACAGCTCCCAGGGGCATGCGCTATGCCAGAGAGAACCGTGGCTGACTGGCTTTGTGGGCCACCTGGACACCTCCTTACATCTGAGCAGCAGTAACTCTGTCTTCCCCCACTGTTTTCTTTGGGAATTGGCAAAACATTTCAAAATTTCCATCAGATAATTAAGCAGAGAAAAGTTTTCAAAGGATCTCCAGATCAGCTTCTAAGTATGCCTGCTGGATAAGCATAAGGGATAAAGGGATGGGGAGGTTTAATGCTCATTCTTTACCCAGAGATCCCATTTATTGATCATTGGAGCCTCTCTGATTGGTCGGTGAAGATGCTGACGAGGACGGGGAGATATAGCTGTGCAGCTCTGATTAAATGGGAAAGTCTGAGGCCTATGGACTGAAGTACTGTTCAAAGAAGTCCTTCATGAGGGCTGGCTCACGTGGCAGAAGCACAGTGCAGGCAGGCAGTTCAGTGCAGGCTTCTCCTGAAGCGCAGTTTGTATGAGGACTCTGTGTACAAATGGCTGCTAGGCTCTGCTTTTAAATTTGAGCTCAGTTAGCCAGTTGGAGCCCTTTCCTGTAGGTATGTTCTTTCTCAGCATCCAGAGATTGCAGACAAGCAAAGCTGGACATGAGCCTTTGAGAGGCTGGACTGAATGACTCTAGAGGACCCTTCCAGCTGGAAGGCCAGAGACGTCCCTTTTTCCTTCCTGGAATCAGCTGACTAAGAATGCCCAGGACCGTTCTTTGGCTTCCAGCAGGCACTGTATTAAGTTCTCCAGATAAAGGAGGAGAAAGAGGAAACCCTCAGGGACTTTCACCCTGTTTCCTCCTCACCTTCTCCTGAGCAGGTCCACAGCGTTTATACATCTGCTGGGAGAGAGAGCTATGTCAGTTTGAGTAGCACTCACAAGCCTTAGGAGGTGTGACAGGCAGTGAGGTTTGGGGCCGGGTGCAGAAGTGCCCCAGAAGTACCCAGAGATATGGCTCTATAGCCTGTTTAGCCCTCAACCCATTTCACCAAAGGTCAGGAGCAGTTTTTTAAAGCTTTAGAAAAAAGCAATCACACTGGTTTTTTGTCGTCGTTTTTGTTTTCAATCTATCAATCTTTGCAAAGCCTGGCTTATCTAAATCCAAAAGCATCTAAATGAGAAGTGTACAGACAAACTGTGAATGCACCGCTCTTAGCCCCTGGGCAGATTTAAAGAGAATAATGATGTCTGCTTACTGAGGACCCACTTTACACAGGAGCCGCCTTTTCTGCCTCACCTTCCCCTCAACCCCGTGAGGTAGCTGCTCTTACTATTCCATTTCACAGTTGAGGAAATAGACTCAGAGATCACGGAATAATTAATTTTACTTAGGTAGTAAAAGGTGAAGACATAGGTAAACCCAGGTCTTACCTTTAACCACCAAGTAACATTTCTCCTAGATGGACTAGAACAGCACTTTTCAACCTTTTCCATCTCATGTCACACATAGACTAATTACTAAAATTCTGCAGCACAGAATTTGGCAAAAATATATACTTTTTGCCAATCTGACAAAAATAATAGGCACAATTTTGATTCATTCACACCAGAGGGCTATTGCTGTGTTGGCTGTTGTCATTTTTTTATTTGACAATCTAAGTGAAAAGAGGTCAGTGCCCCTGACTGCACAGTCAGGTGTTGTGTGTGTTAAAAACTCTTGTGGCACACCGGCGGAAATTCACTGAACTGAAAGGATCGAGCTTCTGACCAAAGGACTAGCTCATCAGTGCGGCTGAGGGCTGCTGCGTTCAGTCCCTTCCTTGTTTCCTCCCCATCCCCTCTGACCTGTATACCCTATAGTCTAGAAATGCAGCTTCTCTTAGAGACGTTAAGAAATATGGAGGCGAAACTTGGAAAGAAAGTTAAAAAATTCATGGGTGTGATGGGGCTGAGTATCAAAGTGTGTGTGTGTGTGTGTGTGTGTGTGTGAGAGTGTGTGTGTGTGTGAGTGCACACACGTGCGCACACACGCACACATGCACGCTGACCCTGTGTATGGGCTCCCCTCTGTGAACGCAAAAAGGGAGCGGCCCTGCGTCCTTCACTGCGGTGAGTGCTGCCCAGCACAGCCGTGGCCTCGCTCTGCCTCATCCCATTACACAGCAGCATCTCTTTTCGGCAGCCCACCTCGCTGCACTTCTGCAGCCCCGTTCTCCTTCCTTTCTCTCCTGCCCTCTCTCCTTGCTGTGGATCAGCTAGCCCCCTGTGGCAAATTTGGCACTTCCCCAAACCGAATCGCAGTTCCTCTCTCCTGCTCCGCACCAGCTCCTTTGTAGGACTGCTTTGGTTTCCTCCTCTGGTCTTTGTAGCACCGCTGGGCCTGCTCTCTTCCAACTTATTTGGGATAAATGTGAAATGAGGACAGCCCAGGCCAGGTCTTCTGCTCGATGCCTCCCTGAAGCCAGGGACCAGCTCTGCCCTGAGACGGGACCCAGAAGGGCACTGCTTAACCTCTAAGGCACTATCTGAATCCCAGCTCTGCCTCTTGGCTAGTACTTCACTTCCTCAGACTCAGTTTTGTTATCCGTATGACAGGTACAATAATCCCTTCCTCAAAGAGTTGGGAGTAGTTAACGATTTAATGGTCTAAAATGGTCACAAGATTTGTGACAGCTATTGAAAAAGTTGTAGGCCTTGGCCGGGTGGCTCCATTGATTGGAGTGTCTTCCCACACATGAAAAGCTTACAGGTTTGATTCCTGGTCAGGGCACATAAGAAGGTTGAAAAACTATAGTTGTAGCTACTATTAAGATAACCATTTTTATGAGTCTTGTTCCTCACCACTTAGGTGACGTAGAACTTCCCTCATAGTCACTCCTCCACCCAGCATTTACAATTTAAAAATATCCATTATCTCAATAAACTTTATAAACAGTTGTTATTACCCTAATTTATAAGTAAGGAAACAACGTTAGAGACAGGTTATATAACTTTCCCAAGGTCACACTGTTTGGAAAAAGAGCAACTGGGATTAATTAGTTCCGTCTCTGGCTCCTTCAGGAAACGTTTACTGGGGCTTCTAATGCCATGAACTCAGCTAAGGGCTGAGGAGACCCTGGTATCAGACACAGGCCTGGGGGTGTGGGGTGCACAGTCAGATGGGGAAAGAGGCAGGTAAATGGATAGCAGTTTATGCAACACTGGGGTAAAGGAATTCAAACAGGCAGCCAGGTGGCAGGACTCCAGGCCTGTGGGGTGACTCCATCACTGCAGAACTAAACACAATGTGAGCAGGACTGTGTCCCGCTGTCCGGCAGCAGGGGGCACACTGGAGGAGAGAGTAATTCTGATGGGAGAGAGGGGGCAGTGAAGGAGACTAGCAGCCAGCCTTATGAGAGAAGGTTTCAGAGGAAGGGATAGGTAGAGGTGGGAGGAAATGTATCCAGGTCATAGGGCGAACACAGCAGAGGCTGAAGGACAGAGGATTCAGGGCAGGGAGAAATGCTGATGACAAGGGTGGGCCAGATCACGGAGTGCCTGCAGTGCCAGGCTGAGTCAACAGGCAGACATCGAAGGGGGCTGTTTGGTGTGGCAGCATGCCTGTGGAGGCTCCACGGGAGAGAAAAAAGTTTCAGGCAGGAAGATCCAGAAGGTCTAGCATTTTAATCCAGGTTAGATGGTGGCAGTGGCAGGAAAATCCCAGGATTTAGATAATATATGAGAAGGGAAGGGAAGATGGAGTGGGGTTGAGCAGAGGTCTGCTACCTCGACTAGTGAAGCCAACCCCCAGTGGAAGAGTGCAGTAAATCAACCAACTTAAACACGAAATATCTCTAGACTTCGAACAGGAAGAGCAAGAACATGACTGTAGATATTATACTGTCAAAAGAAGGACTGTGTTAATGACAGGGAAGCTGCCATTCTGGACAAAATTATAAAGAAAAGCTTTAAGAAGAAAGAAAATAAAGACAAGCACAGGAAGGCAGCAGTTGGCAGTATCCAGGGGAAGGGGTTCCATGATCCCCCAAATTCAACTGCCTTACCACTGCAGTGGGTGTATTTTCACAGTGCTGTGTGTCTTGATGCCATTAGCCTTTCAATTTACGTCGCCAACTCTCCTTGCTCTGCCTTCGTACTCACTAAGCTATTTCCTAATTATAATTCTGCTTTGCATGTAGATCCTTCTATAGAGGAACAGAAACCACTGAGTGGCCAGCATGAACATCCAGTACATTTGGCAAGAGGCAACAGATGGTTAAAAGCATGATTACTGAGTTTGAAACTTTCCAGCTGTGTGACCTTGGGCAAATTATTCAAAGCTCTGCAACTCAATTTCTTTATCTGTAAAATGGGGATGATAATAGTACTTTAATTCAAAAGGTCATTTCAAGGACTTAATCACATAATGCCTAAAACAGTGCCCCCATATAGTAAGTGATCAAAAAAAAAATCATAGCTGTTATTACTACGGGACTCACTGAAAAGTGAAAATGGTGGCACCAGGGTTATACGTCAGTCTCTCATGAGGATGGTTACTGTGAGTCAGTCTTTCAGGGTGCTGTTTCCTTTGGAACTAGTAAGATTGAGTTTATGAACATATAAAGCTGAGAACAAGCTCCTCTATCATAGTGAATATGTTTACTTGCCTCTTTCCCACAAAATATGTGTAACTCCTTGAGAGGAGAGTGTGCGCCTCATTGTCTCAATATCCCTAGTGCCTAGAATGGCACCTGGCATATTGTATGTGCTCAGTACACTTTTATAGAATTTATAGCTATGATTCCAGTACTGCCACTGATCCATTTTGGTGTTGTCCGATAGAAAAATAAGGGCACATGCTTTATTTTATTTATTTATTTATTTATTTATTTATTTATGTATGTATTTATGTATTTATTTATTTATTTTTATTAACAGCCACCCAGAAATGTTTCTGTGGCTCCAGGCTTGTTTGCTTTGTGGGAATGCCAGTGCCCTCAGTGTCCTTCAGTTCATCTGCGAGACCTGAATGTCTCGTGTGTGTGTGAAAATGAAACTTCTCTCCTGCTTGGACTTGCTGGGGCTGCGGGTTCCTCTTGGACATTCCATCAAAGCAGATGTCAAAGACCTGGATGTCTGCCCGAGGCTGATTTCCTCTCTCATGTCAATGCTAGTCAGAAGTAGGCTGGGTCCAGCCCACCCACTCTTCTCCCTACCAGAGGAGACCCAAATGAAGAATGTTTCCATCACCCTCTAAATCCCCATGTCTTCCCTAGAAACTTCACTGAAACCCTATTCTGTTCTTTTCATTGCAACCTCTTCTCAGGTCTTGGGTACCGACCATGGGTGCAGGGCGGGGACCAGGTGAGGAACAGACAAGAGCTATGTTGGGGTACGCCCACCTGTTACTAACTCAGTGTCCTTGAACAACCTTGTGGCTTTCAATCTCTCTTCCCTTAGGATGAATTCTCCCTCCCCTTAGGAGGCTTTGCAGTCCTTTATGCACAGAGGCCCATAACTATCCCCCCTTCTATTTTTAGGCAATATTGAATCCCAGGTGAAGCTATCAGGGTGGGACCCTCATTTCCCAATAAAAACAAATGGATACATATTTCCACTTAGGTTGCTGTTCCTTCTGAGAGATGGAATCTTATCTCTTCACCTCCATGCATGTGAGGTTGGCCATGTGGTCACTGGCTTTGGCCAGTGACACATTAGCAAATGAGACACAAACAGGACTGAGAAGAATTTGTGCAATGGGGTCTGCTCTCTTTTGCTGCACTTGGAACCCAGTGGTCAGCGAAAAGCCTGGGGTAGCCTGCTAGGTGCTGCAGACACGTGGTATACTTACCTCTGCACTATAGCCCACCACAGACAGGTGAGTGAGGCCATCCATGTTCAGTCAGCTCCTGATTGAGCTGCCGGCTGGCTGTAGCCACATGAGTGGGCCCGAGCGGGACCAGCAGAAGAACCACCTAGCTGAACTCAGTTCAAAATGTCAATACCCCGAGTTTTGAGCTACTCAGTGATTGTTTTTTTTTTTTTAAGTCACTAAATTTTGGGGTTGTTGGCTATGCAGCAAAAAATAAATTGGTACATTATTAGGATTGAAGAGGGAATGTGGAATTGATAAAATAAGTATCCATAACTGATATCTAAGGTCTTCTTCAGCTACTGAAATTCTATGATTTGGTGAGTAGATCCCAATGTCTGTGACAAGTGCAATACATATAATTTATATTTGTTTCTCTTCCACTTTGTTTTATATTGTAAACCTCGGAGACACACAATGCATGGCCATAAAGAACTATGACTGATTGTCACCACATCAATCTCATTACTTCCCGGCTGTACCTTGTTCCGTGGCTGCCAAGGTGGTACCTTTCTTGAATTGTGTACTGTTTGTAAATGTTGACTTCACACAATTCACATTGCAATCTTGGAAAAGAGTTATATATATATATTTTAAAAGAGTTGAGACTTGACCCTGGCCAAGTGACTCAGTCGGTTAGAGTGTCATTCTGATATGACAAAGTTGTGGGTTTGATCCCTGGTCAGAGCACTTACAAGAATCAACCAATGAATGCATAAATAAATAGAACAACAAACTGATGTCTCTCTCTCTCTTCCTTATTCCTCTCTCTTAAATCAATTAAAAAAAGAGTTCAGACTTATGTATGAACTACATTTTTAAATGAAATCACTTGCGAAGTCACATAGAGCCATAAAAGAATGCAGCTGCTATAACACTAAAGGAAATTGCATCTAGGCTTCCATCCTGTACAGGGCGATTTTCAGCAACTGAGACACAGGCCTTGAAAATAAGAGGCATTAATGGAAATGTTGATGAACTCATAATCCCCACTGCTGAATGAATGACTGAGAAAGACAAGAATAATAGCAACACAGTGTGAATTCTCAGTGTCTTTGGCAGCAAGTGACTAAACAGGCTTTCACAATGACAGCATAATTGAATTACTAATTGTTTATCTAAGTAATTTCTGAAAGTCAGGAAAAACGGCACTATTTAATTTTGGAGAGTCCATTTTACTAAAGTTTTTGCCACCTGCCCACAAGTCAGAGATTTCCCAGATGGGCCAACACCCTGTCCTGGTTTGCAGACCTGGTGTCCACCTTGGGTCACACGGACGAAGATGCAGGAGGGAGGCAGATGCATCTTTGTGCTCATGTTGCACTGAGGACTGAGGCCTGGGATTCTGGGAACAAGTCCTCTTTCAACTCACTGCTCAGCACTTTCTCCTTCCCAGGCTTTGACACAGTTTTCTCTTTGAAGCACGAGGACATCAGGAAAGAGTGCGTACAGTTCTCATCTCCATTGATGCTGCTGCCTGCCTCCTCCCCCACCAAGGCCTCAAAGGGTCTCCTCCTCCAGGTACCGAGCTGACCCAGCAGGAGGGGCAGGATGGTTTGAAAGTGCAGCTGCCCTTACTCATTACAGAACACCCTTTCTTCTTTTCTTGCCTTTTTTTTTAGCCTGGAGGATAAAGACATAGAAGAGACTTGATTTTCCTCATTAATCTGCTCCAGCTGGTGGCCTATCCAACTTCTGAAATCACCTGTGATATGAAATTTTTTAAAAAATGCTAGCATCTTATTTTATGTAATTTTATGGGTAACAGTTTTCAAAACTTTTGACCAACAATCAATCATCCAAAGAGAAATAAGGACAAAGAGAATAACTGTGATGAGCAAATACAATAGCCTGCTACACCAAGAATGTACATGAGTCATGTTTTCCAAAGGCCGTATTCCTCCTGTTTTGGAATGACCTGCAACTTCCTCCTGACCAAGTCTCTCTTGAGTTCCTTAGGGACACGCAGAGCCTCAGACTCTCAGAGAAGAAGGCACCTCAGACGTCCTCTTGGTTCCTCACCTCCACTGTATGCCCCATTCTTGTTTGGGGGTTGGAGAGACAAGGATGGAGAGTGTTAGGGGTTGAATTCTTCCACTGAAGAGGCCTGTCAAAGTCTTAACCCCTAGTACGTAAAAGTGCCATCTTATGTAAACATGGGGTCTTTGCAGATGTAATCAAGCTTAGAATGAGGTGGTTGGGGTGGGCCCTAATCCAATACAATTGCTGTCCGCACTAGAGGAGAAGACACACTGGGACAGACACGGGGGCAGAACACTAGGTAAAGACAAAGGAAGACATTGAACTGCTCCAGCCATGAGCCAGGGATCTCTAAGGGCCGCTGGCAAATCACCAGAAGCAAGGAAGGGGCAAGGCAGGATTCTTCTCCCCTACCGATTTCAGAGGGAACATGGCCAGCCAATGACACCTGAATTTCAGCATTCAGAACTGTGAGGCAATACATTTCTGTTCTTTTAAGTCACACAGTTTGTTATGGGAAGCCTCGCAAATGAATTCAGAGAGTTTAGGCAAATTGCCCACAGTCACAGGGCTGGTGACAGCAGAGGATGCACCAGAACAAAACACTCTTGAGTCCCATTGCAAAGTTTCATCCATTGTCATTTATTCCTGCGAAGTGTGGCAATGCAATTGTGTGCATGTGTTTTCTAACATCTTTTGCTTTTGCAAAAAATAATAAATGGAGCTACTCTAAAATGGAGCCGGAACTGTGGTGCCAGAGGAACTTCCTTGCATGTCTTATGTCTCAAAACTTTGGAAGGTTAAAACAGGGCAAGATAACCTAAGCAACATTGTGTCTGAAAGAACTGTTTTGCAAGAACAAGAAAGCAGATATTATGACTACCATACTGATGTCTACCAGACTAAAAATTAAAAACATTCTTTAGAATGAACATCATTGTTATATTATCTACATCAACAGAAATGCCTTCCTTCTACTGATGCAACTGTTCCCCTTCCCTTTCTGACACAAACCCATTGCCTTTGCCCCCTGATCAGAACAGTGTTTGGGTTTCTGCCTGAACCAATGCTTCTCAAATAGTTATTCTTTGATCTCAAATAAATGCTTGCTGCCTCTCACTTGGAAAGGCCTTTTTAGTTTCATGTTTTCATTTCAGAATTCTGTAGTAATTACCCTCAAATAGACATTCATTTTCTTCCCCTCTTTATATTGAAAAATTTGAAACCTACACATAAGTTGAAAGAATAATACAATCAACACACATATATTTCCCTCATCTAGATTCAACACACATATTTCCTTCACCTAGATGCAACAATTAATATATTGCAATGTTCATTTCTCTCCATGTTTACTTTGGTTTTGAACCGTTTGACAGCTGCAGACCTCATGGCATTTCAACCTAAAAATTTCAGTGTGTGTCTCCTAAGAACAAAGACATTCTACTTCATAACAATCAGATTTAAGGAACTTAATACCAATACAAAAGGATTATCTAATGAAAAGGTTGTATTCAAATTTCTCCAATTTGCACCCAAATAGGTATTTTCTTTCCTCCTCTTCTCCCTTCCCCTCTACTCTTCTTCATTTTTGGATTTAGTGCCCCATCACTTAGTGCCACATCTTCTTAATCTCTTTTTAATGCAGAGCAGTCATGCATCTTTTTGTTCTTTTTTCTTTCACACCATTAATATTTTTGAAGAGTCCAAGCCAGTTGCCTATCAGAATGTTCCACAGTCTAGGTTTGCCTCTTTTTCCTCATTAGATTCTGGTTGAACATTCTTTGGTAAGAAGATTACTGAGATGATGCTGTGTGCTTCCCATTGCATCTCATCAGGGAGGGCACAATGTCAGTCAATAATCTCCATCATAGATCATGTCAAGAAATCAATTTCATTGGAAGTTACTACTTTTAACTAGTATAAGAACATGAAATCACATTGGTGATCATAGTTATCTGCAGATATCTCCACTGTAAAAGTACTATTTTTCTTGTTATAATTAATGAATAATCTGTGTGAGATATCTGAAAGAAAACTTGTTCTTAACGAATTAGCACAGTGCATCCAGAGTTAAAAGCAAATGTTGACTTGGTGTTAGATATCACTCCGTAGATGAAATGTAACACCTAGTGTGCCCTGCTTAATTTACTGCATGTTTTTTTTTTTTTACAAGAGTAGCAGTGGAGGTGGGGGTTAAGGTTAAAACTAACCCTCCTCCTTTACAAACCACCAGCCTACATAATTCTGAAGGTCATTCGCATGGCTTTCCCAGCACATATATACTATCCAGGTTTTGGCCTTAGCCAAGATTTTGACTCATTAAAATGTATAATGAAACTTAAGAAGGCATGCCAAAAAAAGTTAAATATACAAAAAAGAGTAAATCCCTAGTTAGGTAATCCCAATGTCTAAAGCACAAAATTACATTAGCTAAATCAAAGGTTTGCTCTCAGCATGCCAGAATCACAGATAGCTCAAGTATCATGGGTACCGTAGAGCTTGTACTATTACACTGTGTCAAGGTGGTGTTTTCCTTGTTGGCTACCACAAAGGACATAAACTTGAGACAGCAGGGCAAAAAATAGATCTGTAAAGCTATGACAACCATTTTTGAAAGGTCAAAAACTCACAGCTTTAATTGGAAGTTACTACTTTTAAAATTAGTATAATGCCATGAAAACACGAACCTAAGTGTCTGAGTGAACATTAAGCATGGCGATTAAAGCGCAGAAGCCACTAAACCCAGCCTCAGGGCGCTCCTGTGCCGTGAAAGGGATGGCTCAGCCATGAAAGCCTGTGGGCGGTTTCTGTATTGTTTCCCCACTGGACTGTGAGCTCCATGAGAGCAGGGGCTCGGTCCTGTTTGATCTCCAGTGTGCAGAACAGTGTCTGGCACACAGTGGGTGTCCAACAATTATTGCTTGAATGAATTAATGACTCAAAAGAGTGCTCCTCAAGGGTAGGTCAATTCAGCATTTCTAAAAAAGAGATTTAACCTTGTGACCTTTCCACCCCCTTGTAATTACAAACCTTGTTGCTCCAGAGTGTGAACAGAGGGGCCTCTATAGCTTCTCTCTCTCAATCTCCAACAGTTTAGCTAGTCATTTCAGGACAGACAGGCTTCAAGGCACACCTGTGTGTGCCAGAGCATGTCATGATCCTACTGCTAGAGGTCACGTATCTTTTTTTTTTTTGCAAAGCAGGAACCAGAAAAGATGTGTCCCACCATTCCATTCCATTGTCCCAATATCACTAGTGTGTTATCTCCTTCCAATATCCTCACTGCTTGAGTCGCTAAAGGTCATGGGGAAAAGAAAGTCTGTGGATTGTTAATAGAATGTATAATTTGCTTAAATACTTAACATTTTTCTCCACATGATTTTGTAAATATTTTGATATAAAATTTTGGTTAACTTGCTTAAATACATGAGTTAACCAAAGTAAATGATCTGCCCTATAAACATTGTTTTTTGATCATGTACAGATGCCTTAGTTTTAAGGAAGCTGAAGGAAGAAACCAGTACATATGTTCTGTTGATTCGAAGATGGTAGACAGCGCACAGGAGGGAGAAGGGGCAGGAGAGAGGCTCTCTTCCCAGAAGGAAATAGCAATAAAAATTAAAAAATGAGAATAGTAGCAGCTTGTGCTTACTGCATGCTTATTACTTCGTTTACAACAGCCCTACAAAGTTAAGGACTATTATTCCCATTGTAAAGAGGAGAAAATGAGGCTTAGCAAGGTTGTGACTTGACAATAGTAAGGTGTCAAGCGAGGATTTGAAGGCAGCACATCTGACCTCAGAGCCCTCTTGCTTTACTGTACACAGAGAGAACTCCAAGTGCACAGGAGATGGAGAGCCTGTTGCAAGTGTCATCTGGCAAGTGTTCAAGGAAATCTTTGATCATTTCTTAAAGTGCTTATGCTAGGAGGAACTCAGGGCAGATACACCACACACAGCCCCAGAGTTCAGATAGCAGAATCCCTATACTCTTGTTAAACATCTACTGATATTATTCAGTTGTTTTATCATCTCTGTCATTCTCCTTCAATCCCTCTTCAAAGGTGAAACATCCCTCAATTTATGGATATAGCTTAATTCCTTAGAGACATCTATTTGCAACTAGATGAAAAGCTTTGCTGATGTAAGTGAAATGAAGCAGGGGCCCTCAGCCCAGCCAGTTTTCCACCTGGCCACATTAAAGATTTTATCATCGCTGCCCTGCTTAGACCCACAGATCTCATGGCTGCTTCTTCCATCCCCTTGCAAGAAAGGGAAAAAAGACCTGGATATACAAAGGTTCTTATTTTTTAACCTGACACTTAGAAGGAAGTAGGTTTATATTCATTAAGCTTATATTCATCAAGCTTAACATCTAAACTTCAAGAGATTTTATGGGGAACAATCCTAAAACCAGTATTCACATTGGCAGTGGCAGTTTTCCAAAGCCACAGTTCAAATTCTGTACCACTGTGGGCACAGGTTTACTCTTAACCCCCCTGCCCCCCTACATACACGCTCTCCCAGACACAAGCAAGAAAAATATTCAAAACCAGTTGTAATTTCCCCTAAAGTCGACGCAGGTAAACTGGCAGGCAGTGGCAGGATTCTTCATGCAGGGCACCTCTCTTCCAACCCCAGCTCAAATGTAAATCATCTGTAATGGTGACTTCCAGCCTTTTTCATCTCGTGGCACACATAAATTACTAAAATTCTGTGGCACACCAAAAAATGTATTTTTTGCTGATCTGACAAAAAATAGGTATAATTTTGATTGAGTCACACCAGACAGCTATTGTTGTATTGACTATTTTTTAATTTGACAATCTAAGGGAAAAGAGGTCAGTGCCCTGACTAAACAGCCGGCTTTGCATGTTTTAAACATTCTTGTGGTGCACCAGTCAAAAACCAATGATCTAGAACAAGGGCTCCTAACCTTTTTGATTTCAAGGACCCATAAATGAATGAATGCACGAAAATGCAGACAGCTATGAGGTTGACAAGTTTTATTTTGCAATTAAAAAAATATGAATACATATTATCATTATGACTTCATAAAAGACAATGTAACAGAAAAAGCATGCAAGCACAAAATTTCAGGTTAGAGGATTGTTTTAAATTATAAAGGCAGCTTATGGAATTGTTTAGTCACAGAAAAAAAATCACTGCCTTGTTTTTTTTCCCACATGCCACGAGTTGGTGAAAATTATAGACATTAACATATCTCCTCTGTCGACCACTAGGAAAATGAAATCCTTCCATCTTTCTCAAGTATTCTGTGAATACTGTCATATCATGTGGTTTCATACTTATTCCTGTTAATGTTTACCTAGCAGCTAGACCACAAGTTCTTAAAAGCAAAGAGTTTGTCTTAGCCTTTCATCCATTGACAGAACATAGCACAAAACCTGGAACACAGTAAGTATTGTAAAAAATATTTATTAATCTGCACATAAGTCAAATGGAAAGAGGAAGTTCTCTCTCTAGATGAAGTTGTGGATCTCATTTGTAAACTGTCATACCACATGAGACCCTGAAGGGAGACCCGGAGACGTAAGTAAAGTTATAAGAACATTATAAACCACTGGCACACAGCAATGACTTGCAAATTTAAACTTAAATTGACATAATTAGTCAACACCATTGTTCTGAAAAACAATCTCAGCTATGAAATTATTTTTTAGCTGAGCAGTATTTAAACCTTGAGAGTGACATTGATTTATACATATTTCAAATGAAAATGGAATTTTCAGATGCAGAGCAGAGTGAGAATCATCAAAAGTAGGGTAATAGCTAGTGGGAAACGAGATCCTCTGAGTTCATTCATCCAGGTGGTTTACTGGTAACCATGGATGGCTCTGTGACCTAAAGACTGAACACTAGCTGGCAGTTCCCTGAAGCCAGGAAAACAATATATCCTGATTTATTTCCCTGACAAAATTTGGCTACAGTTCAGCAATGCAGTAAAAATATGTTCCATAAAAATATCTTTATGGATTTTCTCATTACATTGACAAATGAGGAATGAAATCATCTTATGAGGCAGAATTAACAAAAACTTTTATCCTTCCTAAACATATATCTCCTGTGAAGAACATAAAAAGTAGAAATTAAAATTGTTTCTTACACTACCAAATTCAGAGAATGTAAGCATATATAGTGTTATGTTAACTATTATTTTAACTCCTTAGAGGTAGCCAAGTTAAATTTATGAAATTATCCAAAAGTCAATGTTAAGGTTAACATTTTATTTGCCTTGAGCAGTGCTTATGCAGTTATGAGATGACAGAAAGCTTTAGGGATGAAGCTGTGACAGCACTGGCAATCACAAGCAGGATCAGAGGAAGAAACTGAAAACTTAGAACATCACTGCTTGCTGGTGCTCACTCTCCTCCTGGTCTTCAAGATGAAAGGAATACACAGTCCAGGGGGGCCAAATTCGAGCGTGCTGGCATTCAGTGCTTTTGTACAAGCATCATCTTGCAGCCTCACCTACATTATTTACTCATCGTGGTTGGCAGCCCGAGACGGCCCCAGTGGTCCATCCCTGGAGTTCATACCCTAATGGAGTTCCCTCCCAAATTTCACCATGGCGGGTTTGTGTGACCCAAAAACTAATACAGAAGTGACTGCATGTCACTTCCGAGATTAAGGCATAAAAGACATTGTGCCTTCCACCTCGGTGTGTCTCTCTCAGATCACCTGCTGAGGGAAGCCAGCTCCTGCGTTGTGAGAAGCCCCACAGAGAGGCTCACCAGGAAAGGCGCTGAAACGTTCTGCCACGTTGCTCCCAGATTCCTGACCCTCAGAAACCGAGTGAGAAGATAAATGTCCATTGCTTTAAGTTGCTAATTTTGGGGTGATTTGTTACCCAGCAGTAGACAATACACCCACTGTGATCTTGGCTAAGTTAGAAAAATTGAGCTTCTGCCTCATCTATAAAGTGGGGACTAATGTATTTATACCATTCTTCTTTGTTCCAGAATGAATTTATGATGACTTTCAGGGATGTGGAAAACACAGGACAGCAAAAATTAAGAGGTGGGAGGCTAGAAAAACAGGGGTGAGGGATATAAAAAAAGATGTGGGAGGCTAAAAAAAATAACATATTACACAATTTTTTTTTGTAATTTTAGAAAGAGAAGGAAAGAAACATCAATGTGTGGTTGCCTCTCACATCCCCCCACTGGGGACCCAGCCCGCAACCCAGGCATGGGAATTGAACCAGCAACCCTTCGGTTCACCGGCCGGTGTTCAATCCACTGAACCGCACCAGCCAGGGCATATTACACAATCTTATAACTGGGCCATAATGCTGGCTCTAAAACTTTTAGTAACTCCTCCAACCTCACCCCCCACCACCTCCCCACACAGACAGACAGGTATTGATTCAGTTCAGTGTCCAAAAATTAAAAAAAGAAAACCCAACTGCTTAAAAGATATATATTATCCTTAGTGCTCACGTGGGTGAGCACTTCCTTGGGCACTGCTTTAAAACAGACACCGCGCGGAGTACACACTGAGGCCTGCACATACACAGAATGCATCCACAGTGTCTCGTATCGCACAGGCGCCTAACGGGCTCTCTTGCGACGGGACCCGCTGTTAACCCCACCATTCTGGGCAAAGTTTTACTAGTGCTACAGCTCACCTCTAAAAAACACTTGCCCTTCATAGGCTACTGCTCTTGACTTTCGATCCTCACAAATATTAAAAACAGCCCATTTTCAGCCACAAACTTAATGGCAACAGTTTTGGAAAATCCTGGATATTCCAATTATTTTCCCATATTCCTTCTACCTCAATAAGAACCTTGGTAGACACCAATGTCCATTCTCATGGTCACCCGGGCAAAGCTTTGAGCCTCTTTAACACCCCTTCCTATTTACTCTCTTATTTACCTAGCCACTAAGTTCTAGCATTTTTATTAATGTCTCTTCCCTCTGTTCCCTCCTTTACTCTCTTCCTGCCATCGTCTAGCTCTAAATTTTAACTCTTTACACCCAGATTTAGTTAACAGCCCTGTCTTAGTTTGGGTTGCCATAACAAAACACCATAGACTGGGTGGCTTGAACAAAATACCAACATTTACTTCTGTTTCGGAGGCTGTGAAGTCCAAGAGCAAGGTGTTGTTGGCTGCTTCTGTTCTCTGGTGAGGGTGCTGTTTTCTGGCTTGCAGACAGCCCCCTCCTACGTGCCCTCACAGGGGGAACAGCGGGGGAACAAGTTCCCTGGTGTCTCTTCTTACAAGAGCAGTAACCACATCAGGAGGGGCTGTATCCTCAAGATCTCATCTAAACCTAATCACCCAAAACGCCCCACCTCCATCACGTTGGAGCTTACGCTTCAACATATGAATTCAGGTGGTACACCCGTTTAGCCCATAGCAAGGTCCCAGTCATTCTCAATCTAGCCTGATGCATGTGATCGGCAGAGCACTCTTTCCTTCACAGCAATTTAATCCAGTGTCACCCTGGGTCCAGAATGTAAGGAATCAAAACCCAGCCTTTTGTCCCACCTCTAAATCCTGTTCTTCACCCAATGCAGCTCCTCCACTCAGATTTGTTCCCTCTCCTCTACGGGCCTTGCCCTACTGTGAAACCTGGAATGCACCACTATGCCTCCGCCCCTCTGGATTACAATTCCATTCTTTAACCCCAGTTCAATCCCTAGCTCAGAGAACTGGAAGTCTCAGAGTCAGAGGGACTCTAAAAGGCCACTCTGTTCAGCCCTCAGCCTCACCCATTCATTGTCCATTCACCCACCCAATATTTATCGGGTACTTCCTGAGCCAAGCAAAAATAAGTATGATAGGATCAGCCCGGAAAGAGGTCTGCTTACACAGGGAGACTGGAATGCAAATAATTACAATCTAAGTTCAATGTTCAAGATATGAACAAAGGGTTTTGGGAGCACATTTTTTGACATTTGTTGTCTAGATTCTGTTTGAATACCTCCAGTAACAGGAAACTCACTACCTAAAGGGGGAGCTTATTCCATTTTCAGAAACCTATGACCACATGAAGTTACTATATTGAGTTTAAATCTAGCTTCTACACATATATTCTAGTTTTTCAAATTCCAGAGCTTTCAAAGATAAATTTAGCTTTTTTTTTCACATGACTATCATTAATTAGTTGAAGACTACATCATGAATATCCCTAAACTTCTCATATGTTCTGATTCTAGGCTCTTCACCCTGCTGGCTACCCTCCCCTGGCTCCACTGGAGATTTTTTTTACAGCCTTCACAGTTTGTTGGGGATTCTCCAAGGCAGAGTGGAGGGAGGTTACTACCTTTTGGAGAAATGTACCTTTTGGGAGGCAGGTACCTTTTGGGGAAAGAATGGGGCACCCTTAGTACATAGCTTCTTATAGGCAATCATAATTTCCAGTGATTCTTTCTCACACACCTTAGTAATCTGTTCTCCAGAAGCCCGTAGTACAAATTTGAACGGCTCGTACTGGAGTTGTTGCACACTATCTTGAATTGTCCATTAATTAAAAAAAAAATTGTATCTAAGCTCTTATCTAAACAGAAGGTTCCTTGAGGGTAAATACTTTTATTGTTCATATTTTCCTTTAATAAGTATGTGAATGAATTAGCAAGTTTTAAGGGAGAAAGTGCTGTGGTGTGCAGAATGCCCCTCCCTAAAAGATGTCCACATCTTAAATTCCAGAGCCTGCGAACATGATGTTATAGGTGGATTAGGGATGCTGGCTTCAAAATAAAGAGATTATCCTGGATTATCATAGTGGGCCCAAAGCGATCACCAGGGTCCTTCAGAAAGGAAGGCAGAAGAGATCAGAGTCAGAGAGTGATCTGCTACACTGCCAGGTTTAAATATGGAGAGCGAAACCATGAGTGAGGAAAGCAGGTAGCATCTCATGCTGGATAAGGCAAGAAAGCAGCTTATCCCCTCCAGCCTCCAGAAAGGGATGCAGCTTTGCCGACATCTTGAATGTAGCCCACTGAGACTTATGTCAGACTCCTGGCCCCTGAAACTGCAAGACATATGTGCTGTTTGGAGCCACTAAATTTGTGTTGTTACGGCAGCCGTATAGGACTCATTTAAGTGCTACCACTTGGTACCATTTACTAGCCATCATTTGATATTTTCATTTAATTATCATTAATCATTAAAACACACCTTTGATTTTTATAAAGTTAAAGCTATTAGGCAAATCTGAAAAGATTACCTGAATTTAGGTCTCTCTGATTCCAACTTACATCCATTTCAAAAAATCATGATGCCTTAAGAGGGTATAAAATCACAACCCACATATTTTGCCTGAGTAATCTGCTACTCTGATTACACTTCAAGATCCCATTTTTCCTAGCAGAAACTATATAATCCAATAGCTATTATTAACATTTGTCTTTTACTTCTCTCTTCTTTCTGTTCTTGAAGTATTCTCTCTTACTGGTAAAAAAAACATTTTAAACTGAACATAACTGTTAGCTTTATACAGATTAAATTGTTCCATACCATAGAATCAACTAAAGTTTATTACTAGGATATAAATTGACTACATTATGTATTCATCTACAGATGCTCAAAATATCTGGTTTCTAAGGAAAATAAGCTTTTATAGCCATAATTGGTTTTCCCGAAAAGGCATAACCAACCAGCCCTGGCCATTGGCCCAGTTGGCTGCAGCGTCATCTGCACTGGAAGATTGCAGGTTCGATCCCCAGTTGGGGCACACACCTAGACAGACGAGTCAGTCCTGGTGGGGGCACATATGAGAGGCAACTGAAAGATGCTCTCTTTCACATCAATGTTTCTCTCTCTCTCTTTCTCCCTTCCTCTCTCTCTAAAATCAATGAATACCACCAATGAAACCACGCAGCACTCTGACAACAGTGGTCATTCAGTAGTGATACACAGAGCTGTGAAAAATTTATTGCTGGCCACAGACACAATAAGCATAGGTGGAAATCCTGCACTTCCAAGGATTCAGCTTGCCGTCAAATCTATAATGAAAATGTGAAAGAACTTTTAGTTCTTTAATTACCCCAAAGCACTCACCTTTTTCATTTGAAATGAGTTTGTTCATTCCTTATTGGGCACCTATTGTGTTACAGGTGGAATTAGCAGTCACTATAACACAGCATCTCAGAATGCTGCAGTAAATGATTCTTCTGCTTCCTACTTATGTGACCCTGAGGCACATTACCCTCATCAAGACTGTTTCCTCTCCTGTGAATGGATATAACACCTACCTCACAAGTATTATGAGTATATACTAAGGCAATGCATTTAGAATAGGGATGGCTAATTTTCATTATATTGCCAGGCCAGGGGTTTCTAATCAGTGCATAAGAGACAAGGTCCCTGCTTTTGAGAAATCTCTACGGTAGTAGTGAAAGTATACAGGTAAGCAGAGTTTTAGTTTTTCAGACGTGTCAAACCAGCAGCTATTTTTGAGTCATTGCATAGGGGTTCCTGCTGAAGCCTGCAGATTGGTATAACCTGATTCAGAGGTGCCTATGACCTGGCAATTATCGTAAAAAGTGTTCTAGACCCACCCCAACATCTCAGTTCTCCTTAAGTCCTTCTTTTACCTTTTACCCTTTGCATTCTGGGGAAGTCTACAGAACTACACTAAATGAAAAATTAATCTTGCCAGACTGTCCTATGGCTAGGCAACACCACCACTGACTCCCCCACCCCATACATGCATCCTCGGCACTCAAAGATACCCCCACTAACAGAGATTATTCACCCTTTGCCAGTCCACAGACCTGCTGCAGTCCTTACTAAAAGCACCTAACCCTCTCATTAAGGTACCTCAGGTCCTAACTTTTCATCTTCCCCGTCATGTTAAATTAGTGCTCAGAAACTTCTGGCCTATTAGCCAGAAGACTTATGCCTAATTTCGCAACAGAATAAAGCTTTATTTTTTTCCCCTTGAACATACTATTGTCTTATGAATTCTGATGAGGACAAAATGCTTTTAAAATATCGTGTGAAAGCACTAACTACAGCGTCTGGCCCACAAGAGATGAGCAGGAGTGCCTGTTGTTTCTTTCCTATAGATGATTTGCCATTCTCGGGGCATTGCTCTAACTTAAGTTTCAAAGAAGCAACTCTCAACACTGGGATGGTAATAAAACAGGTACCTATCGCTAATGTACTCTGAAATTACTTGTTGATTTCCTATCCAAGACCTGCAGGGAAGTAGGAGCGACAGAGGAGTGTGGTAGGCCAGCCTGTCTTCCCTCTAATTGCTGATTATGGCAAAGGTGACAGTTAAGTCATTAACCAGCAGACCAACAACACCTCAAACCCACGTGCAGGTCTTTTTTAAGTTTCCTGGCTGGCATCCCTGAGACTCTGCTGGGCCATCTCCACGTTGCCACAGCTAACCTCCAGTAACCCCCAAGGGTTTTATCACTCGCCCACAAGAACACCAGGCCAAACTGGTTAAGCACTCGCTCATTTCCAGGTTTATTCCAGGGCAAGTGTTAAGGATCTCAATCAGGAACTGTCTTTGCATTTTTGTTGTAACAGAAAGCATGTGTGTGGATAAAATTGGTGCTTTTACACAGTGTTTTCTCTGTACCACACTATTTTTGCAGCCCCTTCCTCTCTCCTTGCCTACCCTTCTCTACAACAATCCTGAGTTGTTTCAGTGCACCTTCCAAGTGTCAACAGATGTCAACAGGTGTTCTGGTGGCTAAAACGGTCTGTAGGGTCAGAGCACCAAACTCAAGGACCTACCATAGCCCTGGCCAGATGGCCATGTGTTGATGACAAACAGCACTTTTAAAGCAAACCTACTGAGTGGCCAAACAGAGCTCCGTGAGACAAGAAGAAAGCCAGGCTAGAGGGGAGACCAAGCTGAGAGGCTAAAGAATCATGCCTCCCACTCCCAGTGGCACAAGCAGTTACTTCCTCTGCAGAAGGACTGTTTTAAATAACATACATATATAAAACCATACAAGTTTGCAGCTGTAGAAAAAACTGACACCTCTAAATGAGTGTTTTAAAGCTATTACTTTGGGGAACCTTTATTCTGATTACAGAAATACCCTGGCATTGCCTTCGATACTCATGACAAATTCTTTTGACTATATTTAGTGGTGGCAAATACCAGTTATTTGAGATTGGGTGTCATTTTCAGAAACAGTCAGGTTATTCAGAACTAAGAATCACAAGATGGGGAAATCAGTATTATTTTGGTATGAAAACCAAGGTTCTGGTTATAGTGAAACAAGTTGGAGTTTCCTGTGCAGATCTAAAAACAATTTGTAAAGGTAATTTTAAAAGTGCTCTGAATAATGGCAATGTTGGTGTCAAATAGGGCATATGCTACCAAGATGGCATGAACTTTGAAGAGGTTATTAACTTGGATGCACAGTCGGCCCTCCCATATCCACGGGTTTCATATTTGCAGATTCAACCAACTATGGATTGAAAAAAGTTACTTTTGATCTGTGGTTGGGAATCTGTGGTGTAGAGGGCTGACTGTACGCCTTGTTGAATGCCATTTCATATACGGGACTTGAACATCCACGGATTTTGGAATCCATAGAGAGAGGGGTGTCTGGAACCACTCTCACCATGCCAAGGGATGACATTCTGGAGTCTCAGTACTCTATTTTCGCAATCATTAGAAAAACATTTACAGACAACAGACACACCTAGTATAAATCTCATTTCTGAGTCTCAGGCAGAAACTTAAAATAAAAATGCATTCTTAGCTTCAGCTAACTGGTCTTCATGTCTGCACAGTAGAGGCTAAGAGCTAGTGACACTCTTTACATAAGACCCTCCAGTCTATTAATAGCATCTACCAATACGTAACCTAACTGTAGAACATTGTGCACTTGGGGGTTTGGGTCTCCTACTCTCTAGGAGTCCTTAATGTAAAACAGAGCATACTGACCTGGACACATGTCTATAATATATTAATACAAGCCCTACTTACATAGCTCTTCTGCTGCTTTGAATTTTCTTAGTATGATATACATTTACATCAACTCAATGACATCTTTATTATTTTTACTTTTTATGACTATCTTTATTCCTGTCTTCTTCCATATGAGAACTGAGCCAAAAAGATGTTGCCCAAGACCCCAAACAGTAAACTGCAGAGGTGGGATTGGAAACCTGGCAGTCTGGCTCCAGCCATGCTCTAATACACTAGACCACACAATACTGCCTCTGTGAGGCCAGAGAAAACCTGGTACGTTAATCAAATAATCAATAGGAAAAAGGACACTGAGGAATACTTCAAATTTATGGAAAGCTCCTTTAGAAAGTAGAAAGGAAGGGGTGAAGTGAGGCCAGGACAAAAGCCACATAGAGTAGCCACAAGAGTTCATGGGCAGCCTAGGAATGGGCAAAAAAAAAAGGCTTTGCTCTCATTTATTTAGAGAAAACAGGAGGTAACTGGAAAGACCCGGGGGGCGGGGGGTTATGAACAACCAGTTTCTGGCCGTTTCCTGTATATCAAGCCTTCCTTGGTTACATAAAAACCACACAGTTCAAGATTAATAAAAATAAAACTCCACAATACTGTTAACATGACAGTTTTTATATCCAGTCCACGTCACTTTGTGGACTTTGTTGGAGAGTAAATAGATATGCTTAATAAATCAAAGTAAACTGTTTAACACTAGGCAGGATAAGTGCAATGATCTACCTGGTATCTCCAAGGAAGCTTTCAGAACGCACTACCCTTAAAGAGGGGATCTGTGTGAAAGGAGGCAAGTGAAGAAGCCCTTGACACGTCTTCCCTCTATCAGAGAATGCCAATGCCACCCCAAACCTAACCTAACAGAAGCGGAAACTGAGTCTCATAAAGCGAAAACGACTTGAAGGTCCTCTTGACTCCAAGTCGAGTGTTCTTCCCACTTGTGCAGACTGATTCTACCCTCTTCCTTGTAGCCATTCAAGGCAAAAGACACGAAACTGATTTCAAAGCCATTCAGAGAATCTGAGCACGCACGCACCAAACCTACAGGGGAAAGAATTCCTTCATCAGAACTTCCTCTTGCTTTAATTTAGACCAGTTTCCTCTCCCTGGGCCCTTGAGAGGTGTCCAGAAAACATCCGAGTTCAAGCTCCTAAAATCTGCGAAGTACCAAATGAATGAGGCAACAGACACTCTCAGGGTGCTGTGCTTTATATTCCAGGTTGGGGCAACAAAGATTTTAGGTATCTGTTAAGCAGAGAGCCGCCCCCGGACCCTACCTATCCCAAGAAGTCTGAGCCCACCAGCGAGGCGCTTGGGAAGCTCGGCCGCCAGGCCGGCCATACCTACTGCAGGTCCCCCGCCGAGGTGAGAGGGATTCGCGGAAGCCCGCCTGGCGGGGAGCAGCCGATCCCTGGGGCCCCACGCGCCCGGGGATGCTGGGGCCGGCCCAAGAACTTCCTCTCTTCCCGGCCCACCGCCAACCTTGTCACCACCACCCACCCGCTCACCGACGCCCACCCCAGCAGGTCGCTGTTCCCCGGGAAGGAACCGCCCCACCTTCCACCGCACGCGGGACGCGGTCACGTGAGGCGAGAGGGTGGAACCAATGGGCAGCCAGTGCCGAATGGAGAAGATTGTCTGACCCCTACTACGTCACAAGGCTGGCTGGGCGCGCGCCGCTTTTTCGCCCTCCCGCCTCGGCCCGCTCTGCCCGTCCCCGCCCGATCGCTGCCGCGCAGCCAATCGCGAGCTGGGAAGCGACCCGGCTGGAACGCGCGGGCGGGGCGGGGCAGGGTGGCGGCCGGCAGTGCAGGGGCGGGGGCGCGGAGTGGGCCTGCCGGGGGCGAGGAGTCGCGGTACAGAGAGTTGCATCCGCCTGTGTGGAAGGAGCGTCGGGTGGTGCTGCCGCTGCGGCCGTCTCCTCGGGAAGAAGCGGCTCTCCTGCCGTGCCCGGTTCGTATTCCCTAGCCCGGCCCCACGCCACTCTGTCTGAATCCTCCACTCGCCGAGTTGTGAAGGGGGTGCCGGTGTGTGGGGCGCGGCGGCCACGAGCGTGCGGTGGGAGGACGGGCGGCCGGGGGAGGGACAGGCCTCGGAGCGCCAGGTGAGCGCAGGGCGGTGGAGCAGCGAGCGGGCTGGCGTGGCGGTGCTGGGGGGCACCACGGACTCGGGATGGGGGCGGCCGCGCGTGTCCGCTGTTTGTACTGGGACGCTGTGGGGACCCGTGGAAGGCTGAGCTCCGGGGAGGTGCTCGCGGGCGACGCGTCGTCTGTCCCCGAGGGTTTCCCTTTACACCCCACGGGGGTCCAGGGTGACTCTCCGGGAAGCCCGCCGCGGGCTGCCGCTGGTCTGGACCGAAGCCGAGACCGCGTGGGGCCGGGCGGAGGATACAACGCGCCCGTGGGCTCCGCGCCCGGACTAGATGGAAGGGCTGGCCCCGAGGCGCGCCTCTGCTCGTGTTTGGGCCCCGCCGCCTTGGGGCTGTGGCTCTGCTTTTCCCGCGGGGTGGGTTGGTTTATTTGGTTTCCCTTTTGTCCCCACCCCTTTCTCCTTGCGTCCTCTTCCGCCCCCTCCCAGCCCAGCCCCTTTCACGAGCTAGAACGAGACCTCGCCCCTCCCCTCCCCCGCCTGGCTTCCTCCTCCCCCGCCTCCTCTAATATGCATCTCTGCCTTGCTTTCAATGGGCCGGTGCTGCTGTCGCTGCTGCTGTCCGCGCGGGTTGTGGATGTTGTCGGCTCCGTGTTGTGATGACAGGAGAATGTGTGTGTGTCCCGGGCCCAGACGAATTGGTAGGTATTCACTTTACCTTGCGTAGGGTACCCAGGAAGGATGGTGACTGATTCCGTGTGTGGAATTAAGGGGCGAGGTAGATAGAAGAGAGGACAAAGGTTTCCTGGACCGGATAGCTTTGATGCTTTGGTGACTGCTATTTCCAGGTAGGGACAAAAGGACCTAATCAAACAAGTGCTGGCTTGGGGCTTTGTGTGTTCTGAAGGAAACTGGTTTCTTCGTTCTTGGAGCGATAATAGTAACGGGAGCTGTGAAATGGCTAGGTAGTTCCCGAAAATGCTGAAAAATCGCAGTCTTTATGCAGGATGTTTAATGCAATCGGATTACATAAACTGAGGTTCTGACACATTTAATAACTAGTATAGCATGTTTTTTTCACTTAAACCAAAAGCCTTGCAAAGCTAAAGAGTTCCAGAGTCGGCGCAATGACGGTATTTTCTAATTAATTTGTTTGGTGGGATTATTGAAGTGGAATCATTTCTTGGCACAGGCTGTGTGCTGAGCACATCAGTAAGAATGGGTCTCTTTCCAGTTTCTGGTTGCAGCGCATCTTTTCTTATTAGTCATTGGCAAAATCAGTCTTAAGATGAAGATGCTGCATATAATGTGGCTCAGTCCGGATCATAGGATAGGAACTTTTCAGTGAAAACATAGTCAGAAATAACCTGAAAATTCGACACTGCTCCAGTTTACCAATAACTGTACCTTGTTGCTATTCTTGACTTATCGAGAGCTTTCTGTTTATTTAAGTAGTTCAACAAAAGTTGTTTTTACGGGTTTTTGTTGTTGAATCACCTAATATTTAGAAAGATACTCAGTGTTTGCTCACATATGGGTTCTAAAAACATTTGAAGTACTTTGACTTCGAAGGGTATCTGGTCTGATGGAGAGAATATATCAACTGTACTCGTGATGACAGGACGCTTATTAATTACAGAGCAGGGTTTCATGAATTTCAACTTCCATAAGAATGTCTTTTTTTTTTTTTTAAGAATGTGTCTTTTGAAGGCATGCTGGGAGTTGGTGGATTGGGATGCAGTCTCAGTCCATATGCTAAACTGAACAAGTGAAAGATACAGTTGATAAAATTCACCCTCTGCTTTTTTGTTTTCAGTCTTGAGAACCTTTGCTTTGAAGAAAAAATGTAGTATGTTATTTGAGCTTTTCATTGCTTTCTGTTTGAACGTACTGGATTAGTCCAGGCATTTGCTGCATGACTCAGTTCTTTTGCAATAATATTTCATTCATTTTGCAATCAACTAAAAAATCATACATTTTTTTCAAGACAAAGCAACATAAGGAAAGTGCAGGTTTGCTGGGACTTATTATTCCTTGATTAGATGTCATACAGAGTAGGACAAAAGTAGGTTTACAGTGAGTATGTGAAACAGTTTTTTCAGAGTTTATTACTAATTATTATATTATTTCCCATATGCGCAACTGTTCTCCTACTTTTGCCCCACCCTTTATAATGAAATCCTGTTACCTGTCAAACTCCTTTTTCCAAAAACAGACACATAGTACTTTGATTCAATCTACATTCCATCAGAAATACTCATTTTTTTTCATGTAGGATTCTTACATCTTAAAGTAAGCACAAATACAAACTTATATAAAGTTATGGGGAAACTCTTTTTTCATTAAGATTGGCATCTGTTTACATTTTTAATAATAGAAAATCTTTAGACAGAGCAGGCTATGAGTTAACATGCTTTCTCTGTGCAAACCTAACAGGAGATATGGTTTGTCTGGAAACCAGTGTCATGTGACCCAACATTTGAGCACATCTCCTGGCTCAGTCATGTATACTTAACCTCTGGATGACTTTCAGGTATTCAGTCTGAAGTACTATTATTTAAGTGGTTAGTGTTGATAGATTACTCTCCTTGTCGCATTTCTACTTTTTATTACTGCATTTCAGAATGCTTATTTAGTTATTGATCTTATTTCCAAAATTCTAATCATTACCTTTTATTGCTTAATTTTGTCTTTAACTTGGTAAACAAATCCCTACTTAAAGAGTGCAGTTAAAATGATACTTTCTATCACTTTCAAAAGGGGTTCTGTATGACTGGCTTATATGGTGCTTATTTCAGAAGCCAATAAGGATCAGTTATTATTCAGTGTTTGTTTTTCTCTGCCCCCCCCCCACAACCCACTTACCACTTTTTCTCTAATTACTCCTCAAAAGAGGGGACACGAAAACCAAAATGTAATGTATAGTTAACACTCTGTGATATTCGTAATTCTTTTTTTCTTAATAGGTTTAACCTTTGGAAGGGATAGCTGATATAAGATTAAGTTGGTTTTATTTCCTTATTTTTTTTTTTTGTTTATTTCCTTATTTAAAGCATTTGTAAAGCCTATTTCTTTATAGGCCAAATGAATACTTTGAGGCAATACCTTAAGAATTCAGGGGAAATACTGAGGAAGAAGGGAGATATTTTCTTGCATAAATTATCTTAAACTTTTTTATCATGAAGGACACAGTACAATTGAACAATGAATAAATGAGACATGCTTTTGATTTTAAAGCCTCACTTCAACACTTATAAAGTGATCCTTAGTTAGAATCTGTTCTGTTGTGTTCAATTACATCTTAGGTTAATGAGGCCCAAGGAGGTGAGCCAGCTTTTACAGGATTAATGTGGCAAGTTGGTGGAAGAACTAAGTCCCTAAGCTCACCAAATTGGTGCGGTGGTCTAGGAAACATTGTTTGCAAGACAGTTCACTGGGGTGTGGGAAGGCAGTATTGACATTTGTCCTTATTATGTATAATTTTTGTGTATGTTATAATGAACATTTTATTAGTACAGTAGTATATGTGTATAACTTAAGTGTATGAATATACTTATGTTGGAGATTCATTCTAACACTTTCTTGGTCGTAGCCATGTATAATTAAATGCTGCCAGTTGGCCACAAGTCTAGAAATAGGATGTTCATAAATGGGAAAAATCCCTGAGCAATATGAGAGATCCAAGGCCTTTTTAAAGATACAGAGGAGGAAGGGGTGATTGGCCAGGGAGACTGCTACTGTATAATGTTATGTAACACTCATCTTCTGATCTCTCCCCAGCTAAATCTATTATACACTGTGCACAGTTTGTGCTACACAAAGAAATAATGAAAACAGAAAAGAAAAGCTGAACTACCATTCAATCCTGGGTCCATAAAAGATTGGGAAGTGCTCAGGAGAATATACCCTGTAGCAGTAGTACATAATGTGGGCATAAAAGAGTGCCTCCTAGCACAGGGCTTAGTAAGGTAGAGTCAGCTGCTAAATATTTGCTATAAAATCAAAGACAGATTAAGTAATCTGAAATATAACTTTTTCTTTGTGTGTATCTGTGTGATTTGCATTGTAGGAATCCCAGTCCGAAGTTCCAGCCTGCCACTATTCTCTGATGCCATGCCAGCACCAACTCAAATGTTTTTTCCTATGATTCGTAACTGTGAACTGAGCAGAGTCTATGGCACTGCATGTTACTGCCACCACAAACACTTCTGCTGCTCATCCCCTTACATTTCTCAAAGTCGCCTGAGGTATACACCCCATCCAGCATATGCTACCTTTTCCAGGCCAAAGGAGAACTGGTGGCAATACACCCAAGGAAGGAGATATGTTTCTACACCACAGAAATTTTACCTCACGCCTCCACAAGTCAACAGCATCCTGAAAGCTAATGAATACAGTTTCAAAGTGCCAGAATTTGATGGCAAAAATGTCAGTTCTGTCCTTGGATTTGACAGTAATCAGCTACCTGCAAATGCACCCATCGAGGACCGGAGAAGTGCAGCAACCTGCTTGCAGACTAGAGGGATGCTTTTGGGGGTTTTCGATGGCCATGCAGGCTGTGCTTGTTCCCAAGCAGTCAGTGAAAGACTCTTTTATTATATTGCTGTCTCTTTGTTGCCCCATGAGACTTTGCTAGAGATTGAAAATGCAGTGGAGAGTGGTCGGGCACTGCTACCCATTCTCCAGTGGCACAAACACCCCAATGATTACTTCAGTAAGGAAGCATCCAAATTGTACTTCAATAGCTTGAGGACTTACTGGCAAGAGCTTATAGACCTCAACACCGGGGAGTCAGCTGATATTGATGTTAAGGAGGCTTTAATTAATGCTTTCAAGAGGCTTGATAATGACATCTCCTTGGAGGCTCAGGTTGGTGATCCCAATTCTTTCCTCAACTACCTTGTGCTTCGTGTCGCATTTTCTGGGGCCACGGCTTGTGTGGCCCATGTAGATGGTGTCGACCTTCATGTGGCCAATACTGGCGATAGCAGAGCCATGCTGGGTGTGCAGGAAGAGGATGGCTCTTGGTCAGCAGTCACTCTCTCTAATGACCACAATGCTCAGAATGAAAGTGAAGTGGAACGGCTGAAATTGGAACATCCAAAGAATGAGGCCAAGAGTGTAGTGAAACAAGATCGGCTGCTTGGCTTGCTGATGCCTTTTAGGGCTTTTGGAGATGTAAAGTTCAAATGGAGCATTGACCTTCAAAAGAGAGTGATAGAATCTGGCCCAGACCAGTTGAATGACAATGAATATACCAAGTTTATCCCTCCTAATTATTATACACCTCCTTATCTCACTGCTGAGCCAGAGGTAACCTACCACCGATTAAGGCCACAGGATAAGTTTCTAGTGTTGGCAACTGATGGGTTGTGGGAGACAATGCATAGGCAGGATGTGGTTCGGATTGTGGGTGAGTATCTAACGGGCATGCACCACCAACAGCCAATAGCTGTTGGTGGCTACAAGGTGACCCTGGGCCAGATGCATAGCCTGTTAACAGAAAGGAGAGCCAAGATGTCCTCAGTATTTGAGGATCAGAATGCAGCAACCCATCTTATTCGCCATGCTGTGGGCAACAATGAGTTCGGGAGTGTTGATCACGAGCGCCTCTCCAAAATGCTGAGTCTTCCTGAAGAGCTTGCTCGGATGTACAGAGATGACATTACAATTATTGTAGTTCAGTTTAATTCTCATGTTGTAGGGGCATATCAAAATCAGGAATAGTGAATGAATCTTACCCTGGCAATTCTCAAGTGAAATAGATTTAAAGGACAGGTAGATTTTTTTTTAATTTATTTTTTAATTTTTTTTTTTTTATCCTCACCCAAGGACATTTTTTTCATTGCTTTTAGAGGTAGAAGAAGGGGAAGGGGTGAGAGAGAGAAACATCGATTGGTTGCTGCCTTGTATGAGCCCCGACCAGGGATCAAATCTACAACTTGGGTACCTACCCGGACCGGGAATCAGACCTGCAACCTTTTGGTCAGTGTGACAACACTCCAACCAACTGAGTCACACTGGCCAGGGCAAGACAGATAGATTTTTAAAAGATACTAAAATAATAAACATTTCCAGTGAGCCATCCTAAGCATTTTACCCATTTGATCTTCCAGCTAGTCAAGAATCCAATTGATTTGGCAGTAGGGTGGTAAGATAATGAGTGTGTTCTGCCAGGCTCAGACCTCACAGTGCCTGCACTTGAGGCAAGTCCATTAAATAAGGCAAGTTCCTTATTGCAGATGTCATGTGACATTGGCTTCTTGTATCAGTCTGAGAAAATCAGGACTTGGCAAGTAGGATCTTGAATAGGTCAAAAGCAAGGATCTTGCTGGGTGTATTTTCTCGGTGAAAGAAACATTACTGTTTACACTTGCAGGCTCATTTTGTCACTAAGATTCCAGTGTACATGAGGATATTTATTGCATGATTTCCTCGATATACAATCTATGCATTATTCATATAAATATGTTTTATCCTGAGGTTTTCAAATGCAGTACTTTAAGCCATAAATGACCAGGAACCAAGCAATCTGAATTTGTGTTTGTGATTATTTGGAATGCTTTTGAAATGGAAAAACAAACTACTCCCTTCTTTACCCGATTACTTAATGTCATTGAAACGTTCTATTTTGACACACGCTTGAAGACAATAAAGGTTTTTAGTTTTATGTACTCATATTGACGTTAAATAAAGAAAAAGAATGTTCTTAGTCTGTGTTAATGAAAAGCTTTATTTAGTTTGAAATAAAAAGATCTAGAATAAAAAGATGGCTATGTTTAACTCGTGTCCTCTCTAGCCACCAGCACATCATTCTTATGTAATTCCTAAGGCTTGGCATCTAAGAGTGTGGGTGATAGACTGCTGCTGGTACATCATACTTCCAAGTTCACAGAGATAAGAGATTTCGTCACTTGGAATTTTAAGGATAACATAATTTAAAATACCAATTTGGGGAGTAAGCCTTACCTTTGGGTATTGAGACAAGGGAGGAAGTTTTTGTTTTTCCCCACTTAGATGTAGGTCAATTAAAATACTTGGTTTAAAAATTACTAAATGCTTTAAACATAATGTAGCTTATAAATAGGAATGTTGAGCTATACATGTGAGAAATTTTAAAAGGTAACTATTTTGCATGCCTGGTGCCTAATAGATCACTTAGTAGCATCAAGTGTTATTTGCAGCAGTCTCCATAATTATATGCAGTCTCTTCTAATGCCATATCAAAGTAAATGAAAATAAACATTCAAATTGGCTTTTTGGGATCTTACTTGATTTGCATCAAATGGCATTTTGTTCTTATGTTTAATGGTGATCTGTGTACAGCTGTGCATATATTTTCATTACTTATTCTAGCAACACTGTTAAATAACCATGACTATGTTTGTTCATAGAGATTTTAGTACAAAACATGATCAGCTTTCCCTTGTGTAATTAGTTGAGGAGTGTTTAGTAGTCCTTTCAGATTTCTGTAGAATATGAGCTAGATATTCAAGAACTCCTATGGACTGGACACTAAAACACCGTAGAACTGACTGCAAAACTTTTCCAGTTGAAAAACAAACTCAGGAAGATTGCAGCTCAGAACATCATATGTTTGTTTTTTGAGGTCTTTTCCCCCTAGTTTTTTTTTTGTAGGGTTTTTTTTTGTTGTTTTGTTGTTCTTTTTCCCATCAGCTTGGAACTTCTAGGCAGCATTTTTGAAGGGGGAAAGTCTGTACTATATATTTCTAAATGCTTTGACAGAGACTTTTTAAAATGAAATATTGACTGCAGTAGCAATTAAAACCCATTTGCAGGCTACCATTTGAATTTCTCTTGAATACCACCCTGAAGAGTTCCATATTATACTTAAAAGTCTCATCTCTGTATAGTGCAATAAATATAAATTTAGTTTCCTGTGGTCATGATCAACACAGTAATTCTCACTACACAAGCAACTTGTCTTTAGGCCAAAAGCTGGTCTACTCCACAATGAAAATGCAGTGTGGAGTGCAAATTGTTGAAATGAAAGTAACTGGATGTTAGAAATCTGAATGTAGTATCATCTGAAAGCACTTAAAATTTTATTGTAATTTGTTATCATGGTGATGTCATGTAGAATTAAAGAAGACGTGTAACCTTTCATTGTTTAGCCTTAAATTTTTTTTAATTTAAACTTTCTAACATATGTATTGACTTCTGTATTTATATTTAACCAATGGCTCATGATATTTATAATAAGCCCTTAACTAGTTAAGTGGAATGGTGGTGTGGTACACAGTACTTGATAGAAAAACTGTCTTATAAAAAATATATCTGTGTGAAGACGTAAGAAAAGTTTATAATATAGAGAATGGTTAGAGAAATACCCACAGTGAATTAAAATTTCATATCTGCTTTCTGAATGGCCTGTGTTGGTTTTTTAAATTAAATTTATTGGGGTAACCTTGGTTAGTAATATATAATTTTCGCATACAAGATTTTAACTTGACATCTGTGTACTACTGCATGCTCACCACTCAAAGTCTTAGTTTTTCTTCTCTTACCGTGTATTTGACCCCCTTTAACCACTTTGCCTTCTCCCCACCCCCATTTCTTTCTGGTAACCATTCAGTTGTATGTGTTGGTTTTTAATGGTAGTAAGATGCATTAGATTTTCTCTGTAGTGGTACATTATACTTAATTTTAAAAGTCAGTAGATGGATAGAATCTTATTAAAAACAGGTATAATTTTCATTCAATAAAATGCACAGATTTTAAGTGTATCATTTGAGATTTGGTGACCACAATCCCAATAAAGATAAAAGTTGTATTACTTAGAAAACTCATCTCCCTCTCTAGTTAATCCTTCTCCACATAACTATTCTTCTGATTTGTATCACCATAGATTAATGTTTGTTCTAGAAATTTATATAAGTGAAATCATAAATATGTATGTAATCTTGTAACTGACTCAGTTTTTTTGAGATTCATTCATGTTGGCATGTATTCATAGTCTTGTCAAGTTGCATCTCATAGTATGAATATATTATAATGTATCCATTGTTAATAAGCATTGTTATTCCCCTCTTCCCCTTTTAAAGCTAACTTTTAGATTAGGAATTCTCAGAAATAAGGTTTGGTTGGAGTGTAGGTTTAACTTTGCAAATACAATTACAGGTGAGTTTTCTCTTCTATCCTTAAAGGGAGGACCTTTTTTTTATGCCCTTTAAACAAGTGATGAAATTTTCTCATGGTGAAAAGTTTGGAAGGATTAGAGAGTGGTCCTTTGCTGTAGATCTTGCTGTACCTCTCACACTGAGAATTTTGTTGAGTCAGTTAAATGTATTCAATGATTGAGCTAATGTCTTCCTACAAGAAAAGGTAAACTACACCTTTTTTGATGGTTGTGGTTTATCACTATTGCTCTGTGATTAGGGATGAGGAAGGAAGCGGCTCAATGCTGTTAAATTAGGACTGGGATGGCATGACTGACTGGAGTATTTCTGCTTTTATTAAACAAGATTCACACTATGGAGAATGAGCTTCCCTGTTCTCTAGTCAAATATGCCTAAATATGGGTTATTGTTGGCCTTGTCCTTGGGTATAGCAAGAGGGTCTAGGTAACCGTGTATCCTTAGTCTGTAGGTTAACATACCTTAATTCTGACCTTTTTCATAAGTAATGAAACAATTGCTGTTTCTCACAGAATTTTTCAGATCTTCAAAAGCTTAAGTCCTGGACAAACTGGGTGAATGACATCTGGATGGCATGTGAACTGACTTGTTACTGTATGAAGGTCATTTCCTTTGTTCCTTTCAGAATGTACTTGGAAAGTGGAGCTAAATCCTACTCCTGTATTTTGCCGTGTATGATGGGCACTTTTTTGCCCACATCTTTGAGGGGAAAATAAGGATGCACATTACACGAGCAGTACTAATTCCCATGTATAATCATTATACATGGGAATTAGCATTAAAGTGTAGGTGCATATTATACACAGGAGCACATTATACACAGCAAAATGTGGCTTACTCTGCCCAATTCTTACGCCAGCATTTATACCTTGGGTCAAATCCTGATAATATACAGCATTTTTTTCTAAATAGCTCTCACATTAAAAGCCTTCAAAGTGAATACATTAATGAAGAAATTCATGCATTTCATGTACCACAAATGATTATCCACTGCACATATTTTAAGGATTATGCTCAGTCATTTAGGTTCATAAAATACGCAAATACCTGGCTTGAAATAGTTCTAATACTTTCTGAAATTTATCTTGTTTATCCAAGATTTTCACTTTTTTAAGGGAAGGGCCCTTGGGTTTTGTTTCTTTGATCAAACACAATATTGAATGAAATATGCTAAGTATTATTTTACATTTGATATATACAATAACTTAAGAAACTGCCCTGGCTGGTGTGGCTCAGTAGATTGAGTAACAGCCTGCGAACCAAAGGGTCACCGGTTTGATTCAAAGTCAGGGCACATGCTTGGGTTGCGGGCCAGGTCCCCAGTAGGGGGCACAAGAGGCAACCGCACATTGACGATTCTCTCCCGCTCTTTCTCCCTCCCTTCTCCTCTGTCTAAAAATAAAATCTTTTAAAAAATAAAATAAAATCAATACATATTGCTAATTTTTATAATACTGTCAGTGTGTTTTTATTTTTTTTAACCCTGCCCTGAAGCTCCTAATGCATAGAAGGGGAAAAGTGTTCTTTTAGGGCCCATGAAGAACTAGCAGCTATTTGGAAGTATCTGGCACCTAGCTCCAGAAGGACAGTACTTTATCCTGGTTCACTTGACTAGTTCAGTCGGTGATGGAGAGGTTTAGACCCTACCTTGCAGTTACGCTTCTCTGCTTTTTCTAAGCCATACCCAATTCACTGACTTTCTGCCTGCACACAGACTCAACCAGACTGCACAAATTTCACTACTGTGCAAGGAGGGAGGTCAGTGATCACATTCATCCTTGTAGAAACTGCAAACCTTGGGTGCTGAGCAACAAATGAGTAGCCAAGAAGAGTCAAAGAACCAAAGATTTTATCTGATTAATCAGTTTGTCTCTGGGAAGGACAGGAAGAGTTTGATTGGTTGGCAGTGTTGACTGGCCAGCCTTCTGGCATGAAAACTGTGAAGAATGGGAAATGTGAAACCTGAAAGGGGGGTGGGAGGGAGAAAAGCTAGAGAAGGAAGAGAATGGTGTTGGCAATGCCAGCAATAATTAAAGGCAGTAATGGGGGCAGGGAGCATCAGATTTTCTAACTCCTTGGACCAGTGACAGGAATGAAAGCAAAGCAGAGGAAAGAAAGTAGCAAGCTGAATGGTGGTGATGTAAAGCATTTTAGAAAACATTTTTAAGCTCTTTAAGACATCGTGTACTTTATGTTAGGGCAGCAGCCATTGGAATGGGAGACAGTTTCCATTACTGTGGACATTTTGTCTCAGTTCATCAGATAAGAGGGAAAAGAGGAGTCTTTGAAACTGACTATATGGAAGGGGATCTGTGGTGCCTAGATAGACAGTTTTCTCAAAAGAGTTTTGCTTAGAAATTATTTTTTCTGACTTCAAACCTGGGGACAGGTTAAACAACCTGGCTTGACAAAAACAGATTGGATCACTAAAGCTCTGGTATGGGAAGAAACAGCAGTGAGACCAAACAGAGCAGAGCAGAGAGAGCGCATTTCTAAAGCGAGGCCTTGCAATCATGAAGTCAGTTCCCTGTAGCTCTTGCTCAGAGGGGCTAGGATAGCATCCAGGTAGAACCAGACCCTGCAGCCTTTGTAATACTAATAACCACAACTACTGTTTCTTGAGCCCTTAACTACATGCCAGGTCCTGTGGAAAGTGCACCATATACATTTTCTCATTTAATTCTTATGCTGGCTAGCTCGGCCCCTCAACCCCTTCTTCAAGCTATCTCTGCCCTACTCTGTGTCAGGAGGCTGAACCCTGTAGGCTGCACCTCTCAGGTTCACTTGCCTCCTCACTACCATTTCATTCAAGCAGTGGGTAACACCAGCAGGCAATGGGAGGGTAGGATGGGAGCAAACGAGTAAATTTCTTCGCCATTCCCCCCACGCTTTGGTTCCATCTCCATCTGAGTCCCTCCACACAATTATGCCTTGGTCGGTGGAGGGGAGCCTCTTCCCCATGCCAGTTCTCAGTTGCTCAGGTAATACTGTTCCTCCCTTTGTCCTTCCAGCCTTCAGGATGGCAATGGCTTCTTACTGTTGCTTCTCTCTGGGTGCCTCAACAGCCCTTGTTTGTTCCCCCATCCTCACTCCCACCTCTAGGTAATCCATTTATTTGAACAATCTGGTCTAAAACAGTTTCCTGCCAGGACCTTAGCAATGTAATGCTCAAAACAAACTGAGTATTATCTCCCCTGTCTTACCTAGTACACAGAGGTGGGGTCACTTGTGCAGTGTCACACACCAAACAAACCCCTATCTCTGTGTCAAAACCTGCATGTTCAATCGCCGCATCACACTGCCTGGCCTTTTCGTGTAACCAGAATGATCCCTTTGGAATCTAGATGACCTATTGCGTAGCCAATAAAGAAGTGACCCCTTGAAAAGCGGAAGTGAAGATCCTCAGGAGAAGCAGCAAAGATTAGCAGTTAGTATAGCACAAAGGAAATAGAGCTACCTACAGATGGAGGGAGTGCGCCAAGTGAGGACATAAGTGGAATTGGGGTTTTATAGATTACAGCCAGTGGTAGCTAGCTTAGCAGTGCATTGCAATGTCCGGATATGCATTTTCTCAGTTCCCCAGTTCCTTTGTCAAAATGTTTATTGAAAATTTATGATAGTCTCCACACTGAGGCTAGGTGTTGGGGGTAAAAAGCACAGGCTGCCTTCAAGGACTTCGCAGTTTGGGAAGACATGTAAAAAACAACCCTTAAGGAATTAAGAATGGTTCAGAAATTGAAATAAGTTCCAACAGTAATCCAGAAAAGAGAGTGATTAACTCTTCCCTTGTGTGACACAGGGACAAGGCAGACCCTGGAAAGTCAAGGAAATTCCATCAGAAGAAGCAGTACATGAGCAGAGATTTGAAAGGTGAAAAGTTTGCTAGGCAGAAAAGGACCCAGGGATGGCATTCCTGGAAGAAGGAGCATGTGTCAAAGCACAGAAACATGGAACCGTACTGTGTGTTTGAAGACCTCCGAGTATCTTTTATGTGACTGGAATATGCACTGTGGGGTAGAAAGATAGGAACAGCCAAAAAGAGCCTTAAGTAAATATGTAACTGCAGTACCCCTGTACCCAGTGTACCTTTAAAGACAATTATTTGAGGAGGCAAAGACCAGCCCAGACAATCGTGGGATGCAAGAGTTGGGGGCAGGTGTGGGCACAAGAAGTATGAAACAAGGTCAGACAGAACCATGTCAGGCCAAGATCTGGCTTCTAGCCACTCATAGGCGAGAGAGTTGACAAATTCTAAGTAAGGAGGATTGTTGGTTAAGCAATAGAACATATGTATGATTTACATATTGCTATTAGTGATTCATGTGTCTACAGTCACATGTAGTAATCTGGTATGTAAACCTACTGTGTTTAGTTCAAATATGGTCCTATTTTTATTTCTCTCCATTTCTTGGTTACACAATGTAGCACACGATTGCTGAACTCGACTCAGGTATGGGGCAACCTGACAACTGAACTTGGGTAACATAACCAGTTACCCTTCAAATTCTTGGACAATGATACCTCAGTCAGATTGTCGGCCACCAGTTGGTTCAGTCGAATCTAGCAAGTGTTTATTGGGCTTTATCATTTTACATACTTGGGATATGTGGTAACCAGTTGCTTTGTGTGACTATTTGAATACAACATGTGAGGGACTGTCCCTCCGGATATTAGATTATAAAATATGCTGCAGCTTCTTTCGTGGTCACTGTCCCTCTCTTTCTCTAGGATCACTCACCCGGGGAGGAGCCATATTATGAGCAGCTTTATATTGTAGGGAGGTCCTGAGGAAAGAGACTGTGGCAGGAGGCCAACAGTCATGTGAGTGAACTTGGAAGTAGATCTTGCAGCTCCAGTCATCTCCTAATGCTGCAACCGTGGCCAACAGCTTTGAACTACAACCTCATGGGAGACCCTGAGCTGTCCCGAACTTCCAACCCTCAAAAATGGTGGGAGGACTAACCGTTTTAAACACTAAGATTTGAAGTAATTTTTTATACTCTTAAGATAAATCTTACGTTTGGTCATACAGACATTTATCATCAGACTGTTTCCTGAACAAGTGATGCCTTGTATATTATCTGCCAAACAAGATGTGCAATGACCAAAGAAGTCATATGTTTAAAAGCCACATGGATTGAAAAAAGAAAAAGGAGATACATCTAAATGCAGTCTTATGAAAGAATTTTTGACATGTGAGTGAAAAAAAACCAAGTTGTATAATATGATCTCTTTATGTTTGATTATTCTAAGCATAATTTAAAAATAAATTTAAAACTTTATGTCATTATAAACAATAAATACTCATTGTAGAAAATTAAAAACATCAGGAGACATAATTAATAGATAATCAAATACCACCATTTTCATGCTATTCAATGATAACTATTATTGACAATTTAGTGTATCTCAGGAGACGATGTAGGATAGTGGAACCAACACTGGTTTAAACACAGCCTGACCTAGGCATGTTTCTCAAGTTGACTGCTTCCTAGAAATTATTTTACCTCTTGGTGCCTCAGACTTTGCATTTGTAAAATGGAGAAAAAAGTGGTACTTTCTTCATATGCTTCTTTTATAAGGATCATATAGGATAATGTACATAAAGTGCTTTTACAAGCCATTTTTATTATTATCCTTCCAGATGTTTTGATTATATATACATATATGTATATCTCAAATATATACCAAATAAAGTCAGATTGTACTGTACATGTTGATTTGTAACATGTTTGTCCATTTAATAATATCTGAAAAATGTCTTTTTAGATATCCCATGTTCATGGATTGGAAGACTTGATATTTTAAAATGTCCATTCTACTCAAAGCGATCTATAGATAAATGAAGTCCCTATCAAAATTTCAATGGTGTTTTTGACAGAAGTAGGGAAAAAAATCCTAAAATTCATATGGAATTACAAAAGATCCCAAACTGAGCAAGAATAAAGCTGGAGGCATCAGCATATATAAACATCACAGTTGTAGTAACCATAAGAATATGGTACTGCCATAGAATCACAGATAGACCAATGGAACAGAATAGAAAGCTCAGAAGTAAACCCATGCATTTATCATCTTCAACAGGGGTGCCAAGTACACACAATTTGAAAAGGATAGTCTCTTCAATAAATGCTGCTGTAAAAATTGGATGTTTACATGCCGAAAATAAAGTTGGACTATTATCTCACATCATATACAAAAATCAACTAAAAATAAATTAAAAGTTTATAAGAGCTGTAATTGTAAAATTAAAGAAGAAAACATAAGGAAAAACTGTTTTTGACTTTATTCTGAGCAATGACTTTTTTGGATATGATCCTAAAAGCACAGAAAACAAAAGCAAAAGTAGAAGCTTTAAACTAAAAAGGTTTTGCACAGCAAAGGAAACCATCAACAGAGGAAAGAGACTATGGAATGGGAGAGGACATTTGCAGGTCACACATCTGATAAGAGTTAGTTCCCAAAACATAAAAAAGAACTCAAACAACTCACTAGCATTAAAAAAAAAGTAACACAGTTTAAAAAATGAGCAACAGACCTGAAAAGATATTTTTCAAAAGAAGACATATAAATGGCCAACAGGTATATGAAAAGGTGCTTAACATCCTAAGTATCAGAGAAATGCAAGCAAAACTACAATGAGATACCATTTCACACCTGTTAGAATAGCTGTTTTCAAAAAGACAAAAGGTAACAAGTGTTGGTGAAGATACAGAGAAAGAGGAACCTTTGTGCGCTATTGGGATGGTAGACTGGTTCAGCCATCGTGGAAAACAGTAGGGAGGCTCCTAAAAAAATGAAAAATAGAATTACCATATGGTCCAGCAATCCCACTTCTGGGTAGATATCTAAAGGAAATAAAATCTGTATCTTAAAGAGATGTCTTTACCCCCATATTTATTGCAGCATTATTCACAATAGCCAAGATACAGAAACAACCTTAGGAATGGATAAAGAAAATGTGATTATACATATACACACACATATATATATGGAATATTACTCAACGTAAAAAAAGGCATTATGCCATTTGTGACAACATGGGTAAACCTGGAGGACATTATGCTAAGTGAAATAAGCCAGATGCAGAAAGACAAATATTGAATGATTCTGCACATGGAATCTAAAAAAGTCAAATTCATAGAAGCAGAGAGGAGAGTGGTGTTGCCTAGGGGGTGGGGGGTGGAGAAAATAGGGAAATGTTAGTCAAAGGGTACAAAATTTCAGTTCTGCAGGATAAATAAATTAGGGGGATGGAATGTACAGGGTGGTGAGCTAAAGTAGGTTTGCAGTTGTGACACAATTTATTCTTGTGTTATGATTTATTAGTTACTGAGTTATGTCTTTTCGCACATGAACAGCTCTGGACCTACTTTTGCCTGCCTCTGTACAGCATGCTGACTCTAGTCAATAATGCTATACTGCGCACTTGAAATTTCTAACAAAGTAGATCTTAGTGTTTCACTACCAAACAAATCTTAACTGTATGAGATGAGGAATATGTTAATTACTGTAGTTTGATGGTGGTGATCATTTCACAATGTATATCAAGTCATAACTTTGGATACCTCAAATATATATCATTATTCTTTGTCAAAAATACATTAAAGTTAATATGTGACAAATATCATTTAAAAATTAAAAAAATAAAAATAATCACATAGTACTTATTTTTTGGACATGCCAAAATATATTTAACCCATATCTTATTTTTTCTTTTTTTATTATAGTACAAATAACTAATATTTTAGTTACCTGGTTTCTTTTTTACTGGGTTAATTTCCATAGTTAAAAAATAATAACTTGATGAAGGTTTGGTATATACATACAATGTAATCCTACTTAGCCATAAAAAAGATGGGATGTTACCATTTGCAACAACATGGATGGATTTTGAGATTATGATGCTAAGTGAAAGAAGTCATACTGCAAAAGACAAAAACTATAATTTCACTCCTGTGAGGAGCATAAAAAAGAACAAATGAAAAAACAAAAAGTAAAAACTCATACAGACAACAGACTGGTACTTGTCAGAGGAGTCTGTGGAGGGCAAACTAGGCGAAGGGGATCAGATGGGTGAGAGTGAGGATGGAAACTGGATGTGTAGTGAGAACACACACTATTGCATACAGCCATTGGATTATAATGTTGTGCACCTGAAACTTATATGTTACTAACCAATGTTACCTTAATAAAAAGTACTGATGATAACTTACGTGGCTAGATTTAGGCTGTGTCTCATTCTCTTTATCACCTTTGACTTAGCAGCAGAGAGCACTTCCACTCCTTAGTGGAAGTCTGTAGCATATGACTAGGTGATGCTACTGCTTCACAGTCCTTAAGTGGACAGCTGAGTATTTGACAAACAAAAACTACCTGCTTGGTACCCAGCCCCTAATTTTTCCAAGTTCACCTCCTTCTTTGCTTCCTTCCCTGCTGAGGCTCCCAGCCCACCCAACTTTTGCCTTATTTCTCTAGCCCTCCTTTCTGGTCTCTGGTTAGAAGTGCAACTTGGTTGTAGCATCGCATGTCTCACAAAGGTGCTAGACCATCGCCCATTGCTGTCTACAGCTTTGCTGGTATTGGTTCAGCCAAGAAAGGGTCTAACTCCAGAGTGAGCTGGACCACAAAAAAATTATCCAACAGGTAAGTAACCATGACCACCTCATTCTTCATGACTCCACGTTCTCATTTCTTTCCCCCGGCTCCTGACCTGACTTGAACTATGCTTTTCTCAGCCCCTCAGGTCTGGCTGCAGGGACCAAATTCCAGGCGTGTGAAGCCAAGAGACTGGCAGCTCCCTTCATTCGCCCAGCCCCTCTCTACCCTAGACATGGCAGGTGAGGAGCTGTGGGCCCAAATTGCCCTGTCCCAACTTGCTGAGAGGGCAAAATTCCACTCTGAGTGGCCTGGGGTGGCAGAGAACGTACTTGAAATATCAAAAAGAATAACTCCAATTGCCTCACTCTAACCTCACAAAAGGGCAAAAAGACAGCTTCATTATCTTGTCTGGAGTGTACTCAATAGACTCACGACTCACAACCCACACGGTACACTTTCAGAATGGATTCATATTTGAAGATGCAGTGCTCAGTCAGGCATTTCGGTCTCGCTGCCTTCTCTAAAAATTTAAAGGAATCTAAGTCGTGATTAACCTTTAAACCCTCTCCCTCAACTCCTTTCTAGCACCCAGAAAATCCTCAGGGCTTCACACTCCCTTCCCCTGCTTACCTACCCCATATTCCCTTGTGCGCCTGCTCTACTGAGTGTGATCCATCACTTCAGGCCCTCTTTCTTCTCCCGCTTCCCCAGCCATGCACTTGGCAGCAGAGGCAAATAAGGTTAACAGGACAACACCCAAATGATTTTGTCCCACTGCATTTCAGTCACATTGAGCTTCTGAGGTTTTGGATTTTAGCATAGTGTTTTATTGTATATTTTTTAAAATAGGATTTAAAATTTCTTTAACAATGTATTTATTTTAGCAAGTTAACTTTCTATGGACAGTGGCTTTGTTATCTAACTCCTGGGGTTCACCACTTGGGGGTGCTCTATTCAAAAAAGAGAAGTGGTTGTTGCAAGGTAGATTTATTTACTTGCAGCATAAGTAAGGGAGAGAAAGGATTCACATGGGAAGCTAGGCCCTGCCAAGGGGAGGCCTAGCTGTTGCTTATATGCACTCTTTGGTCAATTACATGTTGCTTTCTTCTTTGCAGTTGGCTACTTTTATCTCTTGAGTTCCTGTAGCTCATCCCATTTACTGCTGCATCTGCAGAACACTGTGCTGCTACATTTTAACATTTAGCAAGAATAGCATTTAGTAAAAATCACCCAGATCTTGAGACCCTTGTTCTACATAACAGCTTGTTTTCTCACCCAGGACAGGTTATTGCATTCCTCACTGCACGTGAGGTTTGGGGCTGGGATGGAGAAGTCTAGGTGGTTGGGGATTGCTGGCAGGATGTAGTTACACTGCAATGTGGCAGATTTCATTCCATTTCAAAGGCTGCCTTGTTTTTCTTCTCTTACACTTCTCTGAAAAACCAACACACTACCAAGGAACAGTTTCTGAGTGAGTACATCATAGGATATTCAGGGGAGGGGGAGGTTTGGGGGTACCCAAAGCTTTTCTTTCATCCATTCCTCTTAGGTTTTGGGGGACATATACATGGAGGTAAGAATGAAAGCTTGGAACCTGAGTAAGTGACCGTCATCTGTCACCTGTTACATCTGAAGAGCATCTCCAGCAGGGAGAAGACACATCCCCCAGGGAAGAAGCTGGCCAGTTTTTAATCAGCTGGAGTTTGTCTGACCCTGTCAAACTCTAGGTTGTAAATTTGGGACCTATAAGCTAAATCTGGCCCTCAGACATGTGGTGTTTGGTTTTAATGTTTTAAATGCAATATTTAAAAGGCAGATTTCATATAAAAATCCAGGCTTCTGGCTTCTTGGTATTGTATTGCTCTGTTGCAGCAATTGGTTGGAACTCAGTAGTTGCTCTTACGTTTAGATGGAGTTTCCCTTTGAGTTTTGTCACAGTCCTCACTTTTCCCCATTACATATCCAGCTGCGTCCCTCATTTACAATACCTGCCATGGCCCGTAGGCATGTGAGTTTGGGATCCCTATGGAAAACAGCTAGAGATAGGGAAGGAGGCAGGGGTATACTGGAAGACTTCACACAAGAGGAGAACTGAAGCTGGTCCTTGAAAACTGAGTGTCTTGTGATAGAAGGGAAGTAAGGGCACTCTGGCTAGAACAGACCAGGCAGAGGGAAGACAAAGTAATGCAGGTTATTGGAAAGGATCATATAGAACCCAAAGAAATGCTAGAGTAATCTTTCTGCATGACCTGGAATTGCAACACACTTCAGTTCCAGTTCAGCTTCTACCACATACTGTCTGTAGATTATATTTCTCTGAGCCTCAATTTAATCATCTGTATAGTGGATGTAATAGTAGCTCTACCATATGGTTGTGACTACAGAATAGTTCCTGTAGACTTTTGTATAAACAGTATTTCCTGAAGTACACTGTATATACTTAAAAATGCACATATCATAAATATACAGCCATTGGATTGTAACAAATGGAACACATCCATATAACTGGCACCCAGATCAAAAAACTGGAAGATACCAGCACTCCGGGGAGGGGGGTCCTCCTCATGCTCCTGTCCAGTCACTGACCGTCCTTCCAGAGTCACCAGTCTCCTAACTTTTATTATTTGCTTATTTATGATGTAATCTTTATTGTATTTTTTCCATTACCACGTAGTCCCCTTATACCCCTCTCCCCCCAGCAATCACCACACTGTTGTCCATGTCCATGGGTACTTTTTCCTTTTTGTTGTACCTACATTTTTACTTTATATAAATGGAATCTTACTAGCAGGAATGATTTTTGCCCAGCTCCTACTAAGTATATTTATGAGATTCTGTTGCAGGTAGCTGTAGAATAGATCACTCATTTTTATTGCCTTATAACATACCATTGCACAAATACCCCATTGTTGATCTGTTCTTGGTTAATGAACATATAGGGAATTTTCTGGTTTGGGCTCTTAGGAATAGTGTGGTTTATCTAGGAGTGGAATTAGAGGGTCATAGGCTATACACATGTTAGATTTTAGTAGATACTACACAGCCAAATCCTCTTCCAAAGTGGTTAGAGCCAATTTAATACAAACAACAATAGTCGAGAGTTCTGGTCGCTCCATATCCTTTTCAGTACTTGGTATTTTCATTTTCGTTCTTGCCATTAGATGGCCTTACAGTGGTATGTCATGATGGCTTTAAAGTACATTTCCTTGATGACTGAGGACAGCAAGCACCCTCTCATATATTTATTGGGCATTTAGATACTCTCTTTTGTGAATGTCAAAATCTTTTGCCCACTTTTTTATTGGATCATCCGTGTTTTTTGTATTTACTTGTACAATTCTTTATGTATTTGAATATAAGTTCTTGTTGGATATATGTATTGCAAATATCTTTTTTTACCCTGTGGTTACTTTTTCATTTTATTAAGGACATCTTTTAATGAACAGAAGTTCTTAATTTTAACAGTACCATTTTTCAATTTTTTATTTTATGGTGAGTGCCCTTTTTATTTGTTTATGAAATTATTGCTTATGTTATCTTCTCAAAGCCTTTTTATTTTATCTTTCACATTTAGATCTGTGATCCATCTGAAGTTAATTTTTATTTATGGTTTGAGGTAGAGCTCAAGATACACTTTTTTCCCATTAGTTATACAGTTGACCCAGCACTGTTTATTGAAGCTCCTGTGACATGTATGTTTCACTTTCCCCTTTGTCATAAATGAGGCTTCTGTTCATGTATGAGTCTACTTCTGCTCAGGTGTAAGTCTGTATTCTGCTTCATTAGTCTATTTGGCCATTCTTGTGAATATACCAGACTGTCTTAATTCCTGTAGTTTTATATTGAAAACATAGGCCTTGATATCTAGGGGTTTAAGTCTTCCTGACTTGTTCTTTTCTTTAAGGTTGCTTTTGCTATTTTTGACTTTTTATATTGCCACATGAATTTTAGAACCAGGGCGTCGGTTTCCTCCATCTCTGAAGTACAAGAAATTAGTGCCCTTGAAGTGCATCACATTGATTTCTGGGAGTCCAAAAGGGCAGAGCTTCTATGAGTTTCCAGATCAGATGGTCTCCAGTGGCAACCATCCAGTGTCTTCTCACGTTTCTTCTCTGACCCCCCTATCCAGGTCCGCAGCCTGCAAAAGTCACTTGGGTGAAAGTCCTTCCTGCTCACAACAATGCTAGTGTCCACCTCAAGGTTTTCCCTTTAGATGTGCGCAAAGTTTCCATTCTTGGTAGACACCAGAGCAATGCTGGATTCCAAGAAGGAGAAGACGATAGCTTCCACTCCAGTTCTTGCCACTGTATTGCTTGAGATCCAAAATAGCTCAGACTGTGCCCAGAGCATCAAAAGTAAGAGTAATTTCTTCACCTCTGGGCATAACCCTTTGTCCAAAAGCACACCAGGTGTCTCAAGAAATATGGTTCAGTTTCTGGCCTTAAGCCCTAAGGGACCGGGGGAAAAAAACCCTGCTTATGTTTTCCCTTCAACCCAATTTCCTCTTTCAGCCATCAGCTACACAAATAATGCTCCCGGTAGACAAGTGAGCACACAAACCTGAGGGTGAAGATGTTTTCTCCGGTCACGTTGCCTGAATCCCAGCTCAGCAAGTCAAAAATGCCGACCCTCATGAAAAGTACATAAGACAATTCTTGGCTCATAAAATGCACTCAGTAAATGACCCCTGAAGAGCACCTTCTATTACTGAATTAGACCTCCAACAGTGGAAACACATTTACATTTAGAGTTTAGTGTTTATGACAAGGCAGAGCCAACAATTTCTTTCCTTTCCTTGTTTTTTTACTTCCTTTGCCAGCCCCCACCTTTCTCTCTATCATTCTCCTCTGTTCTCTATTCTTGACTGATTTCTGTTATTAGTTATAATAGTTTAAATTAATTCTCTTGAGTTCTGTAGATAGAAAATTATATAATCTGAAAATACTGATACATTTGTCCCTTTTCCAACAACTCTTTTCTTTTTTCACTGGCCTTTCTCATTATACTTACTGCCAAGTTAATGCTTTATAAGAGCAGTGAGAATGAAGACTCCCATTTTATTCCTTATTTCAAAGGAAATGTTTCCAGTGTTCATTACATGTGACCTTAGCTGTTGATTTGATATATAATATTTGCTATATATGCTATACCTTCTGTACCATATTTAGTGAATACTCTTCTTTTCTATTTTATCAAGACGTTCTTGTAAGCCAGCATTTATTGGGTTTTAAGTATTATCAAATGTCATTTTGACATATATTGATCTCTTTTTCTTTTTGAAACGTATTATGGCATAGGTTTTTAAAAACTAAAATAGCTTTTTAAAATACATAGTTGAGCTTGATTAGCTGGTATTTTATGTGTAATTTTTTGCACATTTTTAATATATAAATTGGCATAAATATATATACAGAATTTTTTGGTTTTCTTGGTCAGACTTTGGTGTTTGGGTAATGCTAAACTTATGAAAGAGTTTGAGAAAGTTTTTAACCTTTTATGTTTTCTGAGGTAAATCACATGGCATGGGATTGGTATCATCTCTCTGGCTCTGAACCCTATTTTGAGATTAATTCTTTGAAAAAGTTTTCAATTTCCCGGTCAGGGCACATACCTAGGTTGCAGGAACAATCTCTGGTCCGGGCACGTATGGCAGGCAACCCATTGATGTTTCTCTTTCACAAAGAGGTTTCTCTCTCTCTCTTACCCTTTGTCTTTCTCTAAAATAAGTAAACATATCCTTGAGGGAGGATTTTTAAAAATGTCATCCATATTAATTATAGAAATTAAAAGGTAAAAAGATAAAGAAGAAATGACTTTTACAATATGATTTGATTGATCCCAATGTTGGACATTTAGGTTGTTTTTAACATGTTCCTCTCATAATTAATATTAAGATGAGCTGCACATTCTTATTTATTTAGGATAAATCCTGGAAGTGAAGTTTATATTTTTAAACCCTTGTTATATATTCCCCTATTGCTTTCCAAAAAGTTGCATCAGTTAACTTTCCCAAAAGCAGCATGTGACAATATCTGTTTCCTGCACCCTTACTAACATTAGGTGCTGTGATTTCTTAAGTGTCATTAAAAGAAATAGCAGGTCACTCTTACCTGAGCAGGTCACCCTCAGCTCTCACCTGGATGACTTACAACACAGCCCCTTGACTGTCCTCAACTATCGCTATCCCCATTCCAATCACCTCCCCATAGTCCGCCCGGAGTGATTCTTCTATCATGTAAATCTGATCATATCATTCCCCTGCTAAAAACCCCTTCCGTAGCCCATAGAACGAGCCCAAAGCATTCTATGGCTCATAAGGTTCTTTATGTACTGATTTTCACCCATCCCTTTCAAGTCTTCTCTATCATCTCATCATCTACCTCTATGCCTCACACATATTGAACTCATTTCTGTTTTTAGGTGTTGTTCACATTTCGCTCTCACACTCAATCTCTGTCTCTTCCCCTCTCTCTGCCTTCTAGTCTCTGCAAGTGCAACTTTCTTAGGTTGGAACACTCTTCTCTTAGTCTAGCTAACTGCCTCCTCTTCCATCAGTGTGGAGAGCACCTGGGCTTTTTCAGATCTGAGATGCTCAGACTGGTGTTTGGCATTAGGTAACACCGCCCCCTAGAGGACCTATGTGTGCTCTGGGCCAGCCAGGTGCTTACCCTTATTTTTGCCCGGTATACTGATCATCCACGTTTTTGGCCACGACCTTCAGGAGAAAAAAACCTTTCGTCTTAATTTTTTAATTCAATTATTTATTTATATTTAGATACTTGTTTTTGTCTAAAGGAATTTTAGTATTTATTTTGAACATATTATGGTACAAGAAATTGTATGTAACAAATAATTACAAAACACAAGAGCAGATAGATATAAGGTATGTCAGGTACTACCCATGTATAATGCACATCTTTATTTTTCCCTCAAAAGTTTGGGCATAAGAGTGTGCATTATACACGGCAAAATACAGTATCTCCAGGAATGCAGTGGGAGGTGGAAGCTTTCCTCTAATGGAATATTCAGGGATCCTGATTCCAGCTACATCACAATTATTTCTTCAAATATTGCCACTGTCCCTTTATTTCCCCTCTTTTCTTCTGGAACTTGAAAAAAACCTGTTAGAACTTTCACTGAGTCTGCGGAGTCTCTTATTCTCTCTTGTATTTTCTATCTTTGTTTCTCTGTGCTGCATTCAAATAGTTTCTTCTCTCTCGGTTTCCAGTTTGCCAAATGTCTCTCCAGACATGTATAATTTACTATTGAACCCTTCTCCTGAGCTATTAATTTTGTTTATTTCATTTTTAAATTATAGAATTTTTATTTGGTTGTCTTCAATTCTGCTGTGTTACTTTTAAATATAATTTCCAGGTCCCTGCCAAAAATTTTAAGACTGTGTTTTATTTACTTCTGTAAACATAACAGGTATAGTTGTTTTACAGGTTGCATATAACTCCAATAGTTAGGTCTTTATGTGTCTGTTTCTGTTGTATGATCCACCTGGGTGGAGCTGGTTGAAATGCCTGAGGCCAAGTCAGGGTGAGGGTCGGTGGGCTCTGATTGCCCTCGCTTCTGTGCCCCACCCCATGCCCAATGGGGACACCTAGGGGAGCAGGCCCCACCCGGTTTGGGTTGGCGAGCTCCAGGGACCCCAGAGGGGACAAGGATGGATGCCCACGAGGTAGGTTTGGGAAAGGGAGAAAAAGCAGGAACAACTGTAATAGCATAAACAATTTAAAAAGACAGGTTGTGGAAGGGAATTGGGAAAACACAGCACGCTGGCAGGCAGCAGACAAACACCCTTACCGCCCTGCTGTGACCTGTTCAGCTCTGAACAAGCCAGTCATTCTCCCCAGGTGCCGGCTTCTCTATCAGAAAACAATGATTATCTTAAAATGCATTTTACATTTAATCTCTTTTACATAAATTTGAAGCTATAAAAACAAAGAAGGCATGGTGTTTGCTCTTGAGTTCACCGGGAAAACAAAGAGCTCAACAAATAACAACAACACAATACAGTAATTGCTATGGGAAAAGGAAGAGATGAGCAAGTAAAGGAAGAAAATGGTAGAGGTATCCATTAACTAATTATTAATTCAACTGCTACATGCAAGCACTGTGTTAGATGCTGGATAATCACCTGGAGAATAATAAAACGCTGTGGAAAGAAATGTGTCGGTGACCCTAGGCCACATTTCTGCCCCACTTCTGGACTTCCCCACTTCTGCCCCCATGATGTCAATGCTTGTTTTGAGGCAAAACACCTAAGTTAGACACGCCTCCAGGTGTGGGGCAGCCACAGCTGTGGGCTTGGGAAAGACCCTCCACCTTTCCCTCTGAGGCCTTATACTCTTCTGCTTAAACATTGTACCCTTTTCATACTCTGGAGGGAGAAGGAAAGGGAGAGAAACACCAATGTGTGGAAGACACATCGATTGGTTGCCTCTCGCATGCCCTCAAATGCCCAACAGGGCATTTGACTGGCAACCCAGCCATATAACATGACTGGGGATTGAAATGGCGACCTTTCAGTTCACAGGTTGGTGCTCAGTCCACTGAGCCACACCAGCCAGGGCATAACCTGTTCTATTTTTAAATTAAATTTATGGGGGTGACATTTGTTAATAAATCTTTCTAGTATTTCATAAGGCCTGACATAAGCCTGGCTTTTCAGAAAGGTGTAAAGGAAACATGCCCTTCAGGTAGAGTTTTATCACCTACATAAATAATTAGGAAAAGTCTGGAGGAAAACACACTAGTAGGAAATCATGATTATCTCTAGGCAGATAGGAGGTAATGGGGGTCTTGAACCATATCTGTAATCTCTTTCTCTTTTAAACACAGAGCATGTATTCATGTATTACTTATCTAGTTAAAAGGTACACCCAGACGAAGAAATATGGTCCAAAGGAAAGGATAGATCAAAACTCTAGAAAAAGAACTAGGCAACGAGGAGATAGCCAACCTATCAGATGCAGAGTTCAAAACACTGGTGATCAGGATGCTCACAGAAATGATTGAGTTTGGTCACAAAATGAAGGAAGCAATGAAGGCTATACAAAGTGAAATAAAGGAAAATATACTGGGAACTAACAGTGAAGGGAAGGAAACTAGGACTCAAATCAACGATTTGAAACAAAAGAGAGAAATAAACATCCAACCGGAACAGACTGGAAAAACAAGAATTCAAAATAAATGAGGAGAAGCTGAGGAGCCTCTGGGACAACTTTAAATGTTCCAATATCCAAATTATAGGTGTGCCAGAAGCAGAAGCAGAAGAAGAAACTGAAAACTTTTTTGAACAGATAATGAAGGAAAACTTCACCAATCTGGCAAAGGAAAGCGACCTCCAGGAAATTCAGGAAGCACAGAGAGTTCCAAAGAAATTGGATCCAAGAAGAAACACACCAAGATACATAATAAGTTACCCAAGATTAAAGATAAGGAGAGAATCTTAAAAGCAAGAGAAAAGGAGACAGTTACCTACAATGACTATCAGCTGATTTCTCAAAAAAAAAAAAACCCAAAAACCCTTACAGGCAAGAAGGGGCTGGAAAGAAGTATTCCAAGTCATGAAAGGCAAGGACCTACATCCAAGATTACTCTATCCAGCAAAGCCATCATTTAGAATGGAAGGGCAGATCAAGTGCTTCCCGGATAAGATCAAGTTAAAGGAGTTTATCATCACCAACCCCTTATTATAGGAAATGTTAAAGGGAATTATCTAAGAAAAAGATCAGAAACTATGAAATGTAAACTGTAAGAAAAAGTAAAATGACAACAAACTCACAACTATCAACAACTGAACCCAAAAAGCAAAAACAATAACTAAGCACACAACTAGAACAGGAACAGAATCACAGCAATGGAGATCACATGGAGGGTTATCAGTGGGGAGGGGAAGTGGGAAGAATGGAGGAAAAGGATACAGTGAATAAGAAGCATAATTGATAGGCACAAAATAGACAGGGGGAGGTTAAGAATAGTATAGGAAGTGGAGAAGCCAAAGAACTTATGTGTACACCTCATGGACATGAACTAAGGTGGGGGGAATGCTAGAGGGTGAGGGGGTGCCAAGTGAAGAGGGAGAAAGGGGAGAAAAAATTGGGACAACTGTAATAGCATAATCAATAAAATACACTTAAAAATTAAATTTAAGAAGTGAGTACTACCAGAGGATTTTCTGTACCATGTTCTCTAATAGGTGATTTTTTCCACTCAAGGATTTGGAATTAGTGTTGATGTTTCCTTTGCTGCTTATTCAAAAGAGAAAAAGGAAAAGAAAACCACTAAAATATTTTGGCCCCAAGTTTGTTAAATGTCACCATCACAGGCGGCACTGGAACTAATTGAATTGGGAAGATGGACTGCGGCAGGTGAAGTGTGACAGTGACTACACTCCTTAATTTGTTGATTTCTTTCAGTTTATGACTCTTCGTCACAGACAATTTGTCTCAAATGCTCTTTCTTTTTTGTGTTTATTTCTAGTCATAAAGCATCTGGTTTGTATAATTAAGGGGAACTGAGGAAATATAATTAGCCAAACATACAGGAAGTAGCCGGCAAATCTTTACGCAGAAATGTCGCCCAGGACCACATTCCTTCGTGGATGAGGGCCTTAACTCACGTGGGATTGTGCATACAGCAACTTTGTCCATTCCCCGAGGGCATTACATTCCCATTCAGCTCTCTGATGGCTGATCTGCTTAAAAACCCATCTGCACGAGCTGCTTCTCTGCCCCCAACCATATTCCTGATTCTGGATGCACGTATAAAACTTCATAGCTGCTGATTTAGGTGTGCCCTTAGGGGACATATGTAAGCATGGCTTAAGGTCTAGTTCAAAAGTAAATGCCCTTTGGGCCAGTAAGAAGAAGAATGCCAGAGGAAAACCTCGAAGCAACAGAAGCAGCAACTCCCAGATAACCACATCACCCCGACAGGGCCACGCCGTCCCACCTTACAGAAAGGGTGAGGGGGCACTGTGAACACACATGTCCAGACCGTGGTGACCTTTAGACAAGCTCTATGCCCAGATGACACAGTTGAGGATCCATGCTTGGATCAGGCTGATGGCAGGTTATAGGACGTAATTGGTATTATCATTATGGGGTTCTAATAGAGAAAGGTTGTTAGAGTCACAAGGATGTAGACAGTTTCATGTGAGATGTACGTGAGGCCTGAAGGATTCCTAAGTAATTCTGTTTACACTACTCATTGGATGTGCTTTGTCGAGTGGTGAATGAGGCTGGTCTAAAACAACAACAAAACACAAACCAAAGGCCCCCACAGGCCTGACTGGAACCTGTGACTGCAGATGGGTCCTCGTTAACAGCAATGACCCCTATCTCATTATCCCAGTTGCTGAGTAAAATATTGGGAAGGCACAGGGTCTCTGGAGTCGAAGCATCTGTGTTCAAATCCAAGACATCTCTCTCCCCTGCACATAACCTTGCCCAAGTTGCTCAGTCTCTGCACCCCTAGTTTACTGACTTGTACAAGACTGTGGTGCCTGTTACATCGGGTGGTGGTGAGGATTAAGTGAGTTAGAGGGAGTGAAGAGCCTAGGACAGGGCTACACACATGCAGGCTGAGTAAGTGACAACCACTGCTGTTCATTTTCCCCACCGTAGCTCCCTCATCCTTCATCCCCCTGCATTCCCAGGTGTGTCTCACATTTGCTCACAAACAAGTATCGTCTGTCATGGACTCTTGGTCCTCCTGTGGCCCTTCCCACAGATCTAGGTGACAGTGCCTTGTCACCACCTCCAGGTCCCACCATCACATAGCAATGGACATCTCTTGGGATGACTGCTTGTTTGACTCACCACCACCCTCTCTCCTCTGGCCCCCATGGTCCTAGCTGACCTGTGTGAACCTGGTCCCCTCTGTGGGCAGGTAGTTTAGGAGTTGTCCCTTGAGTTGTTCTATGCCAAGCAGTATCTGTGCTCTGCGAATCTGAAGCTTGCCACAAAGAGGCTCAGAGGTTGTCTGTTGCTGCAGCTGAGGCATGCTAAGAAGGTTTTGTGAGTTTATGCAATGGCCACATTCCCAGACACGCCTTCAACTTCTTCGAGAGTTGGAGGAGAGCAGTCACCTGCCCTATTCAGAGCACCTTTCCCCCTTTCTACCACCTCATCTTGTAAAGTGAGCAGATCTCCTGTTTTCCATGGCAACGGGCATTAAAAAAATGTCACAGACAGCTTCACTAGAGGATTATGGACCATGTGCAGACACATTGCTCCAAACACATCCGTTTATTTGCCTCTTCTCTGGAGTGCCACAGTTGTGAGACTGGCCTAGAGGCAACATGGTATAAAGAAAAGAACACTGGCCTTGGGATCCAGGCAGACTCAGGTCCAAATCTTATAGCCTAATGTGTTCTTGTGATCACAAGGGATTTAGCTAACTTCTGTGAGTATCATCAGTTCCCTTGTCTGTAAAATCAATATGGGAGACAATACCATTCTGGACTCCTTTAGTTGCAAGGGATAGAGCCCTAACTGGAACTTGCTTAATCCAAAAAAGAGACTCCATTAGCTCATGTAACCCAGCCAAGGAAAGGCCTGGCCTCAGCGCTGGCTGGGTTCACGGACAGGATCACCACCAGGATTCTCTGCCGGGTTCTCATCTTTGCTTACCTTTGAAACTTGGTTTCATTCTTGCATCCTGGAGATGGGTGGCATTCTGTGGCACAGCACATGTTCTAGACTCAGATCTTTCCAGAGAAAGACCTTTGTTCTTTGAGCTTCCACTGAAGACTTTTTTTGGGGATTTGATTCCACAGCCAAGGACCAATCATGGAACCAGTAGGAGGAGGTGTTATACTTCGCTCAGCCAGAGTCGTGGGACAGATGGGTGGGCAGGTGGTGGCATAGTGGAGCTTTTGAGGAAATCACTGAGAGCTGTCCCAGTGTGTCCACTTCCTCACAGTATCTTTGTGACTTGAAGGAAGTCACCTAGTGATGCACCTACTCCTGGAATAGTCCCTCTGGTGACAGGCCTCCTACTTTGGAGAAAATGTGGGCTTCTTGGCTTCTCCGTACCCCTGACACTTCAGACTCATTACATCCAGCCTGGTTCTTACAGTTCTGTTCCTGACTCGCTGCTTCTGCAGATGACCTCACCCTCAGGCTGGAAGTGATGCTAGCACCTGGTAGCTCCAGGGCCTCACTGCTCAGGTCTCCTGACACTGCTTCCACTGCAGCCACATGGCTCTTACCTGTGCCCTCATTTCCATTCTCGTGATCATCCCTGTGGTCTGTTAATGTACGTCCTTCTGAGCAGGAGCAAGCTTTGATCTTGCCACTACTTTGATTTAAAATAACAGTGACTGCCATCACCTACCAAATGAGGGAGAGACTCCCCAGCTTGGCATCCAAGGACTGCTATGATATAATCCCAAGCAATTTCTAAGCCACCTTTTCAGGTATTAGGTGTGCAGATCCCGCTATTGCAGGACAAACAAGCAAAGAAAAAACCTGTGAGGACCCATGTAAGGAAATGAGCAGAAAGGAGTGGGATTGACTGCTGGCAGGTTGCTAGGCAACTGTGCAGTGATGAAAGCAACCTGTGCTGAGGCAGATGATGGCAGAAACCAAGGAAAAGTCCTGCATTCTTTGATTTATGCTTCAGTAGGAAAGACTCACCAATTTAGGGTGATATCTTTGGAATCTTGTGAAGGCATTTGCCTCTGATACTTAATATGTTCAGGTTCAAGGAATTTTTCCCTCTTTGGTGGTGAAAAAGCCTATAAAGTACTATTCTTTTGTTGGGGATTGTGTGTGAGGCAGTTGGTGGGTAAGAAGTGGAAGAGATTTCCTAAGTAGCAAGAAAGAGGGATAAAGTAGAAGACACTATTCTGCTTTCAGAACTTGTTACTATTATTGGATGTGGTTTCTTAGAGACTTTGTTTATATGTATTTATAAAGAAATAAGTGCTGAACTCAAGCCTAGAAATCCAAATTAAAAATATGCCACCCTCAGCTCTGAGATGGTGAGTATTTGGTCTGTGAAGCTAAGATGCCACGCTAGCCTGCATTCTTCTGTTTCAAGACTATCTTTGCAATCTCCTGAAAAAGTTCTATATACACACACACACATATATATATACACAAATGTGTATATATTTAATAAAAATTCAAAGCAACTCCGAGTTTTTATTTACTAAACTCCTTTTAAAAATTACAATGAATAATTATTTTCCACAAGCATATATTTACTCTTAGAAATGTTTGAAAATACTCCTGGCACCTGAGCATAATTAATATGGGGGGAGCATATGAGACACAATGCAGGGGTAGCTGATAATCCAATTTCTGCTTGTCATCGCCTTGGCCCAGTTTAGCTGCTCATGCGGATGAAGGCCAAGGCCGTGGGCAGTGACCAGTGAGGCTCCAGATTTGGCATCTGTGCATCAAATGACTCATAGGTCAAAACCAGATTTTTCAAGCCCTGCTCTGGCTGAAAAGTTCCAGTTTCTCTGTGCTTCACATCCTGTTCTGTTTTCATGGAAAATAACATCAAAAGAAATACACGTTGACCGAGTTCCCTGACTGATTTTTTTTTCTTTCTGGTCCTAAGTTTTTCTTCCTCATAAACCTGTAGTTAATTTAGCATTTGAAATGTGAGTTTCTAAAACAAACTCCCATGAATACTGCATAGTCATGTTTGGTTTTGCTATTCTCTTGAAATATGGTTTTTGTTAATATTAAGACAAAAAAAGGGCGGGGGAGATGGGGGCAGAGAGAAGGGATTTTCTAATGTGTTTCCAAAACAGCCACTTCTAGACAAGCATCAGAGAGGCCAGATGTTCTAACGTTGCATCTTAAAACAGGCACCGAAAACAAGTCATGCTACAATAACTTTAAGAAAGATTGCTGACAACGTAGTCACTGCCTCTTCCTCCTAGAGACGTCAGAATTGTCCCAGCAACTGTCTTAAAGACTGTAAACTTTTCTGTGCCCTTAGAGACCATCAGATTTTAAATGTTCATGAAATGCATGTCAGTATTTCCAGAGGACAAAAATTGCCACGTGTTTAAATGCCAAGCTTATGATTACCAAGAAAGGAAAACTGTACTTATTACAGGTGAGATAACTGCTTTGTACTGTGTGCCTAGTCTAGTCTGCTCATTCATTCATTCATTCATTCATTAACTCACTCACTCCATATTTATACTTAGCAATGAACATGACAAGCAGGTTCCTGTTCTAATAGATTTTACAGGCTACTGTGGGAGGTGATGGGAGATGTACATGGACATTGAATAAGTGCTTACAAGTGTACTGTATAGAGAAGGAGGTGGTGCTCTATGTAATAGAACTAACTACTCTGGAGTGTGTGGAAGATTGAGGCAGAGATGACTACCAGCTTTTCCTTCCAAACTTCTAAGCACTTGCCACTCCAAGAGATAGAGTCTATTTTTCCTCCTTTGAGTCTGCGCTGGCCTTGTAATTTGCTTTGATTAGGAGAATGTAGCAGAAGGAACTTTCAAGCATAGTTCTTAAGGTGCCTTGTAGCTTTCATTTTCACCCTCTTGGAAGCCAACCACCATGTAAATAAGTCCAGGTAGAGAAATCTCAGGGAGAGAGAATACCATCCCAGCTGAGGTGCCAGTAATGAGAGTGAAGTCATCTCGGATCCTCCAGCCTCAGCCAAGCCAGTCCAGCTGATGCCGCATGAGCAGAAATGAGCTGTCCTCACCAAGCCCAACTCCATCACAGATCCATGAGCGCGAGTAAATGGCAGTCATTTTAGGCCCTTACATCTTGAGGAGGTTTGCAATATGTAACTGAAACAGAGGGTTTCCTGAAGGAAGTTTTACATAGGATTTAAAGAGTGGGTAGGATTTGACTCTTCAGGAAGGGGCTGGTATTCTAGGCAGATGGAGTACCACGTGGAGACCCCATGGCTGGAGAAGCATGGTGTGGTCCAGGACTAGAAGAAGCCCAGTAGGGCTGCCTGTAGGAAATCTGGGGAGAGGAGTGAGTGTGAAGGCTGGGGGGTAGACAAGGGCCAGGACATACAAGGCTTGTAAGTAAGAAAAGAATGTACAGGATCCTTCCCTTCATTCACCATGGCTAGTTTAGCAAAAATTAAAGTAAGATCTTTGCCCAGAGGGGAAAATTCCATTCCCTGGACCTTCTTAGCTTTGACACAGAGACACATTGATGATTACAAGGAAGGTCTGATGAGAAAGAGAAGATTCATTTATCCACAATATGTCTGTTAGTACTGATCACCTTCATCCTGGGGAAAGAACTCATGGAGTGTGCCTGTAAACATCAGTCAGTGATGTGCACACAGAACACCACATTTCACTTAATTACACTGAGATTTACCTGTAATATTGCAATAATAACACTCCCTCTCTAGGATTATTGGGAGTCTTAAATGGGAAAAAATGTGTGTAAAGCACCTAATGAAGTGCACGAGTTACTCAAAAACTGATAGCAAATTAAAAGAGAAAATATCATGCAAATATAGTTCAGAGCAAGGTAAGGCATATCTAACTCACAGTAAAAGTGGAATTCAATCATTTAAGAGAAAAGTGTTATTCTATTGCCTTCTTTATTGTATTTATCAGAAAATCTATTTCTGTCAATGAACGTGAACTATCCTGGAAAAAAAATTACAGTTTGTGTTGCTGGCAAAGCCTTCTCCTGAACCCTACTCCACTCTCAGTGACATGATAGGTAATCAACAACACATCTTTTGAGACTGTCTGACACAGTGATGTTCAAATGTGCAAAAAGGAATACAAACAAATGGTAATTGGTGCTTATCAGGTGCCAAGCATGTTGTATACATAAAGTCATTTAACTTCCCCAGCAATCTCCAGTGACAGGTATGCATCTTCTCATTTTGCAGATGAGGAGAGTGAAGGTCAGAGAAGTTACCGGCTTCCCTAGCACTAGGTCCCACAACCAGGAAGTGCCAGGCCCACGCTCAGCCCCAGGTATGCCTGATCCCGAAGCCTGTGCTCTTTGCCTAGCTGCCTCCATTTCGCATTCCTGTGTTTTGATGCACTGTCATTTCTGAAGAAAGTCACCCCAATTCAAAAGTTATGGGACCTCACACGGTGTCTGCAGTGTCTGTTTAAGAACCACCCTAAGTCAGTGGCTATGTTTTAAAGCAAGTGTCATACCAAAGTAGATGAACCCAGGGGAAGTGGATTATTTCTCAGGAGAAGTAGTGCAATGAGCCAGGAGAGTCAGCTGACTGGAGACTGTGGTCAGGGCTAAAGGAAAACGGAATAAAAAGAACCAGAGATTTGGGAGCACTAAAGCAGGCTCTTGGAGAGGAGATGACCTGTTTGCAGTGGGGAGCGCGGCGTTTGAGCAGAGAAATCCACTTCTGGCTAGATGCAAGCTGGGATCTTCCAGCAGTGACCGTCATCTTGTTGTCGGCTTACTTTTAAATTTACCCATCTATTTAAAACCTGTTAAATTTCCCTAGGAGTCAGAAGAGATTATCTCAAAGGGCCATTTTAGCCCCAGGATTCTATAACGCAGGGCCTGCCAGACTGGGTTGCTTTGGAAGGTGGAAATGTCTATGAGCGGAGCTCTGATTCCTCTCTTCGTGGGGACAGGCTCACAGATATCTAAGAGTGGAGACTCTCTAAGACCATCCAGGCTGAATGACTTCTTTCAAGGAAGGAAGGAAAAACGCATTTATTAAATCTTCTTTTGTGCCAGGAAGTAGGCTAGGAATTTTCCCTGGTGTTATCAAGCCTAAATCTGGCAACCCAGTCCATCAAGGCTGAATCTGGCCTGAAATCAGTTTAAGAAAAAGTCCATCTTTTCTCACTGGCGCCTGTTTGTTGTCGACTAGCAGTGGCTGAGGCAGGTAGATAGCCAGACATCCTGGCCTTAGAATATTCGATGAACTTGATATGCAGAGCAAAAGCTGAGAGAATTACAGAAAAGAGCAGAGTAAACAGCAAATAGAACACCCTAGAGGTATGGGGGGACATCCCAGACAAACTCTGGACCAGGAGGGAATATCCAGCCACCATTGGGGGTGGATGGCGGTATGTTTGGGTTTTTCTGGGACATCAGAAAAGTGAGGAAAGTCCGGAGAAAGGACAACAACAGATGCCACAAGAAGCAGCCAGCAGAGGTGACAAAAGGAATAGGTATGATAATGACTGCGGTTGTCCTCTCAGGAGCCTGAATCACAGAAACACCTGGCCACCTCTCTGATATGACGAGGGAATAACAGCACTAACCCTTTCCTTTCTCAAGACTGAGGACAAATATGAAATTACACTGTCTTGATGCAAGGGCTAGTCGCACATCATTGAATCCTAAAATTAATCCTGAAGTCAAAAGGTTAAAGGAAAATGGAATGAAAAGAACCAGAGCCTCGGGGGCCCTAAAGAAGGCTCTGAGAGAGGAGGTGACAGTTGCCTGAAGCAGACAACAGGTGGAGCTGGGGGGCTGCTGACGCCTCTGTTGGCAGCGCGGGCGGGGGGCCGGGCGTTTGAGCGGAGAAATTCGCTTCCGGCTAACAGCAGGGATCGATGGCACCGTTTGCACGCTAATCAAATTTATGGCGCACACAATCCTGGCAACTTGGTCGGAGAAATATGATTCCAGCCCAAGAAAGGCGTGGGCAGCTGGCGGCACAGGGGCGTGTGTGAATCCTGCGGAGGCTCTGACGTAGCCAAGGGCAAAGCCTGCCGTTTCAGTACCTTTAGTCCTGAAGGAGAATCTATGTCATGAAGACCCAGAGGCTGGACCTCAAGGGGTAACCTGCTTTGGAAAACACAGGAAAACTGTCCCTTTAATTTAATTTAATTTAATTTAATTCATTTACTTATATCAGTCACATTTATAAATGATCTCATCTAACCAGAATTGACATTTTCTCTAACAACAAAAAAAATGGTTTTGCCCATAAATGGAAAGAAAAATCAGCTAGAAGTGTCCCCAGTGTAGTGCCTGATGTAACCGGGGTGAACTAGGGCCTTGGTGAACCAGCCTAAAATGAGTAATAGTGCCTAGCTGTTACGAGCCACCCCTCCTTGGCCAGGGGTCCTGGTGGCAGTAAAAGGGTGTAAGCTCCATGAAGGCAGGAACCGACTGCTTGATTCGGCCCGCACTTTGCCCATCCTCTCCCTGGTATTATGCCTGTCACAGAGTAGGTGCTTACTACTTTACTGTGGACTGAATGAATGAGAAAAAAAATGAAAGAATTCAAGTCATTGTGGCCTTGAAAGCCAGACGGAAAGACTTTAAGCTGAACAGATTCATATGTAAATCCTGGCTCTTAAATTTTGTCAGTGACAATGTTCTAGGCAAGTTATCTGATCTCCTCTTAGCCATTAGTTCTTCAACAATAATAAACTGTATTCATTGCTGTATTCTCAGTGCCTGAAAAAAATAATAGGTGCTCCATAAACATTTTGTGTAAATGAGACTCTATGCCTCAGGTTACAGATCTGTAAAAGGGGTGCCATAATATCTACCTAGTAGGATTAACTGTCATCCAGACTAAATGAGATAATGTACTTAGAATTCCTGGAACACAAAAAGTATTGAATAAAAGTACAGTAACTATTATTTTTGTTGGCAAACATTGCCACTGTCCTCTGTCGCCGTACGCCAGGTAATCCTCCAATGTGAACCTGAGGCCTAACACTATGGGCTTCTCCAAGGACTTCGTGGTGACTATTTGTGCTCTTCCTGCTCTCTCCTACTCACCATCTAAGTGTCTAAGTTTGCACTCAGAGCCATTCACCGGGTATCCTGACTGGGGCAGCCCTGATCAGAGATCATTATCCCCTTTAGCGTAAGGCTGGAGATCAGGCTTCTAGCAAAAGGAGAGAGAGCAGCCTCAGTGCTCAGCCAGTGAGAAGGCAACTGGCTTCCCAGGAGCGAGGCCTGTTCCCAGCCATCTCCCGCGCCCACCTCGGCACACTGGGAGGACACTGCTGTGGAGGCGCAGCTCTCTGAAAGGAGCCGCAGGCCAGACTCCGGGGTTCAGAGGCCTTCCTGGTGGGGAAGATGCTCCCAGAACTAATCCTCACATCGGTTTCTTTGCATTTCATTTTGGGAAACATACCAATGGAGGTTTGCACCTCAGGTTTGGGGAATCATGCACTTAAATCTACAGGGGATAAATGATTTTAGCAGTCTAAGAGGGGTTCAAAACCTCAGGAACATCTAGAAGCTCCCAGAAGGTGGACACCTACAATTCTAGAGCTTTATGAGATGAATGAGGACCATTATCTTTCCAGGGTGCTTAAGGACAGCGTTGTCTGGAAGCTTGTCGAAGAGCCACCCAGTTCTGTGTTCCAGTAATGTGATGACACAAAGAAAACCCAATGGCAACGTGACCGCTTGAAGACTGTCCTGTTTGGATGGGGATGGACTAGAAGCATCTTTCAGGAAAGAGGCAATAATGAGGATACTGCATTTGTGTAGTGCTTTGACATTTATCATCAATTTTATATTCATGTTACCTGCTTTTATCTTGAAAACAACTATGTAAATTAGGGAGACCAGCCACTTTTAATCCCATATTGCAAATGGAAAAACTGATATTTAAATGGTCTAATTGACTATCCAGACTTGCATTTAATTAGAGGTAGACCTGAAATTTGTTTCCATCTACAATGCTTTTTAATGCATCATCCAGCCTCTCAGCTCCCAGCTGAGTCTGGACTAAGTAGAAGAAGTCAAAAATGAATATGATGCCAGCCTCCCATAACAGAAGCAAATAGATTGCTGTGGTTCAAATCTTCCCTCTTAGGAAATGCCTCTTCCTCCTTAATGTTTTCATTAAGAGGAGTCAAAATTTATATCCTATAGAAATTAAGTTTGAATCTTTTTTCCTTCAAATTCTAATATTTAGTTTCAAATATGTGACCACTATTTCCTATGAATTTTCCTTTTGAAATATATGTGAAGGAATGTCACCTTAGGAAAATAATTTTCTCTAAAAATATATATGAAGAAACAAACAACAAGTGTTGGAGAGGTTGTGGAGAAAAGGGAACCCTAGTGCACTGTTGGTGGGATTGCAGACTGGTACAACCACTATGGAAAACAGTATGGAACGTCCTCAGAAAAGTAAAAATGGATCTGCCTTTTGATCCAGCAATTCCACTGCTGGGACTATATCCTAAGAACCCTGAAACACCAATCCAAAAGAACCTATGCACCCCAATTTTCATAGCAGCACAATTTACAATAACTAAGTGCTGGGAGCAACCTAGGTGCCCATCAGTAAATGAATGGATCAAAAAACTATGGTACATTTACACAATGGAATTCTATGCAGCAGAAAGAAAGAAAGAGCTCCTACCCGTTGCAACAGCATGGATGGAACTGGAGAGCATTATGCTAAGCGAAATAAGCCAGGCGGTGAAAGACAAATACCATATGATCTCGCCTTTAACAGGAACCTAAACAACAAAACAAACAAATAAGCAAAATATAGCCAAAGACACTGAAATAGAGGACAGGCTGACAGAGACCAGAGGGGAGAGGGGAGGGAATTTCAGGGGAATTTCAGGGGAGAATGGGAAGGGTTTACAGGAACAAATATAAAGGACACATGGACAAAAACTAGGGGGGTTGGAAATGGGAGGGAGGAGGGGAGGGAAGGGGGTGGGTGGGCTGGAATGGGAGTAAAGGATAGAAAACTGTACTTGAACAATGATGAAAATAAAATTTTAAAATACATATATATATATATATATATGAAAAGTTGTTTCCTATAATTTAAAACAATTTGGCCCATGATTGATTCTTGGGATTCTTCCTTCCTGAAATATGTTTCTTAAATTTCATACATATTTACTTGCTCATAAGCTTTGGCTTACACATGATCTAGAAAGCAAAACTGCTTTAAGATAAAATTAGCTGTGATTGACTTGATTGTTTGATTTAATAGCTGGGTAATTTGCAAAGTGAAGTTATAATCACATACTTTTATTCAAAAATAACATGTCACAAAATAAATTTCTTTACTCTAGTATCTAAAGAGAATTTTTGGAAAAAAAAACTGGCAATAGGACAATCCCTTCTGTTAGAATAAACGGGAGACAGCAGGTTATATCTGGAAGGCTTGTGGATGTTGGAATTAATTTTAATGCCCAACTTCATTCATTCATTCATTCATTCATTCATTCATCAAAAAAATCACCCTATATGCCAAGCATTGCTATCTAGACATAGATGATGGTGAATAAAGCACGTGGTTCCTGCTCTTGTGGAACTTAAGGGTAGTGGCTTCACTCACTATGTGTCCTCAGGGAAGATCAGGCTCTTGCCCCAGTTTTGTTTTTAACTGTAAACTATGTAATAATGGATACTAAAATAATAAGATGAGTGAAGAATTCTTCACTAGATTGTGGTAAAAGTAATTAAAATAGCATAATGTATCTTATTCATGGCACGTGGTCAGTAAATACTGCTGTTAATTAAATCAAGTTCAGCAGCAGAGGGCAGTAGAAGGCCTGATGACCTCTGTACTCTTTAACAAAATCCACACAATTTAGCTTTTACTCTCAAAACTCTATTCACTGAAGCTGCTCTCTCAGACCTCCCATAACTGGAGCTTTCAATGGGCTTTTCTGAGGTGTCATCTTCTTCCAGCTCACAGCAGAGCACTTTGCATTGCTGATCTTGTCCTCCCACTTGAACTCCCCCTCCCTTGGCCTCCCTAGTTCTATGCTCTCTCCCTGGATGCTCTTCACTTTCCAGCTCCTTTTCTCCTCCTCCTCCCACCGCCTTATTTGTGAGTGCCACCTCAGTGCACGTGGCACCACATCTTCCTCCCTGGCCGTGACTTTTCTCCCACACTTCAGTCCCGCATGTTCAACGCCCAGTCACACCTCCAGCTGAACAATTCCAGAACTGACTCTCTCATCTTATACTCAAACAGGCTTCCCCCTCTAACCTTCGTATTTCCATTCATGAAGTCAGTTAAGCCCTGACACCCTGATTGGAAAACCTGGAATCTTTTTGGACTCCCTGTCCCTCAGTTCCCACATCCAAACAAAGATCCCATGTTGATTTGGCCAAGTCTCCTGACCATCCTCACCTTCTCCTCCCCACCGTCCCCGTGCAACCTCTCACGCCTCTTACTCAGACTACCACAACAGCCTCCTGGCAGGGCCCTGCTCTGTCCTTCTCCAGCCCGTCTTGTTTATTGCTACTGGACTCTTCTCCTAAAGCAACCCTCTGATCACCTTGCTTCATTGCTCAAAAGCTGTTAATGACTCCCCAAACCACACAAAATCATGTCCAATGTCCTCAGTCTGGCACCTCAGCAAATCTTCACAATCTGACCTCAGCTGACGTTTTCCTGTCTTATCCCTCTGGGGGACCCCTAGCTTCCTCCCCACACTCTGGCAATGACCGGTCCAGTGGGGGAGATGAACACTAACCAATCAGCACGGGAGCACACATCTATGAATCACGACAAGGGTTCTGGATGGTGAAGGAGGATGTTTTCGGACAGTAAAACTGAGAGCCAGGTTTGGCACGTTCGGGAAGCTGACAAAAGGTTGGAGAGCGGTGAACAGAAGGGATAGTGCAGGAGGTGCTGAGGCTGAAGAGAAGGCAGGGCTGTATCCACTCAGGGCTTCAGGGAGGCCCTGTGTAGATTTTGTTCCCATTGGATGGTTTTAAATGTAGTGAGTGGGACCAGATTTGCATGTAAAAAGATGGTCCTGTGGAAGCTCCTTGAGAAGGGGGGCTTTGCCTTTAGTTGTTAGTGGTCCTCAGAGTGCGTGGAACAGTGTGTGCTAAGACATGCTCCCGTAAGAGCTGCAAACGAATACCTGAACAGAAGGCACAGACGCAGCTGTAACGGAATAAGGGGATATAGGGAGAGCCAGGTAAACTGCCTGCAGAGCTGAAAGCCATTTGATATTCAAGGTGCACATGTGAAATAATGGGATTCGTTCACACAGATACTCCAAGTAGCCACTGTCATTTCACAGCTGTCACCACCAGTGGACAGAAACCCTGTGGCATTTGGCTCTGGAATTGCTATCAGAGACTGCTTATCAGCTACACAGCTCAAATTTCATTGCTTTATTCTCAAACTTGGTTCAAACTTTGTCTGTCTGTGTGTTTGTCTCTCTCTCTTTTTCATGTTTCACCTCTATGGCTAAATGTTCTTGTCACATGCCTCTATATAGTTTCCTTGGATTATAAATTATAAGACTGTTTATAGTATTTATTTGGATTATAAACTGCTAGAAGACTGAGACCAGATGTTTAAACAAACTTTAATAGGAAAGGCAGCTGCTACGGCGTTGGATGCCCTACAAGGGACTTCTATTCACTGTGAAGCTGGAGGAGGAAGGGGGAGGGAATTGGGGTCGAAGAGTTGAAAGGAGGACCAGGATCAGGGCAAGAAAATGAGGTTCCTGCCTTTCTTTTTTCTTCTTTATCTAGCACATAGGATGTTGAACTTCTTGGAGAAATACATGTAAATGTAGAGAAATAGCTTTCATAACAAGAGGATGGTGTAGTGATTCAGGCACGGGCTCTGGAGTCAGAATGCCTGGGTTCAAATTCAGGCTGCATTACTTATTAGTTGAAACGCCTTGGATAAGTGGCTTAAACTCTCTGGGCCTCAATTTTCTTATCTGTAAAATGGGCTGATTTTGCCTATCTCATATGGTTATTTACAAATTAAATACAGAAGGCTCTCCCAGCAGGCTGGGCCCATGAGGAGCACTCACACTTCTCAGCTGTTTCACTGTCACTGTTCATAACCAAGAGAGTGCTTATATTTGTGCTACCTCCAATTTTAAGATTCTTAGCTGCAAAAGACTTGAAATTGCAGTGATGAAATTTGATGCCCATTTTCCATTTACTCTTCCACAGTCTTTATTTTGATGGTTCACAGAAATGTAATTAGCATCGTGCAATTATTTTGGTTAGGACTGAAAGCTGCCTCCACCATTTAGCAGAAAAAGCAAAATGTAAGTCATCACGTGAATGGGAGAGATAACTGGGTAAGTCCCCTAACAAGTGAGAGATTTTGAGTAAAGAGTAGTTATGTAGCAAAGACTTAAGTAACAGCTGCGGGGAGTATTGAGACAAACGGAGCCTAGACTAGGTTTGTTTAAATGAAGGATATAACCTGGTAGAATAATTTATTATCTGGCACAAGTGAAATAGCAACTCTATGTGTATCATCTGGATAGGAAATTTAAAAAATGAAAATACTTCCATGTCATCTTGGCACATTTATTGCCACAATGTTTACTTTTCAGAAGTAGGGTTGATGTTAGCCAGCTGCAGTGTACTGGCGTGATGTACAGTAATAGTAAAACATATGTATATTTATTTGATATTGTCAGAATTTCCAGTCATTTGCTAGCCTGAGTGTTGCAGCAATTTTCCATTTCCTCATTGTTTTAATTTAACAGCAATTTTTTAAAGGATTTCAATGCTTAACGTAAATGATGAGAGAACAAAACTCTAGAGAGAGGATGAAGAGTAGGCAAATGGACAAAAGAGGAAGAAACGGTGAAGAGCCAATAAGTATACAGATTAAGTAAAAAATCTTGCACAATGTCTCTATTGTGAATTTTTGGTCAAACCTTTTCTTATGAAGAATTCACCCTTAAGAAGGTATCAGGATAATCTCTGGCCAGAGGCTAAGTCATCTTTGGTTGGCAACGGCAGGCCCACTTGTGCATCCCTTGGGGAACAGAGCAGAGCGTCCATTCCAGGCCAAGAGGTCAATCTGGGCGCCTTCTGCATCCATGTGCATAGGGTCTGGACGTGGAAAGAGAATATATGGCCTTCCTCCCAACAAATTGCATCCTGGTCATTCACCCTCCTAGAATTGGGAGTTCGTAATCTGCTTTAATAATTCCTTTCCTGTTTGTAGAAGTATATTTCCTGGAGTCTAGTGGAGCATGGACAGTATGAAGAATGGGTAGGGTGTCCAGTGGAGGAGGGTCACAGAAATCCCCCAAATGGGGAAATTATAAGATTTGTTGCATGGCTCCTTTCCTTTAAGAGCCCGTTCCGTGTGTGTCCCTGCTTTTGAAGGAAATGGTCCCTGACCTTGACATACTCATTCACTAAGGATTCAAACAGGAAGAGATGTCTGATCCTTCTACATCAACCCAATTAATCATTAAGGAATTTTTTTAACTTAACCATGGTAGTCCCTAATAAATTTTTACAGAAAAAGAAATCAAAGAATGGTTCCCATTTTCCGTTAAGTTGTAGTAGAGTAGGACTATGTAACACTTTTTCTTCTGATATAAGTAGTGTGATAGGGTTCATTTTTGCACCATCTTAGAGATGAGTAAAAACAAGACTCAGAATTGAGATCTCCAGAAACAAAACTTTCCATTCTCACCCCATTGCTCTATATTGTAAATCACCATGAGTTTGAACTTCAACTGAAATTGCCTGATTCTTAGAAAAGCCCCACGCCCTCTAGATATAAGAGATAAGAAGAAAAAATAACAACAGTATTATCCTTCTCTGTCTTAGTTCAGTTTTCCCAATTCAAAGCCAGAGTTTGGTAGCCCAAGTGGAAGGTACGTGCAGGACAAACCTGTACCCTCTGAGCTCAACAGATTAACTAAAGGGTATTTGCCCTGAGCTTTCACTGTGCCAAACAGAAACTGTAACCACAGACCAGGCTGGGAGGAAGGGTGGATTTCACTTGTTCACGGCTTACAGCGACAAAAACGAGTTGAGTGAAACTAAGGCAGACTTACTGTTTGTTGGGTTCTTGGCCAGCAGGATCTAGTACCTGTCATATTTACCCAGCTTTTATTACTGAACTTGCACCTAAGTTTAGACAGTCTAAGGTGTTTTTAAATTTTTCCCCAAAGTAATAAACTCTAGACATGCTTAGGTTTCAGTGCACTTGAATAGCAGATTTCAAATACAAATACAAGAGGAACCCCGGGCAACTGGTTTTTCAATGAAAATAAAATTGCGATTAGCAACAGATAGAACTAGCCATGCTTGTTGTTTTTTAAAAATCTCTTTTTTCTTTAGTATTCTATAGTTCTATTATAATATGAAACTACAGAGGGTGAGTTTATTGTTATCCATTCTATTTGCAAATGGTTGTGCTTCTTGAATCTGAAGACTCATAGCTTTCATCCATGTTGTAAAACTCTCAGTCTTTGCCTATTCCAATATTCTCTTTCCTTTTTCTTGTACATTTTTTCTTTCTGCAACCCCTATTAGATTTATGTGAGACATATTATATTGTCCTCCATGTCTCTTAATGTTTTCATGTTTTTCATCTTTCTGGGCTGATTGACTTTGGATGATTCCCTCAGGTCAGTCTTCCTGTTCACTAATTCTCCTTTTTCTGTGACTTATCTGTTGTTAATGTGTCCACTGAGTTTTCAAATATATGTGTTTCATAGCTTTAAGATTTTGAAGTAACCTTTATGTTTAAACAATTGTAGAATCATAGGAAGTTGAACAAATTTAGACAATCCGTGTATATCCATTATGCTGTTTTCCCTGAGGTGACCTATTAAATAACTAGAGTGCATTACTGAAGCCAAGAAATCGATTGGCACAATAACATCAACTAGACTACAGATCTCACAAGTTTTTGCATATACTCATATTTAATGTCTTTATGTATAATTCCGTGACATATTATCACAAGTATGGATTCATATAACTAACACCACGATTAACATAAAAAAGTGTTCTATTACCACAGAGGAACTCCCTCATAATGCCTCTTTATAATCACACCCTCCTTCCCCCTTCTCTTTACCCTGGACAACCACTGTCTGTTTTCTAGTTCTCTAATTTTGTCATTTTGAGAATTTTATGTAAATGGAGCTGAATAATTTGTAACCTTTTCAGTTTATCTTTCTTATACTCAGTTAATGACTTTATGATCCATCCTAATTGTTGTGTGTATCAATAGTTTATTGGAGAGTTCTTTATTTATTCCAGATACAAGTCCTTTGTTATATATGTGATATGCAAATATTTTTTCTTCAATAAATTTTAACTTTTATTGCTATACTTTTTATTTCTAAAAGGTCTATTTAGTTCTGTTTTCAGAGTCTGAGTAACCTTTTTTCAGAAACTTTTTTCTTAAAAACGTAAAAAATATATTTTATCCTTTCAATTCTTTTTTTATAGTTTATATTCAATATTTATAGTATTTAAACATTTAATTCTGCCTCCTTCACTGTTTGCTACATCTTTTGTATAGTATTGTTTCCTTATATGTTTTACACTTTTAGATTGTGAACTTGCCTTCATTGGAGTTTAATCTTTGGAACCCCCTAAAGAGACTATGGTAAGAAGATATTCTTCAAGAGACATTTTCATTTGCTTTTGTAAAGTGCTCCAGGAGCATCACCAGCTAAACACTAATTTTTAGGCTATTATCTCAACTTAAAGTTTCCTAGGTTTTTCCCATAGCATGAATTTGAACACCAGATAGTTATGTCACTATAAATCCTCAGGGATATCCTTTCAAAAATTCCTTACACAAAGCTAATAGATGGTTTAAAATCCACAACCCCCACCTCACCGCTAGCTGGGTAGCTCAGTTGGTTAGAGCATCATCCTAATACACCAGGGTTGCAGGTTTGATCCCTGGTCAGGGCACATACAAAAATTAACCAATGAATGCATAATTAAGTGAAACAACAAACTGATGTTCCTCTCTCTTGCTCTCTCTTAATCTTCCTTCCTCCTTTCCTCTCTCTCTCTCTATAAAAAGTCAATTAAAACATCTTAAAAACATTTTTGAGCCCTGGCTGGCATAGCTCAGTGGATTGAGCGAGGGCTGCGAACCAAAGCATCGCAGGTTCAATTCCCAGTCAGGGCACATGCCTGGGTTGCGGGCCAGGTCCTGAGTGGGGACCACATGAGAAGCAACCACACATTGATGTTTCTCTCTCTCTCCTTCTCCCTCTCTTCCCGTCTCTAAAAATAAATAAATAAAATCTTTTAAAAAACATTTTTGTACTGCTTCATTCTGGCTTCATGTTGTGGTTTCAGTTCTAACTTCCTGTCTTGGGATTTATTTTTTTTAATCTCCAGTCCTATACAGGGTTTAGTATCCAAACTCCTTCCTTAAAGCAGCTGAAGCTTCAGTGCTCATATTGACCTCACTGGATTTCATATCCCTCATTATTTTTGGTGACTGGGTATTTCTCTTTGTTGTGAACTCATCTCTTCATTTAAAAAATGTTTCATTTAAAAATAGCATACTTATAAGTATTTGACATATTTTATCTAGCATTCTTTGTGTTTAGTAGTGGAAGAGTTTTCAAATTATTTAAATGAGTATTTTCCCCATTAGGTATTCATAACAAATTTGACAGAAACATATACTGATTCCCTTAGCTAAACAATGCCTGTATTTATAATGCAGATATAAGGTTCTGCATTACTTTGGCAATAAAAATGTGTTCTGAGTATAATTATAAGGTTCTAGGTCTCAACTCAGATGTCAAATCTTCAGAGAAGCCTTTCTTAACCAATTCCCAGCCCAAGTCACTTTCTACCATTGCTTTAGATTTGTTTCTTTAAAGCACTCACACTTTGTCTTTTTTCTTTTTGATTTTTAAGATATATTTACTATATGTCTCCTCCTCACTAAAATATAAGTTCCACAAGGTCAAACACCAGATCAGAACAGATGGATACAAAATAAGTTTACTCATCTAAGGAGTCACCAAGATATTGGTGGTGTGGACACATGGAGTGAGACTAGGTGGCCAGAGAGTGATTGACTTCCTAGATTCTAAAAACAGAGTGTCTGAGGGAAAGCATTTGGCAGTTTCTCCAGCTCTGGCCAAGGTTAAGGAGATCTAGTCTGAGGCATATAGCCCAAGGACTATTCACCATGCTTCCTGTGGCCTGCGTGAAAAGGCCACGGCAGCACCCTTTGACCTGAGTTCACGTATCAATCACAGGCAACCCTCTGATTAAAAGTGTGGTTGTCCAGGTATTTTGCATGGCAAACATTAGCATTTTGACCTTGGAGAAGGACTGCTCCTCTTTGTAATTGGTGAGCTGGCCTTCTGGCTTATACATAAATTTCTTATGAACTTTGTAAGTGTATTAGTCCCAATCAACCCCAGTGCAATGTCAAGTTCAATGTCAAATTTGATCAGGGCAATAAACCAGCCTCCAAGACCTGGGCTTCCTCAAAGTTCATTCCTGGACTGGCAGCATCAGATGACCCAGGAAACTTTTAAAAATATCAACGCCTCCCCCCTGATTCAGAAAAGGAATGAGGTGGGAAGAAGGAGGGGGAAAAATCTGTGTTTTCAACAAGCTCCTCTGATGCTTCTTATGCAGCAGATTTGGGAAACACTGTTCTAGATTATTTTCCTTTTCATTCCTCCTTAACATATTTTGTACATATTTTTTCTTTCCCTATCCCCAAATAATGACTCCAGTTGCAGAGGACTTAGCTGAATTTAATGCAATCTCCAGTGCTGTGGGCTTAATGATCCCATGTGTAATTGCATTTTGAAATTAGAGCTTGTTATTGCAAATACGTCTCTGCAGCCAGCCTTCTAGTTATTTGGAGGAAGGAGGAATGTCAGGTTCAGTTTCGATGCCCTTTGCCCTACCTTTCTACATCCCACTCCCATATCTGGTATCTCTTTCCTGTTCACCCAGGCTACAAAATGTGTGCAACTATCAGAAATAGGTGCCTCTTTGCATGATTTCATTGGCCTTGGAGGATTTTATTCAGGATCCCATGCCTCTTCTAGCCACTATCACTACAGGAAGCATTTACTTCTTTGGAAGGTGGAGAAGTAACCAGATTTAGTATATGGACCTTGCAGTGCTGTGATTCTGGATTGCTGTTATTGTGGTAGGGAAGACAGGAGGTGGGAGTTTGATATATTACCTTCTACTAACTATTATTCAAGTGGGGAAGAGAAAAAGAAGTAACAAGGGATAGAGGAACTAAACAAGTAATAAAATATGGATGTCATGCAAGAAACTGAGTTGATATTTTTTTGGAATGGCTGCTTTGGAGACTTTTGTTTTTTCCCTCCAAAGTAAACTACTTCTTGAAATTCACATGCTGATAGGGTTTAATTCTATCTTGAAATAAGCAAAGTGGGAAGATTTAAAGAGAAGCATAAGTTACTGACAATTCATAGGACCCAAGATCTCTTTCCCCAAGACCAGTGCTAGGATTCAAAAGTGCAATTCTCATCATTTAATCTCATTATTTTTTAAATATGAGGATGTTCACAATTCCTAGGCTGCAAAAGGTCTAATTTCATTCATTCAATTCTTCAATTTTATTCAACAAATATTTATGGGTTGCCCAATTTATGCAAAACATTTTTGAAGATGAAGACAGCAGATACTATCTTGTGAAAGAACTTATTCAATGTCCTTTAGGACAAAGTCTAAGAATGTACATGAGAGCTCACATCACCTAGGGTCATATGGACGTGATTATCAAATCCATGTCTTGGCATCTTGCAGGATTTACAATGGTACTCTCATGCCTTATGATGGATCAGTAATAAGTATTTTTTCTCAATGCCTCTGATAAAGTTATTGAGACCACAGTGCAATGAATTGGAAAGCATTGCACATTTTTTTCCACAGAGGAGCTTGCATCCAATTGAAAAAGTGTCCTATAAGCCTTAGAAAGGAAGGCGTACTCCTATGAGGCATTTGCAACAAAGCACCTATACGTATAGAGGGCCACCTAACAGGAAAGTGGCAGCAGATTTCTCTTTATTGAACTGGCACCTTTCAAGGTAGATCAAATATGTATTCAGATACAGCATCAATTATTTCCTATTTTCAGAAAAATATAAGAGTTTAAATAGCTCGTTAAACAGAGTGTAGAGTGGAGTTGTAAGTGAAGGGTTGAGGCTAGTATTTCTCTTTTTCTCTTAACTTCAAAATTGTCATGAGCTAATTCATAACAATCTATTAACTGACACTGCATTAGACATATTACAAATACCTATATACCTATTTCTGTTTAAACTAGCTTCTGACCTCTAACATGCCTCTATGGCAGACATATGTAACAAGTATCTACAAAGATTTTGCAAATACAAGTGACTACATAGCAATATATGTGAGAATGACATTCAAAATCATAACATCTATGCCACCAGGACACACATCCACCTAATTACACTTGGGTGGGTGCGGGCTTAAGTATAATCCTGGAATATATGGGTGCCAGATGCTGAGATTTGTGGAGAGCGAGCTATGAGAATAAAATGTTCTAAGTGCATCAAAGTAGTCTTTTTGGAAAAAATATGGTTTGAATTGGGTGGTGCATAATAAGAATGTGTTTTGACAGAGAATGATTAAGGGGGGACAATCAGGGTGTTAAACTAAGGCATTGCTGAAATATAAGGAACTGGAGAAATTTGTATTGTACTTTCAGGGAAAAAACTACATATGTTTAAGAGGAATATTTTGATAAATTATTTAGGGTGGTGGTGACAGGATTAAGGGCTTTGTAAACATGTTCATGTTCAAATAACAACCCCTGGTCTTTGAACTTCCGGGTTAGCGGTTGGGGGGAGTTCTTTTATTTTGCTGATTAGGCACTGTCTCCAGTAGTCCTGTTCCCCATTCCCCCTCCCCACTGCCAGCCCCAGTCCGTAGCTCAATTACCTTAAATAAATGTTGAGCATGGCAAAGGATGTTGAACATGTCTCAATCTGGCCAGGGTAGGGGAGCTCAGACAGTGTTGGGGGGAGCAGGAGGGTTGTCTGTGGTAGAAAGAACTGTCCACAATTGCCCTGGCTGGTGTAGCTTAGTGGATTAAGTGTGGGCCCGTGAACCAAGAGATCATGGTTCGATTCCCAGTCAGGGCACATGCCTGGATTGCAGGCCAGTTCCCAGCAGGGAATGCACAGGAAGCAACCATACACTGATATTTCTCTCCCTCTCTCCTTCCCTTCCTCTCTAAAGATAAATAAATAAATTTTAAAAAAAACTGTCCACAATGAAGAGAGAGATATAGTAGGCAACATGACTTACTAGAAACAGCACAAAATACCTGGGCTCCAGTCCCAGCTTTGTCCTAACTACCCATATAATTTGAGTAAATAAAAAATATGGGTTTTTTAATTCATCTTAACATCACTGCAAATTAACACAGTGCTACAGGGTACGGAGACACTGAATAAATATGTTGATTATATGAGCATTTGAATGAGTAAATGAATGCTCTGAATTTCAGTTTCTTCATCTGTATGACAGGCATAAATATAACACCTACTTGCAGTAGGGTTTTTATTTTCTTTCTTTCCTTTTCAAATTGAAGGAGAGAATGCATATGTACGTAAGTGCTATGAAAACTGTAAAGAACCCTCCAAACTCCCATTGTTTTATAGTCAGTCTAGTTACAATAGTGGGCCAGGAGGTACAGAGTCTGTCCAAGGTCAAGTTGAATGCGTATCGAAGTTGATAGGGATTCTAGAGTTGTCCATCCCCTGCTTTGAAGTCAGAGTTCAGAGGGCACACATTCTGCACCCCCAAGCTGGAGAGTACTGAACCTGAAACCATGACCAATACTCTATCAGTTTGTGGCAAATGGGGAAAACGAGGGTGCTGTAATGTTTTCAGATAAAGCTGCCTTGTGCAAATTTGAGGACTTATCTTTTTTTCCCCTGAGATTATGTTCTTTCTTATTCTGATTGCCAAAATATTCTTTTAAAAATGAGATTATGGAAATAGTAGACATTTTTTGGAATGTTCTTGTTTAGCATATAATAGGATGGCTATTGTATATCACTACTTCAATGCTAGTTTGAAATCTTGTTCATCCATAAAACCCTCAAGTTCAGCAACTACTCCCCCCGAGAGAGAGCTCTGATGAACACACAAGCATTTGGAGTGCCTGCTTCAGTGCCATCATCTTGCCCTTGGACAACCTGCTAAAGCTTGGCAGTCACAGAAATAGGTAGACTCCTTTAGGTAAAAATAAAGCATGTAAAACCTTTTTGGAATGTTGTTTTAATGAAACAGGGAGGTCCTAAAAATTTTTTTTGAGTTTGGGTTGGGGTTTGACAGCTCTTACTAACAAAGCAGATGGCTAAGAAGTCTCCACTTAAATCAAATGGGAGCACCAGCTGAAACATAAAGAGATCCGTGTGTTGATGACAGTTTCAGGGCTGGTTTAATTGTCGGGGCAAAAGGAGATGCCTGTTTCAGGTTTGCATTTTTCATCTCTCTGTCTTTTCCAAGGTAACTTATCAACACTGGTTTGACCAGATTGGGCAGGTTTTGGCCAAATAGGTATCGAAGAACATTTTGACTTTGATATCTTAGTCCACAAATCAAGATTAAAGCATTTGCAGATGGAGTTACCTTTTATTGTGCTTAACCATTTTCGATTCGGGCTGGTGTATGGGTAGATGTTTGCATCAACCTCAAATCCCTTGTCCTCAAATCATTTTTAGAGCATTCCATTATGTCCAGTTCTTAGGCCTCCTGACTCTCCTTTATGGTAGTTTGTCTCTTCATACGGTTTGCAATTTTTGATTATGGGCTCATTCCTAGACAAGTTCCCCCTTTTTTGAGGAGGTTTTATGAAGGCTGTGAATTCTCTTGACAGGACAGTTTGATATTTGCATCTACTGAAGTGCTTAGGGTTTTCAATGCTCCTCTACCGCATCTCATATTAATTTCTTAGCTTGGGGTTCTGGTGCCACAGAGATAGTAGAGATTTGGATTCTAATGTGCATGGACACAGATATGGGTCTTCAACTTTCCTTAACCAACTTCTGCCTGCTTTGGTTCAGACAGCCAGCCCAAAGCTTTCCTGGGCTACCCTGTGAATTTTCACTTGTTATTTTTTATATGTCCTTTTGTCACCATTGAGCTACCATTTATTGAGTGCTTACTATATGCCAGCTCTTTTGCAGACACCATTCTATAAGGGCCTCTCTACTCTGTCCACTGGCCGAATATTAATGGGCTCTACCCATTTCTTGTACTTCTCCTTATCAATACTTGAAGGCTATGTTGATCTGAGGTCATCAAAAGCCTAACAAAAGAATTTGCTGAGAATAACTGAATTTGCATTTTGGACTTATGTAAATCATAATAGCACACTTATTGACAAATACTATATATTGTGATTCTAATATTAACATCCACTGATTTTGCAGTTGATTGTAGGGAAAACACATTGTCCAGAGTCCCTGGAATCATGTGTCATAATATTTGAATTCAGATCATATTTTTTGGCGGGGGGGGGTCTTAGTCTATCTCTGGCCCTATTTCCATGATCCATGCTGCTCCACTTAAATCTACTTCAGATTGATAATTTTATAATCAGACTGTATGTGATTTGCAGAAGAATTTTACTTCTTCTCACTACAATTGCTCAAATTTAGGTACTAGATTACATTAAATGACTTGTCAATTTCCAGACTTACCATTCCCCTGCAGTCCTTGCCTTTGTATGTGGAATTCCTCTGTCTGAAATCCCACCTTAACTTTCCTGTCTGACAAACTCTTACATGACTTTCCAGACCCAGTTCAAATGCGATGCCCACCCTGAGCCTCCCAGCTAACCCATGCTTCCTCTGTGCTACCGAAGCACCTTCTGCATCATTGGGACTGAATAGTAATTATTTGCACATATGTTTTTTCTCCCATGTGAGTCCCTTGAAAGAAGGGTGTTCATCATTTCTACATTTTTAGGAAGAAAGAGATCCTGGTACATAACAGGTGAAGGTGATCAAGAAGATAATTGGGGAGGCTGGCTGGGTGGTTCAGTTGGTTGGAGCATCACCCCATACACCAAAATGTTGCAAGTTCAATTCCAGGTCAGGGCACATACCTAGGTTGTGGGTTCAATCCCTAGTTGGGGTGTGTCCGAGAGCCAGCTAATCAATGTTTCTCTCTCTGTCTCTCTCCCTTCCTCTCCCTCTAAAGGCAATAAACATGTCCTCGAATGAGGACTAAAAAATGATTGGGGAATAATTGGGGCAGCCTTTTACTTAATCCATCTGTATTTCTATTCACTGGTTATTTCCATCCTTTTTGCTATTATACAAATATGTGTAATGCAGGAAATACTAAGGGTATGTTTATTCTACCACATCAGTGCTAATGACTTTTACAAAATATTTGTGAATGCCTTCTATAAAACTATCTTCTGAGACTACAGTGGAGAGGGTTTTCTAGAATTTATCAATCTGGATGAAAACCCCAATTTTGCTGTTTATCAGTCTCATACTCACAACTCACAGGTAAACACACAAAAACTCATGTGATCCCAGCCGAAGTCAGGAGCAGCAGAAATCCACACCATACCTTATTAAACGCCCCTGGGTTATTTTACATGTCATTCCTGGATGCTCTGGACCATAGCTGCACTGTCAGCTTGCAAAGACCTCACCACTTTGAAAATGTTTACAGTTCTAGGACCGAGCCACTGCACACAGCTCTCCAGCTTTCCAGTACGTGGGGCACAGCGGAAAAGCTGTCAAAATAGCAGAATGACGGCCTGGAGCTCTGCCACCCAGAGGTTTGGGTCATGCAGACAGACTCACAGAAATAGATGACTAGACATGGAAGAAAGGCTTGCTTTCGATTTTTGCTTTCTAAATTCAGCAAATTGGGCAAAGCAGCAAAAATCAGGTTCTGTCTGGTTCACTCTCGGCAGACCAGTGTTCTGCAGTTCTGCGCTGCTTCACGTGGCTTTCTTTCTTTCCCAAGATAATGTCACCTTGGAGACGGGCTCTCATCCTGATTTGGCAGCAGAATTTTTGCCTATAAGAATATGAATCAGGGCTCTATGTCTTCCTTACATTTATCTTTGTTTTGGATTATTGAATGCCGAATCCACGCCTTGGCCACTTTATCCCTCCACTGTTCTATCTGTTCTTGATAAGAAGACAGTTGAAAGTAGACAGGGTATGAGTTATGTTGTTAATAAGTCAAGCCTGTCTACATTGTTTTTTCTCTCTTCTTGATCTTATATTCCCAGTCACTAGGCAGAATTATAAACTAGTAGTTTCAAGGGGCCTTTACAACTTTTCTCTCAGGCTGTCCTCTCACCTCTGACGGAATGCTTCCGGACAGGAGACTATCGACAAAGGCAACACAGCCTATGATATGTTGCTGGCTTTGGAGGCAGAAGATCTAGGCTTGAGTCTTAATGCGATGATTAACAGTTATATGTTTTTGCCCTCTCTAAATCTAAGTTTTCCGATTTGTGAAATGAGGCTAATAAAATATTCAATTTAGGCCAAAGATCAGCTAGGATAGCACATGGCCTCCATGTCAGCAAGGAGCAAGGTGGGGTTGGGCTGCTGCTCTCACCCATCACCCCTGACTCACCGAGGAAGGCGAGCCCCAGAAGGGCAATCTAATGTATCCGTGAGGAGCACAGAGGTGCCCGGGCTGAGATGTCCTGTCAGGCTGGGGTTGGGGATGGGGTTCAGGGAACGAGGAGGTCCCGTTCTCAGTGGCTGCTTAGGAAGCAGGAGGCAATAACACACAAGTGTTGAAAGGAGTGCTTACCTTTTGGACCTGCCATTTACTATTTGTGTGTGGACGAGTTATTCAATGTTTTTATGACCTATTTTCTTCATATGTGAGTAGAAAGAATACAGCCAATTTGTGGAGTTGCTGGGAAGCTTAAAGTAATGGAGTTGAAACCCAGCAAGCAATAGACTTGATATGTAGCAAATGCTTAAAATTGACAGCTCAGAGTAAACAAGTAGCTGGAAGACAACATAGTCCAAGGAAATTTGCCCATATTTGGTAGAATCCCTGTCCATAGAGCACAGATGAGAAGGGGACAGGCTCTCCACCTGAGACAGGTACTGGTAAGAGCCAAGAAATTCAACTGTAGCTCTGGAGTGCTGGGCCAGGCTCGGCCCTGAAGGTGGCCATGCTGTCGGACAGAACTGAAGAGCAGATGCCAGGTTTCATCTGGGAATTCTGGGAGACCTGTGCCTCTCATCCTGCATGACAGGGCGCTCAAAACTGTGCCATGCACTGCATCATGCCAGGTGGGCCGCTGGGGGCTCTATCATGCAGCCCCAGCTCCCAGGGTGAGTTTCAGGTTTCAGCCTGCAGTCTGGGCTATAGCTGAATGCAGCTTTCCAGGGCTGACAAAGTTCGGGGGAAAGAGGAGGCAGCTGACACTTCCCCTGGTCGTTCACAGTGTTCATTCATTGGCTGCAAAATACCGCCCAGGCTCCTTAACATGGCCTGCAAAGCTCTCTGTGACCTCGCCCCACCTAATCTCTTTGGCTGCCCACTCCTCCACACTTTACTGATGATTTATGCCTCTGTATCTGTTCTTCCCAAACCTTCAGCCTGAAGTGCTTTCCTTTATTTCTTAATTTGGCCAACTGTCAATATTTTTTCAAGGTTCAGCAGAGGAATTACCTTCTCCAGGAAGCCTATCCTGAGTCCTATGGGATAAAAACAGCAACCATTTACTGAGTACCAGGCAAATGTCATAGGCATTCTGTACTGTGAGTCATCCTGTAATACTTCAGCATCGCTGAGGAGACAGAGCCACAGGAAGGTGGAGTGGCTTCCTTCTGGTCTGCCTTAACAACTAAAATATGCTAGAGCCTGCATTTTAAATGAGACCCGTTAAACCCAAAGTTAATGGCTCCAATCACTGTGATATACTATCTCCCGACCATGTGCCGTCTTCTAATTCTCCCACAAACCCCTTTGACGTTTCTCTCTATTCATGTGTTGTGGAAATTATTTGTGTCTATATTAGTTTCCACTGACACATAGAATATTCTCCAGGACCAGGGTTCTCTGTGCCCAGCTCCAAGTGTCATGGCCGACACCGTGTCGCTTCAGGAAAGGCTAAAGGCTATATAAAATGAATCAAATTGTATAAAACTTCTTTTAAATGGTGATGAAAAAAGACATGAGTTTGGAAAAGCTTCTTATCCAGCATGGAATAGGAAATCATTAACCATCAAAGCGATTCAATGGTAGAAAGAAAGTCTTTAAGGCAAGTGGTACTAGAATACCTAGATAAATGTATGAAAAAAATCAAACTTTAACACTTACCTTACACCATTCACAAAAGTTCATTCAACATGGATCATAGAAGCCCTGAATATAAAAGCTTAAAATATAAAGCTTCTGGAAGAAACCTAAGAGAATATCTTTGCTACATAGCATTAGGCAAAAATTTCTTAAGTCAAAAAAAGCACTAAGTATAAAGAAAAAAGTTATATTGGACTTTATAAAAATTAGCCATTTCTGCTCATCAAAAGATACTATTAAGAAAAAGAAAAAATAAATTGCACACTGAGGGAAATATTCACAATACATATACTGATAAAGGGTTTGTAGTCAGATAATATAAAAATTCGTATAATTCAGTAATAAAAAGACAAACAACCCCATAAAAACAGGCAAAATTCTTGACCAGAAACTTCATAAAAAAAGATACATGGAAGGCTAATAAGCACAGGAACGATGATCAAGTTCATTGAATGAATTCAAATTAAAACCACAATGACCACTTCATATCCATGAGAATGACTGAAATGAAAAGGAAAACCCCTAATACTAAAAGTTGGCGTGAATGTGGAACAAGGAACTGGCAGCACAGCCATTTTGGAAAATTATTTGTCCATTTCTTATAAATTTAAATATTTACTTGCATTATGATCTCAAAATTGCACTCCTGGCCATTTATCCAAGATAAATAAAAACAGAAGTCTATACAAATACTTGTTTATAGAAGCTTTATTCACTATAGCCCCAAACTTAGAACAAACCAAATGGCCACCAGCGGGAGAGGGGATAAATTGTGGCACATCCATTCAGTGGAGTACTGTTCAGTGACAGAAAGAACAAGCTACTGACACATGCAACAACATGCATGAGTCTCAAAAGCATAATGTTGACTGAAAGAAGCTGGTCTCCGAAGAGGACCTTCTATAGGATTCCATTTGTATAAAATTCTATAGAGGCAAAAGTAAGCTGCAGTGGCTTACTGTTAGCAGGTTTGGAGTGAGAAAGGACATGAGGAAACCTTCTGCAGTGATGGAAATGTTCTCTCTCTTGTTTGGACAGTGGCCACACAGCTATATGCATTTGTCAGAACTCAGAACTGCACTCTTAAGATTTATTTTTAAAAAGAGAGTTAGTTCAAAAGAAGAAATAGAACAACTGTGCTTTCAGACCACATTTGAAATACAGTGTTCAGTTTTGAATACATCTTAAAAACAATAAATTAAACTATTTTTGGATCAGGGTTACCAGAATGAAGAAGGGTCTGGAAGCCTGATGAGAAAAGTAAGGTATAGGGGAGATGCAGGCTGGAGAGAAGACAAGGAGGGCGCGGTGTCCTGTTCAGTCACTGGGGGTTTGGGGCAATTGTGTGGTAGGATGCTTACATTTGATAATTACTGAATTTAGAGGGCATAACCAGGACCAGTGGGTAAAAATTTCAAAGAGGAAGATCTTTCTAGATGCCAGGAGATGAAGTTGCAGAGAAAAGCAAGTCTTGGATAGTCATCAGGCGGCTAAGGACAGAACCTGGACAGAAGGTGGTGAAGACCTGGGCCACACATGCTATCTGGATGGCGAGGACTTGAACAGTGAGTGGATTTGAGAAATGGCAGGAAGCAGAGATGACATGTGATGTGTGTGTGATATGCAAGGGGGAACAGTGACTTGAGAATGACTCTCATTCTGCCTAAGAAGACTCCATTGATATTAGTGTGTGTCATAGGATCTTATGAATCATGAAATTGTTTTTTTAAGTGTTGACCTTAAAATTGTGTAACTGGGTCTGAGTAAGCAATTGAAATGGATTTTAAAGGAAATGTGACTGAGTCAGAGCCACTGAAGACAGCAACCTGAAGACAAACCACCCACCTGCTTAACCTTTCAAGGTAACAAGATAAGTGCTGCCAGTCAATCCCCAGCACATTACCCTATTTCAGTTTCCTGAACTTTGTATTGTACGATGCCTGTCTCTGTCCACTAGAATATAGGCCTCTTAAAAGCAAGGATGTGTGGCCTTACTCATCGCTACATGCCCCAGCTCCTAGGATACAGCTGGTCACAAGAAGATGCTCCATCAATAGTTGGGGATGAATGGCAGAGCATATTTGGTGATGGTGTACTCACTGGTGAGTATGAAGAGGAACTGCAGAAACACAGGCCAGAATATTTCAGCCATTCGCAGAAGCTGTGATAAGCATTTCAGATGTTTGTTTCCTTGAGTCTGACTCTCCTAATACCCTTGTGGTAATGGCTAAGCCTCGCCGAGAAGCCCAGCTGAGGGTACGCCTGGTAAAATGCAGGTCCCCTTGGTCTCACTTCCTGCCCCAGCTGCTGCTGCAAGTGCACTTCTCCTTTCCTACCTGGGGCTTCTCTGATGCCAGTGTGTGAGATGCCACAGGAAAGTGCCGGGCTCTCCTGAGGGTGCAATTCAGAAACGTGAGCACTACGGGGCCACCTTTGATCACAGGGGGATGGGAGTCAGTGGACAAGTTCTTCTTCCCTTTGGTCATCAGTGCAGCAGCCCTGAGACGATGAATTGCAGGAGGCTCCTCAGAAAGTTCAGGCAAAATCAAGCAGCTGTCACCTGTAGCAGGAGCCAACTTGATAATGCACCCTTATGTTGGATTTCCCTCTTCCCTGGTTCCTAGTTTCACTTTACCATTCTTCGCTCCTCTCCGGGATCAGTTCAGTTTTCAAGTAAACTACCTGGATGTATATATGCTGGTCTCAGGTGCTGTCTTCCAGGCAATGCAACCTAAGACAATAATCTAATTTTCATGACCTTGAACATAGAAGTGTTTTCTTGTCCTTTGAAAACCGCCTGTTTATGGGCCACAAGGTTCTGGCAACAAGAACCCATTAAAATCCTCCCACACCCTATGCCTCTCTGGTCTCTTGGAAGTTGCTGTGGCAAACTGGATGCGCTTGTAGCCCTCACATAAAGGCAGCATCCCAGGGGCCTCACCAACTACCAGCTAATGGGTAATGGCTAGGCCTCCCTGAGAAGCCCAGCTGAGGGCAGAAGCTGTCAATAGATGTTAAGGGAGAGTGTAAGTCTGGGGGTGGCACCAGACATTAGACATCCGTCCCGAGTTGGCCAAGAAAGAATTCAGAGCCAAGACTCAAACACAGGTGAAAGTTTATTTAGAAAGTCACAGAGGTGGAGGAAGTGAGCCATAGGAGAAGTGAGCCAGCTGGACTGTGTGGACTCAGGATACAAGTTACAGAGGCAAAAGAAGAGCCCTCCGAGCTTAGAAGAAAGAAAGACAAAGAGAATGCATTTGGGGGAAGTAAGGGGAGAAGGCATGGGCATACTCCAGAGAGAGAGAGAGAGCACACACTGGGTCTTTCACCTTGAAGGTTTTTATTTGGAGGTCTCGGGGGAGGATCTCAATAGAATATTCGTCAGCTTTCCAGGTGTGTCCTTTCAGGGTCGTCGTTGTCTTTACTGACTGGTTGGCACCAGGGCAGGAGGTCATTGGTCCTCACAGCTGGTCCTAATGTCAGCCATGGCTTCACTTTGTCAGGTTTTGCTGCTTTTCTGAGCCTGGAGCTAAAACACAACTGAGGCCTGGATGTTATCTCTAGTTTGACCAAAACTCTGTTTCTGGTCAATCTGTTTTTAAGATTGTTTGATGACGATCAGAACTCCTTGTCCTGAGGGCTTAATGCTTAAGGGAGTGGGTGTGCAAGGGCTAATATGGGAGCCCTATGAGGCTATCCTCTGGCCCCCTCGTTCCTCCTCTAGGAGGAACCTGCTAAGGGAGGAACGGTCACGGGAGGCTCCAAACAGCACGAACAGCAGGATGAAAGGCCAGGAGGTCTAAACTGCATGACCAGCGACGTGCCAGGGGAGGAAAGATCCTCCCAGTGTTGCCTGTTGCTTAGTTGCCTTCTGTATGTGTTTCTGTTCTGGCCTGTTGTTTCTTTTCTGCTCTTATCTGCCCTAACTGCCTACTATATCAATACATAATTAATTGTATATATGTGAAACATTTGGACGTTTGGGTTGTTTCCACTTTTTGGCTACTGAGAACAGAGCTGCTATGACCGCTCGTGTACAAGCCTGTGTTGAGCTCCTGTGTTCAATTCTTTGTGTGTGTTCCTAGGGGCAGAATCGCTGTCCATCCACTGTTAGGTGGATGCTCCTGTTGGAGCCCCAGCATCTCTATCTGCCACTTGGCTTCCAGAGGAAATCCATAACCACTTTAAAGATCTGTGAAAGGATCTAAAACGATCACCTACCTTCCACTTGGCCAAAGTGAAAGAAGTTGGTTTCTGGGAAGCACAAGGAAGCTGGACTAAGTGGTTCCCTTGCCTCTTGTTCTTCACAACCAGAATCTCGGCCATATGGTGAACTCACTCAGAAGGGCTGGATGAACTTGGCAGTGGGTGAGCCCCTGTATGTGCATAAGTATGAACACAAATGCTGGATTTAGGTGCATCTCTGCAACCATTTCAAAAGGGCTAGCCAGCAGTGTCCCTGTACCCTTTGTGTGTGTGTTTCTCTTGTTGGAAGTCTTCCAGTTGGGTGACCTGTTATATATATGGTTGCTGTGTAGGCATTATCTAGAATAAATTTTGGAAAATAGAAAAACAGAGGGAAAAATAGAAAGGATTTGATACTCCCCAAGCTTAAGGCCCAGTCTGTGAATAAAATATCCTACCGGTTCTGTGATGGTCTGGGTTGCGGTAGAAGGTTTTCTGTTTTCCACCGTGTGAATGCCCCCTGTACTAAATTTGTCAACATCTCATTGTGGTAGTTTTAAGACATTAAGTCACCCTTGGCTTCGGGTAGTACTAATTCTAAGAAATGGATGCTGTTTTAAACAACAAACGTCCCAGAGTTCTCTTTTGGCAAACGGTACTATTTTGGAAAAGTTAAGCATGTGCCTGCATATGTATGTTAGTGGGAGAAGAATGTGTGGTCAAGACTGAGACAAGAAATCCTAAACCAAAGCGGTGAGCATAGGACACACAATGCATTAAAAATATTTGTGGGCAGTCAGTCGGGAGCCCTCCCCTCACACCTTGACCTTTTATTCAAGAGCTGTTACTTCTGATGTGTGCAAAAGGTGCCCGCGCCTCTGCAAGAATGAGGTTCCCCACTCTCTCAGCTGTGGCGTCCCAGCTGCCGTGAACCCTCAAAGCTCCCTGCCCCCCACTCTCCCTCTGACTCAGATTTTCCACTGTGGAGGTCACTGACAATGGAGCAATTAAACAGAGGGGGAATCGCTGAGGTATTTAAGTTTCTGTCCATAAATCGTGGTGAGAACCCTGCACAGGCCCCACTTTAATTATTTTCTTTCAGAATCCCAAGGTCAACAGGAAAAACCCTTAGGGAGCCAGCTTGCTATTTTGATTTTTAACTCTCCCCTTCATCAGACTAACAAAGTGTTTTAGCTGGTGGTGGTTTTCATAAGAAAGCTGAATTTGCATCTTGGGATTTCATGCATAATTTAGTAATGCATGCAGAAGGAAAACTGCAAGGAGGCATCTAGTATGTTGGTACCCAGACTTAGAAAAAAAATGAGCAAACGATCCAAGGAAAACTTCAAGCTTTCAATTCTGTGTTTCCCAACAAAGCTTCCCTTCCCATCTCATCTCCACAAAAAAGTACCTAAGAGTTGGCAGAGCACCTTCATTTCCCTGGCTCCATGCTGTAATCTTCTTTCAAACACTATGACTGGTGCTGTAACCCCCATTTCACAGATGAAAGAATTGAGGACCAGGAGGAAATAGAGCATGGTGATCAGCAGTGTGGATTCAGAAGTAAACAGAACTAGCATTGCCTCTCGGCTCCCTCTCCATCAGGTGAATTATCTCTCTTTGGTTAGTTTCCGCATCTTTAAAATGGACCCAGTGAAACTTAGTAACGAGGTCTTCTGGTTGCCAGGAGGAATAAATGAGTTTATATGTGAATTTAACTTAGCAAGGAGCAGTCAGACAGGGCCCTTCCATTCCCTCGGCCACAACAGGCTTTAGATCCTCTGGCTTCTGTTCTTATAACAGGCTCCCATCTGCTAGTGCCCGTTAAAGTGAGGCTACAAAATCGGGTTCAGCCAACCATCCACAATATAGGCCATTTCACTGGAAAATTTTTATAAAACTTAGTTTTCTCTTTGCTGAAATGGTGATAAGAATGGTTTCAACCTCACAGGGGTGTCAAGAGGATAAAGTGAGGTAATAAGCCCAGTGCCTACTAATAAATAAATATGAGGGGGGCCCCAAAAACCTGGAATTTATTTATAAAAAATTGTGCATTTATTCTTACATGTTTAAACTTCAGTCACCTTCAAAGTACTCTCCATTTAATGCAAAACCCCTATTGAGACTTTTCTTCCACTGTTCAAAAGTTTTTGAACTTGTTGATTAACTTTGTGGTTCTGCTGTTTTTTGTTTCACCTCTTCCACATGGGCAAAATGTTTCCCTTTGAGGACTTTTTTCATCCAGGAAAACAAAAAAAAAGTCACTCAAGGTGAGATTGGGTGGATAGGGAAGGTGGGGCACAGGGGCTCATGCTGTTTGGGGATGCACAGAACCCTGTGGGGGAAGTCTTCACTATAAGGGGCCCACCCCCCAGAAGGTAGTTCCGGTTTTAGGGGGGCCCTCTCGTATACTATTTACTGTCTATTACTATTTTTACTATCACTGAACCTTTAAAACTATACTAATGTCCTTGCCATCCTACATTTCTCAAGGAAAGGAAAAAATAATCTGTCCCTACTTTTCATAAGAAGAATTTACAATAATTATTCTTCCACCACATCCATTTACTGTCCATTTTCAGACTCTATCATTGACTTAGTTGTGCCATGCACATTGCGATCCATTCGCTAGAGGGTGAAGCACTCTGGAACAGCATCTCCAATGCTGCACTACTTACTGCGTGACCTTGGGCAAGTCACCTGACCTTCATGTGCCTCAGTTGCTTCATCTGTTAAGCAAGAGGATTGAACTAAAGTCTATTTTTAGCACTAAGATAACATGTTAAAAATCTCACCGTGTGTACAGATAGATATAGATGAGCACTATCTCTCAATTATGTGTTTTTATTATTTAAAACCACTTTGTAACTAGCTCAGTTAAACCTTTAGTTCTATTTCCCTATGAAATAATGCACAGAATTCTTCTGCAGGAGGTGAATAGCAGAGACAGACTTAGGAAGCACAGCCCTCGGTCGCCAGCCTCTGGTTGAGCTCAGACAGCATTCTTGCTTGACCATCCAAACACAATCTTCTACTGAAGAACTCACCGTGTCTGTGGGGACTCTAGAAGGGGGTGGCGGGAGGTGTGACTCTACCTTTCTCAGTTCTCAAGGATGCTCTTGTCATTCCTTTATCCAAAGGGCTCTACATTAACACATAAATAAATAAATAAATAAATACATAAATAAAGAGCTCTATATTATTTTGTTTCATATGTTTTTCAAAAATACCTTAAATTTTCTCAAAAAACATATCCAATAATTCTCAAAGATGTATCTCTTAAATACATGTTTATGAGGGTGAAAAACTTGTTAAATTCTGTCTGGTTCATAGCAGTATGACATTTACTACCTTCAATACCTTTAAAGTGCTTACATTTGGAAGCTATACTTTCCCCAGGTGACTGAGGGGCCAGCTTTCCCTTTCTACCTCGTGCTTAGATTTTTAGAAGCCTACTGACTCTCTCTCATCTTTATGTTACTAGCAAAGCCTTAACAACTTGACCGAAGACTTCTAAGATCTAATGGAGTTTTGAGTAAAAAACAGAATTGTGGCTAGGGAAACCAACTAATGCCTCAGTATCCACCTTCTCCAAAGAGGAATTTTTAGCCTAAACTTCTGGCAGAGCCATTTGAATGAATTCATGATGGATGGGGACTGGAGAGATGTCACCCACACCCTGGTTGGTCACGTGTCCTGCCAGGGCTCGGGGGGATTTCTGCTAAACACACTTGCTTCTCTGTGGCTACTCCAAACTTTCACAAAAACACCTTACACACACACACACACACACACACACACACACACACACATCTGAGACGAATTGTGGGGGGGAAATGGTAAGATACAGTACCATCCTTGGTTGGAGGTTAGAAAGAACCAAGAAAAGAAGGGAGGTTGGACTTCAAATAAAAGCATGTTGTTGTGATGATATAAAAATGCAGGTTCCTGGGCCCTTGGCTCAGAGACTCTGATTCAGGAGGCCTAGGGTAGAACCTGAGTGTCCGTGTTTAAAAAGACATGGACTTCCAAGACATCGCTCAGCTTCCAGCTGATGCCATGCTGATGCCACTGGTTTGAAGGCCTCTGTCTGAAAAGCACTGCTTTCTGTGAGTTCTGCAGAACTGGCTCGATGGAAGATGACCTGATTTGTGAGCATCTTGCTGGCAGCTCCCCAGGCCATGCCAGGGGCATATAAAATTGGAGCCTGAACAGGTATCATCATCTTCATCACCATCAGTGATTTTGATTTTGGTTCTGGCATTGATGCCCCTCCACAGTGGGCTGGCACCAATGGTCCTTGTTGGCTCACAATACGTGCGAGTGTCTCCCTTCACCTGTGATTTCGGGGTAACAATGCCTCCCTCATGGGCTGCTGTGAGGAGTAAATGAAATAATGTACATCAAGGGCCTTGCAGGGTGTTCACCAATAATGAATTCCAACTCTATCTGTTACATTTTTTACCTCAAAAAGGAACACTATTTTATTTTTTAATTGGTTTTAGAGAGAGAGGAACAGGAGAGAAAAAAGAGAGATAAAGAGAAACATTAATTTGTTGTTCCACTTATTTATACATTCATTGGTTGATTCTTGTATGTGCCCTGACCAGGGATTGAACTTGGAACTGTGGGGTATCAGGATGATACTCTAAACAACATAGCTACTTGTCCAGGGCCAACGAACATTACTTTAAAGATTGCTTTTTAAACTCAGACATTATAATAAAAGTTAAGTATTTCTACCACCTTAATTTCTCCAGACCCGCCTCTCGGGCCGTCAACAGTAAGCCATTAAGCATTTAAGACCCCATATGTCCATGCATACGTGTCTGCAGACAGCTAGATAGACAGATCGATTCTCTTTTTCATGCCAGTCAAAGTTATGAACACTGTTCTCTACCTTATTTTCTTATCATAACAGCATATCTTAGAGATCACTTCATATTAGCACCTTTTTTCTAAGTAGCTGCCTGACATTCCATGGTATGGGGAGACCATAATTCATATAAGCAGCCTGTTAGCGGTGGGCAGTATTTTGTCACAGTAACCATGCTACAATATACCTCCTTACATGAGTGTCCTGCCCCGCCTGGTGAAAGCAAGACACGATAGGTCGTTGCCCCCGAAGTTCCTAACACAGAACTTCACAGAACCAGCTGGAGGGAAGTGCTCAGTGACTACTGCGCCTGCCAGTGAGCGATGTCCCAACCTCAGCCGCTTTCTGAGGGGTGTTCCTCCCTCCAGAACTCTTCCCTGTCTCAGGACAGGCCGCCAGGTTGCCAAATGCCTAGTCCTTGGGTTCTGCGAATACCAGAAAACCAATAATGTGACCTTTACCTTTTCTTTGACTCCAGATAGATTGGGACATAGATTTGGATCTCCTGTCAGATCCGAGATACCTTTTTATTCTGTGCCTGACAAATATCAACTGACTCCGGCTATTTTCTTTACTTATGGGCTGGCTGGATGGAGCTTCGCTTGGCTAGCCTTCAATGGCTATCGTTAGGGGATTGAAGAAAAGGCCCTGGGATGCCTGAAGGGCACTGAGCCAGGAGACAGAACACAAATGCTCATCTCAGGAGACCAGGCTGAAAATCGGAAATAGCGTGAAAGGTAAAGAGACCTGAGGGTTCCCTGGGGCCAGTTCCCTGGGGCCTGGGAGGGAGCTGGCGGGGACATGCAGGTATTAGGTTACCACAAGCTCCATTTCCAGACCCTGGGAGGAGGAAGAATTCCCTACAGGAGGGGAGAAGGTGGTCAGGGCTTATCTGTCTGGTGAGAATTCTTAGCTGGGAGTGCGGCTTGTTCTCCTCAGGAGACTAGGAGCTCCCCGCTGGAAGGGGCGTGCCCTGCCTAACTCTTTCTTTATCCCAGTCACAAAGCAGGTGCTCGTCCAATGTTTGTGGAATGAATTTGGCCGTGTCCTGACTATACTCTGCTCAGGCCTCATTTGTGAGGTGCACAGTACAGAAGTGTTGTGGGCAATTTGATTCTCGAAGTTTTAAGTAGACTTAACATAGTAAGCTACCTACCAGGTGCTATGTATAATCTGAGGAAAGAGATGAAATTGGCACAGTCTCTGGCCTCAATAAAACAGGGAGAGGGATGAGTGTGACGAGAGAAGATTGCTCGGGCAGATGCAGGAACACAGAAGGGGTCTAGAGCTTTAGAACTAGAGTAGGATCTGTGAAAAGTTAACAAATGTGGGGCCATGTTAAAGTAGAGGTGAAGCAGCCATTCCAGAGGGACTTCTCGCATATTTTGCTCCTTGAACCTTTGGAGTGTTTGATCTGGGCAAAGTGACCTTTGGACTGGGCCAAAGCAACATTGTCTTACAAACAACTGTTTATAAAAGTAACAGGAAAGCAGACATTCTGACCACAGAGACTAGTGATTATGGACACTCTTTCTGAAGATAGATCAGTAATCAGCCATGGGTATCTAAAAAAAATAACTCAGCTTGTTAGCACCAATAGAAATTTCTGTCTTCTGTTGATGTAATAATCTCCCTTTCTTTTCTCATGAAAACCCCTTGCCTCACCCTGTAATTGGGACACAATTTGGGTTTCTGTCTGAATCTGTGCCCCTGAATTGCAATTCTGTGACCTCAAATAAACTCTCGTTGCCTCTCAGTTGGGCTTTCTATTTTTAGGTTAGCAGATCTGAGAAACTTCCTTTAGGCGGTGACATCTAAGCTGAGCCTGAAGCCTAAGTGGTGGTTGGTTGAGGAATGGGTTTGGGTCAGGTGGTCCCAGGCATTCCAGGCCTCGGTAACAGCACTCCATGCCACACGTGGGGCACCGGGAGCAGCAAGAAATGGCTTCAGCGAGGGGAACGGAAGGCTGTGGAGAGAAGAGAGGGAGAACTGGACAGGCCACGAAGGACCTGTGCACTGCCAAAGCAGCACTAACCTCATTCTGAGCGCCATGAAGACCTGACGGTGTTGAAGCAGAGAGTGACACCCACAGCCCCTTGCTGGGCACCGGAAATACAGCAACGCAACACAGTCGTGACCTTCACGGGACTCATTTTCTACAGGAGAGTGAACAAGAAGAGGCTGGCGAAAGTGACTCCAGGTTTTCTAGCTGGGTGACAGGTCAGCTAGTGGTGGCCTTTCTTGTTGGTGGAGTCTGAAAGAGAAGGAGCAGATTTTGAAATGTATTTTGGAAGTATGGTATTTTACCACGGGGAATGCATCCTAAACTACTTTGCAAGGACCTGCTGAGACCGACTGCTACATTTCTCTCAGTATTCCTTTTCTCTTTCTCTCAAAATAATAGAACCCTTTCTTTTCACCTGGGCACATGGCTACCCAGAAAAAAAATACCACTCTACATTTCTTAGCTTTCCCCAAAGCTAGATGTGGCTATATGACCAGGTTCCAGCCAAACATGAATAAGTGAAAGTAACGTGAACTTGTGGATCTGGTCCCCACAGCTGGAACGAGGCGGTGGAACTGGAACAGCCACCTGCAACCCGAGAGCAAGACACATACATGTTGGGGGTGCCAGAGCAAGACAGAAGGTGCCTGAGTCCCTGCATCTTCACAAAGGAAAATTGCCCTCCTAGCCTGGATTTTCACATAAATGAGAAATAAACTTCCATTCTGATTAAGCCATTTTGTTGAATTTGGGTTTCTTTTATATTGGCTCCACCCAGAATCTTAACATCAGACCTGACTTAAGCAAAGTTGTGAAATAGGCGAGCCGTGAGTTGCTTTTCCTCTCTCTCTGCCCTCTTCAGTGTGACCTGCTCCACAGGTGGGCACGCTCTTCACACTCGCCCCCAGCTCCGCACCGCTTAGCCAGCGCCTTCATGCTTCCGGCACCTCTTGCCCCATCTCCCTCACCCACTGCCTGTCCAAACTTACCTATCATGTGTCTTTCACTTAGTTACAAGGACCTTTCTTCCTCCCAACTTCCTGGGACAGGAATGGCTCTTTAATCTGAAAATACAAAGTGTCAATAGCTGATTAGAGCTTCATATATTACCTAAATTGGCGTGGGGGATCACACGGACATGCGTTTGAATTTGAGTTCTGCTACTTCCCAGGTGGATGAGCAAGAGGCCTTGGCAACCTCAGCCTCCTCAATTGTAAAACGGTGGATATATCAACACCAACCTCACGGAATTGTTGTAAGGATAAAATACAGCATTGGCATAGTTTCTGGAAGAGAATGAGGGTCAAATTAATTGTGATTCTTCCACAATGTGTGTTCTCTTTCCAGATTCAAACCACACAAGTGAGGCGGTCACTGGTCCTGTTTTTAGAGACCTCTAGGGGTAGGACCCCTTAGTGGGCTTGCTTAATCATCGTGGCCGCTTGGCAATCTCCCCGCAAGTCTGCCAAGCCCTCTCTCACTGCCTCTTAAGCTTTGTTAACCATGTATGGCAGACATGTGGTCAGCTTCCTCCTGGAGATCTTTGACTTCTTCCTCTCCAGGTTAAAAACCTTGGAGTTCCCATCATTGATTTCCAGGATAATTTAATAATTTTATTATTCTTTTTATTAGAGTGAGGTTCTGATGGTATTCATGTAAGGAATACCCAGTTTGTAAATTTTTTTAAAAAAGCAAAATACGACTTTCCCCTAAGCTGGGCTTGTGTCTGAAACTCTGGGCCAGTGATCCTCACAATGTGCCCCCTGGACCAGCCGCATAGGCAGCACCTGGGAATGTGGTAGGAATGCAGATTCTTAGGTCCCACCCCAGAACTGCTGAATCAGACCCTCTGGTTAGGGCCCAGCAGCCTGCATTTTAATAAGCTCTTGCGGGGATTCTGATGCTCGTTAACATTGGAGAACCGTCACTCTGTGCAAAATGACAGTGAAAAGATTGAGACCTTAGGCAGTGAAAAGGGGAGTCCTCGGTTTGTTTCCTCCTGAGTCCAGATCCAAATCTTGGGCTTTCATCACCCTCTCGCTGGCAGCAGAGGAGAGAAACCCCCAACATGGCCCCTATAGGAGAGAAAGGGAGAGAGATTGCTAGGCTCCCTCCTCCGCTGGCTAAGACCTCAGCTCTCTGCTGAGAAAGGAAAATGGGCAGGTCTGCCCTCAATCACTTTAATGCTTCAGTAACACACAGAAACTCTTACCACCCTTGTTCCAGGAGAGCACGATCCAGTCAGTGTCCCAGAATCGGAACGACCAGGTTAGCAACTCCCAGGGAGTGAGGAAAGACGAGAGGGAGCGGAAAGGGAAGAGGAGGAACAACTTTCCTTCCGCCCCAGGGAACCACAGCTCTGCTGGGTTCTCCCCCTCTCCATTACTGTGGGAAATAAATTCCTTCTGTTGTTTTAAATTAATTAATTTATTTTTGGTACAGTGAACTAAAGCACCCTAAATCGTGGGAGTTTACGATATGTGTTGGAAATTATTAAGCAATAGATATAAAATTTTCCCATATCAAAAGCTTGGGCATAATTCCAGGAGCAGAACTTTCCACAACAAAACTTCATCTGTTTTCCAATTACTCTAGAGGTCAAAGGAAGGCGATGTGAAAGGCAGTCCGCAGGCACCAGCAAAGGCTCCAAATGGATCCCGCAGGTCAGCGCTGGACAGGCACCCAGGCTTCCACCAGATGGTGTCGGCCAGTGTGGGTCTGTGAGCGGTCAGGCAAGCAGCTTTCTAATAAAAGGCACTAGTAAGAACACTGTATTATGGTGTTTTTTTGTTTTATTTTTTATTGCAGAATGAAGCTAGAAGTTCTAATTTTTGCCCAGCTCTCTGTTTTCTTTTTTCTTTCTTTCTTTTTTTTTACAAATCAATAAATTTTCAACTATTAATCCTGAATAGTTGGTATCCTAAGTCTCTGTGCCGTGGATTTCAGCAAAGAAAAGTATTTTAAGTATATCAGGAGAAAAGTCATAAATGTTATATTAAAAGACTTATTAACTTTATTATTGTTCTGCCTTTCTTTGCAAAATTATGCCTGTTACAATTCAGTTCCCATTGGTCACAGACCACACGAGGCAGGTCACTGGTTCCCATGGGGCTGTCGGCTGGGCGCTCAGGGTATTCATTTCTCCTACTTTGTCGCAGGACGTGCTCATTCGGACACACAGCCTCTCAAACTCTACAGCAGCCTCGGAGCTTCAGAACAGATACATTATGAGGGACCTTTGTGTAAATCTGCTCCCTTCCAAGTGGTACCCCCTATCCCTGCCTGATTTTATATCTGCTTATTTGTGATGAGTCTGTGAAGGGGACACAGGGACACAGAGAGTGTGAGGGGGTTTGAGACTGATAGGCACTCTGTTTCTGAAAATGATTCAAAACCACCAATTTCCAAACCGGCCTGCTACTGAAGTGCAGCAATCCTTTCCCAGTGACTGAGCCGCCTGGCGGGCTAGGCCAGCCCTGGGACAAAGACCAGAGAGCGGGAGGTCACAGCAAACAGAAGCCCTGTGTGTGAAGTAGGCAGCTTGTGTGCAGAAGTTTGTGTCAGGCTCTGCAGGACACGCCCACAGAAAGCTGCAATCGGGAATTCAAACTAGGTCTGCAAGCTGAGCTCATAAAACGCCAGGCCAACGATGTGCCGCAGACTGACAGATGACAGCGTCTGACCGGGTCTCACACGTTCCAGGAGGGGAGTGTTACCCCCAACATGGAGCGGCGGCCTGACCAGGGTGGGTACATACTCCCAATGTCCTCTCTCTTGATTTTTTTCGGAGTTCTGTAGGTGTTTGGGCAGATGGTCTCCTCTCACTCAGGACCCAGGGCTCAGATGAGGGTCGCTGCTTCGGACTCACACTGAACAGAGAAGTCATCAAGTCCAGACTCAACATCTTACAAACGATGAAAGAAGCCCAGAGAGGAAGGGGATCCGCCCGCAGAGGGAATTCAGCTTTATTTTAGACTCCTCCCCTGCCGCCATTCCTCTCGCAGTAGGCATCCAGGCGACGTGTGTCCTTCCCAAATGGTTTTCTCTCTGAAAGTTGCCCCTACTGAGGCACGTGATCAAAGGCCGTGCAGAAATTCTGAGCTCCTCGCTCGGTGGCACACCTTTTTCAGGCATTTCTGTCGGTAAAGCTAAGAGACCCCAACAAGCCAAGGGGGTGTTCTGAGGTCATTTTTAATAGTTTCCAGAAACAAGGAACGATCTTTTAAGCAACATAGTAGGCATTCAAAATCCTGGTGGCTGAGCCCCATCCTCGTCTAGGTTCTGGGGATACTGAAGTCAACAGGCCCTAGCCTCAAGGGCTAATAGTCTAATGTGGGAGGCAAGAGAGAAGAACCCTGACCACCTCAGGCTGCAAGAGAGCCTCAGGGCACCAGAGATGGGAGGAGCACTGGATGGCAGGGGCACCTTTCTCGTTCCGGTGGGGTATCCTACTAGAGATTCCTGCTAGACCTTAGAGAAGGGGTAGGTGTAAGCTGGATAGGCAAGAGTAGGGGATTGCTCTCCAGACCAGTTAAGAGAGGCAACCAGTTGGAATTGAGGACAATTTCCAGAGTCATCAGAAATTGGAAAAATAGTAATAGACACAATCTTGGATTGACCCAGATAGGAATTCACTAGTAGTTTCTGATAAATGATATGCAACTTACGAACTTCTCTCAAAGGTGAGAAGCTAGAGGAACCACAGACTTTTCCTAAAGCTTCTGCAGACTGGTGTTTTGATTTCAGAAGTGGTGTTAATACTGGGGGTGCAATATGGCATTACATACAGGAAAGAACCACTGTGGAATATTTGTTAAGTGAATAAATCACTTCTCTGGAATTTCATTTTTTGGTAAAATGTTAAGTGGGAATGAGCGTTTTTAAACTAAGAACTACATATATATATATTGAAAATTACTTACAATCTTAATATTCAGGCATAACAAATGTTAACTATTGGTGTGTTATAGTTGAAGTCATACAACTCGACTTTATTTATTCAGCAATACAGTAACAAGCATTTTGAAGGTAATTAAAAATGCATCATGAACAACATTTTCATGTCTGTATAACACCCTGTAACCTACAGAGCCTTCCTTTGCCCCGTGCGCTTCTGAAACTTCACTCTCATAAAGAGCATGGGCATAAGGTATTGAGGATGAAGTGGCAGGATGAGGGCAGCTCACTTACAAATACGGCGAAATGTCATCAGCAGTTGAGTCTAGGTGATCAGAATATGGGAACACACTATTTTTCTTTCACATTTGCTGTTTGAAATTTTTCATAATAACATTGGAAATAATACTGAGGTGATGAACACTTTTGTATATAATATTTTTGTCCATTTCTCTGACTTAATCATCTAATTTTGCATTTATGATGAAGTCCTAAAGTAGAGCCATTGATTAAAAGATGTGAATATCTTCTAGGACCTTAATACACAATCTCGAATTGCCCTCTTGGATGGATGCACCAACAATGTGTGAAACGCTTTATTCATTCCATCCAAGCCATTATTGCATGACATGAGTTTTTGTTAATATGTGTTATTTTGATAGGAAAAATAGTTTATCACTGAATTTCTTTGGTTACTAATAAGTTTGAACACTTTTTAAAATTTTCATTATGTCTTTGTGTTTCTTTATTGAATCATAACCTTGAACCATTTTTTCCATTGAAAACTTTGAGTTTATATGCTAAACATAATTTAACATTTAGTTTTAATGTGAACTAGCAGTCTTTGCCTCACCCCTCACCATCTCCAGAGATGACCTTTTAAAAAAGATGTGTTTAAAGGGACTTATCTAAGAAACAGAAGATGATCAAAACTATGAACAATGAAATGACAACAAACTCACAACTATCAACAACTGAACCTGAAAAAACAAAGACAAACTAAGCAAACAACTAGAAAAGGAACAGAATCACAGAAATGGAGATCACATGGAGGGTTATCAGTGGGGAGGGAAAGAGGGGAGAATGGGAGATAAGGTACAGGGAATAAGAAGCATAACTGGTAGATACAAAATAGACAGGGAAAGATTAAGAATAGTATAGGAAATGGAGAAGCCAAAAAACTTATATATATGACCCATGGACATGAACTAAGGTGGGAAAATGATGGTGGGGGGGTACAGGGTGGAAGGGAATAAAGGGGAGAAAAAATGGGACAACTCTAATAGCATAATCAATAAAATATATTTAAAAAGATAAAAACATAAAAACTAAAAAAGGTGTGTTTATTATTTTAGATCATTTTTTATTTTTCAGTTACAGTTGACATATAATATTATATTAGTTTCAGGTATACAACCCAGTGATTAGGCATTTATATCAACATAAGTTATAAAGTGATCATTCTGATAAACCTAACACCCATCTGATGCCATACAATTATTATGATATTATTGACTATATTCCTTATTCTGTGCTTCTCATCTCCATGACTGTTCTGTAAATATCCATTCGTACTTCTTAATCCCTTCACCTTTTTCACCCAGCCCCCAACCCTCTCCCATCTAGCAACTGTCAAAATGCTTTTTGTATCTATGAGTCTGTTTCTGTTCTGCCTGTTCATTTATTTTGGTTTTTAGACTCCACATGTAAATGAAATCACCTGGCATTTGTTTTTCTCTATCTGATTTATTTCACTCAGCATAATACCCCCTAGGTCCATTGATGTTGTTGCAGATGGCAAGATTTCATTCTTTTTTATGACTGAGCCATATTGTATTATATGTATGTAATCTTTATCCATTCATCTGTTAATGAACACCTAGGTCACTTCCATATCTTAGCTATTGTAAGTAATGCTGCAATAAACATATGGATGTATATGTCTTTTCAATTTAGTGTTTTGAGTCTCTTCAGATAAATACCCAGAAGTGGAATTGCTGGGTCCTTCCTTATTTCTTATTATAGTCTTTGTTTTAAAGTATTTTCTGTCTGGGGCATCCAGCAGGCACCTCCTGCCATGGAGACAGTCACTTCTTCAGATAGGTCCCCAGCTCTGGAAAATGAGCATCCTCAAGAGACCCCAGAATCCAACAATAATGTGCATACTTCCCTCATGAAGTCCCATTGCTGCTGTGACCTGATCCCACAAGCTCCAAATTGGTTGTATTTGATACTTCCCTGCAGGTGAAAAGGGCTTTCTTTGCTTCGGTGACTAATGGTGTATGAGCTGCCCCTATGTGGGATAGTGAGAAGCGAAGTTTTATAGTCGTGCCTGCCATCAACAATTTCATCAATATCCTGCACCTCTACTATAAGTTGGGCTCAGTACAGATCTGTGAGCTGGAAGCACACAAGATGGAAATTTGGAGCTAGGTGTGCCTACAGGACTCCTGTAAACCACTTGCCTGCATTTCTCCTAACGTCCACTTGTTTGATGCTGTCTCTTCATTAATTCGGAAAAAAATTCACAGGCTGCCAGTTATTGACCCAGACACACAACACCTTGTACATCTTCACTGTCAAGTTCATCGTCAAGTTCCTCAAATTGTTTATCACTGAATTCCCCAAGCCAGAGTTCATGTCTAAGTCTCTGGAAGAGCTACAGATTGGCACCTATGCCAACACTGGTCTCCACTACTATCCCTGTCGATGTGGCTTTGGGCATCTTTGTACAGTACCGAGTCTCAGCCGTGCCTGTGGTGTTTGAAAAATGGACATCTGTGTCGGACATCTACTCCAAGTTTGATGTTAACCAATCTGGCAGAAGAAAAAACCTACAACAACCTAGATGTGTCTATGCCCAAAGCTCTGCAACATTGATCACATCGCTTTGAGGGTGTCCTCAAGTG
>CM052544.1:94980812-95043816 GCA_028533065.1 Trachops cirrhosus
GGGGAGGCGTTATGCTCACTCACTGCCTGCACAAAGCTCTGGGAGTCACAGAAACCTCAAGAGAGCTTGACTCTGTTCCCTGCCCAAGAGCCCCTACCCTTCTACCTAGAAGCTGGGGAAGGTGTGGGGGAAGGAAGGAGAATGGATTTTTAGCTGTCCTGATCTCACACGTACACTTGAGGAAAACTTTCAGCCTAGCCCATTCTAGCCCCGGTCCTCTTAGACATACCCCCATTCTGGGTGAACTACAGGCTCTATGCCCCCCAGGCAAATTCTGATCACTGAGAAACCCCAGATCTGACCCAACCTTTGACTCTATTTCTGCCCCTGACTCCCTCCACCCTAAGATAATAGCACACCTCTTTATAAAAAATATTTTTATTCATCCTGTTTCCTGCTTATGGAGGAGGCTGAGTCCATTTATTGACATTTCTTCCTATAATGGAAGTGGGGAGGACCATGAGGAGGAAGGGCTTTGGGTTCCTGTGCTATATTCATGTGAAGGGAGGTGGGGTTAGGTGGAGAAGGACAGCAGGGTGGTTAGCTGGGATTATTGCTTTTCATGGCAAACCTAATTAAAATGGCAGAAACCTCTGCATGGTAAAAAAATAAAATAAAGTAAAGCATTTTTTGTCTGATATAAATGTTGCTACCCTAGCTTTTTTTCATTTCCATTTTCACAAAATATATTTGCCCATCCTTTTATTTTCGGTCTGTGTGTGTCTTTCAATCTAAAGTGAGTCTCTTGTAGCAGCAGATGTAGGCAGCAGAGGACAAGATACGACTTGTTTTGTTATCCATTCAGTCACCTTGTCTTTTCATTGGAGCATTTAATCCATTTGCACTTAAAGTAATTGTTGATAAGGAAATGTAGTTATTGCTACTTTATTATTCATATTTTTATCCTTTTTTCTTTTTCTTCCTAACTAAGACCCTTTAATATTTGTAATACTGATTTTGTGGGGATGAACTCCTTCCAACTTTTTCTTATCTAGGAAGTTCTTTATCTGTTCTATTATAAGTGATAGCTTTGCTGGATAGAATAATCTTGGTTGTGGGTTCATGTTTTTCATCACTTTGAATATTTCACGCCAATCCCTTCTGACCTGCAAATCCCTTTATGCTGAGAAATCAGCTGGTAATTTTATGGAAGCTCCCTTGGAGATAACTAACTGCCTTTTTGTTGCTGCTTTTAAGATTCTCTCTTTGTCTTTAACCTTTGGCATTTTAATTATGACTATTTTGGTGTGGGCCACTTTAGGTTCATTTTGTTTGAGATTCTCTGTGCCTCCTGAATTTGTATGTTCATTTTCTTCACCTGGTTAGTAAAGTTTTCTGTCATTATTTTTTTCAAATAGGTTTTCATTTTCTGCCTTCTCTCTTCTCCTTCTAGCACCCCCATGATGCAAATGTTGGTACACTTGAAGTTGTCCCAGAGACTCCTTATACTATCCTCATTTTTGTATTCTTTTTTCTTTTTGCTGTTCTGATTGGGTATTTCCTGCTTTCTTATCTGCCAGATTGTTGACTTGATCCTCTGCTTCATCTGCTCTGCTGTTGATTCCCTGTAATATATTCTTCATTTCAGTTATGTATTCTTCACTTTTGATTGGTTCTTTAAAAGTTTTATTTAAATTGTTGTTTCTTCTAATATTTTCTCTAAGTAATATGCTTTCTTTACCCTTTCTAATTGATTGTGCATCTAGCTGTACAGTTCAAGAATTTTTTAAATTCAGTAAAAAAAAAACATAAAATTCACCCTGTTAACCATTTTTAAATGTACAGTTTGTGGTGTTAACTGTATTTACATCATTGTGCAACAGATCACTAGAACGTTTTCATTTTGCAAAACAAACTGTACACCCTTGTACAGAAGCACTTGAACCACTCTTCATTTCCCCACTACCCCACTGTTCCTGGAGACCACAATTCTACTTTCTGTTTCTTTCCCTCTTTTTAAAAATACCTTTGTCATTGTAAGCCACTGATGTGGTTTTAGTTGTTTGTGACTGCAGCATAACCTGGCTTGCATGAACTCTCTAATACAGGTCTTGACTTAGCTTTTTGTGGGGGTAAGCCAAGAGCTTGTCTATAAACATGATAAAAAAATGAACCAAATTCTGATCCAGGTCATATTGGAAGAATCTCAAGAAGGTATATGTTGTTGTAATTTAATAGAAAGAAGCTTAATCAGTTTTGTCAACTGATTATCCCGTATCCTGTCTGGAGAGAGATTCTATGATCTAAAGGGGTTAATCAACCATGATAGCCTAAAACAAGGCAGTCACAGAAGCAAGGCCAGCCTTGTGCCTTCAAGCCCTGTCTCAGTCAAACTGACCTGAGCATTAGGGTTTCCGTGTCCATGTCATTCCTGTAGTGAGTAAGAATACAATATCTCAGCCTACCTCAGCTAGGAAGTGCTTTAACGTGCTTTCCTGGTGTGATTCTATGCTCACTCGACAAATGTCTTGCCTATAGGACAGAATATAATGACATGTCACTTAGAGGATCCAGGATTTTTTCCCAAAACGTTTTAAAAAAGCACCTGAGTAAAGAAAACAAAACACAATAAGTGCTATTACACTCATTTTCCCAACTAGAATATTAGATCCCAAAAGCCTTACATAGAAAAATAATTCTTTGGTTCAACACAATTCCTATTAAAATACCAATGGCATTTTTCACAGAACTAGAATAAATAACCCCAAAATTTATATAGAACCACCAGACAAAGTTGGAAGTATCACTCTACCTGATATCAAACTAGACAACAAGCCTATAGTAATCAAAACAGCATGGTACTGGCATAAAAACAGACACATACATCAATAGAGCAGAATAGAGAGCACAGAAATACATATAGTCAGTTAATATATATGACAAAGGAAGCAAGAACATACAAAGGGGTAATGGCAGCTTATTCAGTAAATGGTGTTGGGATAATTGGACAAGTACATGCAAAAAAATGAAGCTAGCCTATCATATACAAGAATAAAATCCAAGTGGATTAAAGACTTAAATATAAAACTTGAAACCATAAAACTCCAAATAGGAAACAGGTGTAAAATCTCTGACATTTCTATTAGCAATATTTTTTTTCTGATATATGTCCTCTGGCAAGGGAAGCAGCAACAACAACCACAACAATGACAACAAACAAATGGGACTCCATTAAACAACAAAGTTTTTGCTCAGGGATGGAAACCATCAACACAATGAAAAGAAAACCTACTGAATGGGAGAAGATACTCACAGAGTTTGTATTTGAATTTACTTCCTTTTCATGATGCTTCTCAGGTCTTAGACCCAAAAACATTTCCGTTATTGCATTTTTCAGCTCCACCTGGTTCTTTAGTATACTTTCTTTTTTTGTTTTTTTTTTTAAGTTCTCCCTTAAGTACTTCTATTCCACTCTCAAGTTCGGTGAGCATCCTTATGACCATTTCTTTGCAATCTTTATCAGGAAAATCACTTATTTCCATTTCGTTAGCTTTTTTTATATTATGGGGATTTTTATTGTTCCCTCATTTAAGAGATATTTTTCTCTTTTCATTTTGTTTGACATTCTATATTTGTTTACCTGAATTAAGCAAAGTAGCCATCTTGCTCTGACTGGTGTGGCTCAGTAGGTTGGGTGTCATACTGCAAAACAAAAGGCTGCCAGTTCGATTCCCTGTCAGGGCACATGTCTGGGTTGCAGTTTCGGTCCCCAATTGGGGCAAGTATGGGAGGCAACCAAGAGATGTTTCTCTGTCTCTCTTTCTCCTTCCCTTTCTCTCTCTTTAAAAATAAATAAACAAAACCTTAAAAAAAATAGTCATCTCTCCCAGTCTTGAAAAAGTGGCCTTGTACAGAAGCAATCTCTGTTAGGCTATGTGTGCCAGGTGGTTTGGCAAGCCAGTTGGAACAGAGCAGGTGCTTACAGTGTCCAGGGTAATGGCCTATCAAGATATAGAGAATCCAGGTTAGAAGTCCAGATGAATTTAACAATGCCTTGTCGATCCTCCTCGCTCCCTTTGTCAACATGGGCCCTGTGTTTTCAGGAACACGCTGAGGCGACCTTGCAGGTACGCCAAAAGCACCTAGATACCTCCCATCCTATCAAAGTGGAGGGGGACAGATACAATGGTGTTCACTGGCACCTCCGTCTCCAGGAAATCTTCACAGTTCTGGGAGGGCTCTAGCCCTCTTCTTTTTTTAATTCTCACCTGAAGACATTTTTTCATTGCTTTTAGAGAGACAGAGAAAGAGAAAAGAAGGGAGGGAGAGAAACATTGATGCAAAAGAGAAGCATTGATTGGTTTTCTTCCTGTATGTGCCAGGACCAGAGATTGAACCCAGAGCCTACGCATATGCCTGGACTGGGAATCAAACCCATGACATTTCAGCATATAGAATTATGCTCCCAGCAACCAAGCCACACCAGGGCTCCCCAGCCTTCTTTATGTGGTCTTTCAGTTGTTGCACAGAAAGTGGTCCTGTGCAGAAGCAACCTGTGTGTAAGCTCTGTGTGCTAGGTAGTTTTGGAGGCTGGTTGGAGCCAGGCAGGGCTTACAGCACCTGGGGCACTGGCTTGCCAGGCTGGAGCAGCCCTGGGAGGCCAAGTGCATGTGGTAACACCTTGTTGATCTGCTTGTTCTCTTTGTTCAAAGCCAAAATGGGCTCCAGGCAGTGTTGCTGGGATTGTGCTGTGGCAATCTTACAGGTAGGTCAGAAAATCTGAATAGAGCTCCTGCAAACCCAGTTAAGATGGAGGAGAACATAAACAATGGCACTCACTGGCACCTACAATCCCGCGTAGTTCCCGCAGATCCTGGAGAACTTCTGCCATTTCCCAGCCATCTCTCTTCAGTCTCTATCATTTGTTGTTCAGGAGTAGTGCAGCCCTCAGTTGTCTCTCAGGACTAATTGCTTTATATTCAGGTGTATATTGCACTGTGTTTGTGGGAGAGGCGAGTTCAGCGTCCTTTTACACCATCATCATCTTGGATGCAGCCCTACTTCCTGTTTCTATGAGTTTGACTAGATATTTCATAGATGCAGAATCATATGGCACTTGTCCATCTATGTTGATGCAAATGGCAGGATTTCCTTTTTAAAGGCTATGTAATATTCCAGTGTGTGTGTGTGTGTGTGTGTGTGTGTGTGTGTGTGTATGTATACATATATATGTCGCATTTTCTTTATCCATTCATTTGTTGCTGAACATGTGGATTGCTTCCACCTCTTGGCTGTTGTTAATAATGTTGCAACAAACTTGAGTGTGCAAATATCTCTTAGAGATCCTGCCTGCAATTCTTTGCATTTGTGCCCAGAAGTAGGTTCCTGGATCATATATTTTATTTTTAATTTTTTCCTTACTAAGTAATATGCTTTTACAGATCCTTGTGTTTTTTTCTTTCAACTTTATAGATATTATTTATTGGTTTTATGCTCTGGAAGATAAACTTTATTATGCTTCCCTCCCATCTTAATTTTTCCTTACTACAAGTATATTTATTTCCCCAGTTTTGGTTAAATTACTATTGTTGTTTATGTTTTATGACTATGCAGGCATTGTTTGTTTAATTTGCTTTCCTGTAGAACTTCTTGTTTTTCCTGGATTTAAAGATTGTGCTATCTTTTATCCCTTTATTTTTATGTACTTATCATGAATTGATATCCAGATACACACACAGTGCTGTAAAGTTCCCTCCACATGGTCAAACGCACCAGGAAGCCTATGGACTACACTTGTTCCTTGGAGACGTCCTCCGTTCTTTTGCTCCGTCTCCTCTGGTTTCTTTCTACGTCTGTGGAAAAGTCTTGGAACTTACTTTCCACCATCATCCTGGTTATTTTCTTTGTTTTTTTGAGGTTTCCTATTTCTTGGATTCTATGGCAGCTTTTTGCAAGTCTGGTGAGTCCTGGCTGCCTGTTTATATTTAAGTGTGAAAGCTATGTGTTTTTAAAAAACATTGACAATAAAAAGACTGATCACGTATTCTATCCCAGGCACAACTGAATCCTCAGGGCTTGAAAGAGAACACTCAAAAGGAAATGCATATGAACACACAATCATGAATCTGGAACTATAAATGTGGTTACTGCATATATACAAGGGCCAGTAACGGCACAGAGGAGTAATCAGCCCCTCTTAGTCAGACTTCCCTTCTATACTAATAGTAACAACGGTGTCAATAATAATATCTAACATTTGGTAAATGCCTCTTCTGCACGGGAACTATTAAATATGTATTTAAGACCAAAGGTTTCCTTTGATTTTAAAATGGTGAACTTTCTGAATTTTCCGAGCAGAATTTTATTGCCCTAGGGGAGAATGAGTCATACATCAGGAATGTTTGAAGAATCAGCACAGGTTGACAAGTGGTATTTTGAATGTCTTTGTTTCTCCTTCAGTTACTGTTCATCTTTTAAAAAAATTAAAGTCACAGCTTCATTAAAAGAAGTGCCTTTATGAGAACAATATGCGTAATACGTCATTTGTGCAGGAAGGATGCACAATACATATTTTTATACACATTTCATATCTGGCAAACACTTTCCTTGAAGGACACACAATAGTGCGGGCACCCTCCAGAAGGGGCTGGGATATGCTGGTACATGTAAGAGGAGAGCCTTGTAACAACTTTTCTGTGCTTCTGATATCAGTTTGAACTTTTAAACCAGGTATTGATATTGTTTTTATAATTGAAAACTAATTTAAAATACAGGTAAAATCGAATCAGGTGAAGATGTGATATGAGAAGAATGATTAGAATGGCAAACACTCCACGGCCATAATTCTCCCCAGCGCTGGTTCAGGTGAGCACCAACGCTGCTTAGGGCAGGTGGGGTGTGGAAGAGCAGGGTGAAATGCCCCAGGGCAGACTTCTGAGGTCCCATCGCGTGGATCTGCCCGTCAGCTCCCTGCCCCTTACTGACTTCCAGCCTGTAGGTGGTGCTGTCTTCAGATCAGAGCTGGGTCTGTCTGATTCCACCCGCCGTCCCCTCTCCCACCTTTTCCTCTGGAGCAGTGGTCACAATCTGGACTAGAGCACAGGTTAGTGAAGTCCACATCGGTTTTAAGGTCAGGGAACAAAGAGATAAATCATAAACATACCAGGTGAAAATCAAACAGTCGGACAGCAAAGCCAGTTGGGCAAAACAAGAAGTCAGCAGTAGTTAGACCCGAAGTCCCGGCTACACCTGTGAAAGCAGAAATCCAAACAAGCGTCAACAGCAAGGAGAAGTGGCAGCATGAGCCCCTCAGGGAGGATTCATCACTGAATTGTCCCACCAACCCCGTGATACTGATGCCATTGGAAGCCTCATGTTACAGATGCAGAAACTGAGACTTAGAGAGATGTAGTATTTGTCTGTGTCATACAGCTGGTGTGGTTAGAGATGGGATTTATATTCTAGAAGTTCAGCTTCAGAGCCAGGAACTGTGCTAATGATAGAGATAAAACAGCACGTTAAGTTAATCGCTCATAAGCAGGTGATTACAAACTGAGGTAAGAGGTTTGGAGAGAAGAAATTCAACTTGTAACTCAGACACTGGACATACGCTACAGGGTTAGGTGAGGCTTTCCTGATGAGGGAAATGAGCTGATGCCGAAACATTGAGTTAACCAGCTGAAAGGCTAGAAGGAGGGGAGTCAGAAGAAGAGAGTTCCCAATACAGGGAACAGCATGTGCAAAGGTGCTGTGGGGAAAAACGGAGAGAATGCCAAGTTTGAGACAAGTCAACAGCAAATGTTGCCTGGTCTTAGGGACAGCATGAGGCTGTGTCAGACCCTCTGGGAAGTTTGTGGAGACTGATTCAAAGATGTGGGCCCTGACCTGTTGGTTGGGCATTGTTTTGCAAAGCAAAAGGCTGCCCGTTTGATTCCCTGTCAGGGCTTGTGCCTGGGTTGCAGGTTCAGTCTCTGGTTGGGGCATGTATGAGGGGCAACTGATCGATGTTTCTCTCTCACATTGACATTTCTTTCCCTCTCTTTCTCCCTCCCTTCCCCTCTCACTAAAAATAAATAAATAAAATCTTTTTTAAAAAAGATTTGGTAATTGCCTTCACATGTAGGTTTCCAGAAGTTCTCTGATATGAAGGCCTCTCAGGCTTTTTGTGGGAATTTAATGTGATCATGTGCATCAGCATCTCGTACCTTGCTTGCCCACCCACTGATATCTGTTTTGTTCTTCATTTCCCAGCCCCCATTCCTTCCTTCTGCTACACTCCTGTTTCTGTGGCTTAGACGGGAGTGAGCAACAATGCCCAGTTTGCACCAAGAACCAGGATGGGGCACATGGTGCCGGTTTCTCAGCACTCTTTGTGAAGAGGCCTCCTTCCCCCATGCCCTCCTCCCCCACATAGAATGACTCACCACCACGGAGAGGCACACAGCTGAAGCACATTTGGCCACAGCCAACAGCACATTGTGTTGCAGAGTCTGTTGGCTTTCCCCAGCCTGGGCTTTCAAAAGCAATTCAAATAAGAGATGGACCAGATGCCAGGGTCCATTGATCTGCATCTGTTAGAATTGAGGTGGACATCGGCCATGTCCCCATTTGGCACTTCTCTTCCCGACTGTGCCAGGAAGGCACTGGAGAAAGCCCACTGAGAGCGGGATGGAAACCGGCTGCTGGTCTGCACTCGCTTTGTTTATCTGGGTCTCTGCACGGTGGCACGGCCTCCGTCCACCCTGGAATTGCCGTGCTCAGATTGTCTGACTTCGACATTTTAACTTGTTTTTATACTGTTATATAAGTAAGATTATTCACTTAACGATCAGGGAGCTATTGCTCATTTAAGAACAATCTGTAAGAATTACATACATTTCAGTCCTTGACCCTTAGACAGAAGGGACACACACACTCAGAGACTGGTGAACGGTCCAGCTTAGGAACTACAATGAAAGGAGGCAAATGTTAGCGCATTTTTAGAGGGTTCTTCCAAGACGTCCTCAAAACTGGACTGGCTTTGTAGAGCTCAGGGCTCTTCCAGAAGAGCTATTTCTTTACCTTTATAGAATTCTAAACACTGCACAACATATAAAACAACACTTACTAATCACCTAACACAAACCAAGCCAGTTCGGGGCCTTGGGATCCCAGATGGAGGGCCTCCCAGTGGAGGGAAGATAAACACTGATCATCAGTTCCTCAGGGGGACCCCCAAATACCCTAACAGAGGTTTAAACACGACATGAGATCAGAGCAAAGGCCAGCCACGTTTGCATGAGGAGGTCAGAGAAAACCTCAGGAGGCTCTCTGATCCTTATTCCCTTTCCCAAGGCCTTGTATAAATCCCTCATTTCAAAAAGAATTTGTTTAAAATACATTATGGTTTAGGGTTCCCCTTCTCTACTTCTATAGCTGTCATCACTGCTATGTGTCCTCACCAGAGAAAGGCTTCTGATTGAGCTCCTGGTCTAGTGGTAATAATGAACATTTATTGCGTTCTTACCAGAAGACAGCCACTGCCCTAAGCCCCCTCTCATTCAATCTTAGAACAATGCCATGAGGCAGCTTTTATTCCCAGCCTGACACATAGATAAGAAATCTTAGCATTGGAGGGGTTCAGCTGATTGGCCCAAGTCCCACAGTTCAAGGCTGTAAAACAGACTGTCTGATGGCAGGGACTTTGCTCTAAACCAGGAGTTAGCCAGCGATGGCTAGTGGGCTGTATCTGGCCCACTGCTTGGTTTTGTAAATAAAGTTTTATTGGAACATAGCCATGCCCATTTGTTTACTACTGTCTATGGCTGTTGTCAGGCTGCAAAGGCAGAGCTGAGCAGTTGTGACAGAGAATCTATGGCCCATGAAGTCTAAAATATCTGAATCTTTCCAGAAAAAGTTTGCCAACCCCTGCTCTCAAGCACAACACTAAACAACCTCCCTTTCCAATTAAATCAAAGTCTCCCAGAGTGCAGAGATGGCCTCATTCATCCCTGCCAGTCCCTCAGCCTCCATCCTGGGAGATTGCATTATCGATCGTTACACTTCAGTGGACCTTGAAATGCTTGCTCAACTAAATAGATTTAATCTGTTTTTAAACAATCCTAAACTTCCTTCTAAAACTGTAAAAAATCTAGACAAAAATTCTATTTGCTGCGACCTTCATTAGGTGAGACAAATCGCATAGGTCAAGGCTAATGGCTCTAAGAGCAAACAAGGACCTTAAAAAGCAGGCTCCAGCTGTAGCAATTTCTTTTTAAAATACACTATTCTGTGAGTAGCTCTGCAGTAAGCTGACCAGTAAAAAACAAGACGATATATCACTCAGCAGTTTGGAAACTAGAACAGAGAAGCAAAACCTCAAGGAGACACGAAGAAATAAAAGCCTACACTAAGTCCCTGCCATCTTGCCAGCAGCCCAGGAAGGAGAAGCAAAGAATGAGGGATGAGGGATGAAGTCGGGGCCCTTTGCTAGCAGTAGGGAGCAGATGTGGGCACAGGACCCTCACTCAGCCGTGGAAAGGGTGGCCCGTTTGGGGGTTGTGCCTCTGAACCAGGTGAGAGCACACACTCCAACCCCAGTCAGTCTTTCCCATGAGGTTTGCCCAAGTTGGGGTGACTAGGGCTGCAGGGGTGTGGGAGGAAGAACATTGGATTGGTGTGGGAGAGATGGGGTCACGTCCCAGCTGTTTCATCCCCCCATGAATTCCTCTCTGTGTCACCTGGTAAGGTGTGCTGGGCACAGTGAGATGAACACAAGTACCAGAGCCAGAGAGTTCTGTATTTAAATGCCAGCTCTGCCTCGACTTCCACTGTCTTATGCAAGTGGCTTAGCTCTGAAGGCAGGGACTGTGCCTTGTTCACCCTTGCGTTCCCCGTACCCAGGAAACAATAGGAACTCCATGTTGAATGAATGAATCTCTGTAGACCTCAGAGTTACTCTGAACATTAAGTGAGTAAATAAATGTCAAGCCTAAGCATTTAGAAAGTGCTCAGGAAGAATTACAAAGATGACAATGGGAATAATGACAATGATGTTAAATCAACTTTTTTATGCCTCAATTTTTTTAACTATAAAATGTAATAATAATAGTGCCTTGACAGGATCATGTTTGTGAAAAATTAAGATAAGATGAATACAAAACCATTTTTCCTCCCATGGAAAATTTTACCTCTCTTTCCTACATTATATGACAATTACTTTCTCACCCAGCACAGTAGCTGAAAAATACTAGGTGCTTAATAAATGTATGCTAAGTTAATAGCCTTTGTAATACATGAAAGTAGCATAATCATAGAAAATGACATTAGACAAATACAACTTTCAGTTTTGAAGGTATTTTTAAGCATCCCAGCAATGCAATAGAGAATCTGTATAAACAGAAAGCAAGTGGCTTACAAATTAAACACTTTATGCCACTGCATAGGTTTATTAATAGTTTCCTGTAGTTGCCAATTTCTGGGGGTTTTCTCCTCCACAGAGTCAGCATTTCAGATCAATGTGCCTTCCAGATATTGGGCCTTATCTTTTTCTGAAGTGGAAAATAATTTTTTATTTTTGTACAGAATTCTTCTATCTTCAGTATCATTTGGATCATTTTATCCATGTCACTTACACTTTTCAAATTTGGTTAATTTCATAAATTACGTCAGAGCACTGATATTCCAGGTCATAAGTAAAGGTGTTTCCCTCACAGAAGCCTACTAAGCACCTCAAGGCAGGTAAGTCGTGACTATCCATCACCATCACCTTCTCTCCTCGCCAGCTAGGCTAGTCCCAGGATGTATTTTTAGCTGAACCAATTTTATGAGCAAACACATCAAGACTCTGCATAGAACTCAAGACACAATTAACTTACTTTACTGCATTTTAGATTCTGCTAAAAAGCAACACAGTTAAAGTCCTCCACCTACAGTAAAGTGGACATTTTGAAAAAATAGGACTGGCACCCAGGCTGGCAGAAAGTGACGGACGTGCTCCGGAGCACGAGGCAAAGCTTCTCACCTCATTGTTGGCGGGCCAGTCAATTGGCTGGTAGACGGCAGTCAGACCGGACCAAAGTTCTTCATCATTTTTTTCCTTGTGACATGAAACAAATGGCTCCTGTGCAGCAGCATGCAATTGCTGTTGCATTCTCTGCAGCTCTAGACTTCTCACAAATCCTGAAAGCACTCCCAGATACAAGTGAGTTAGAATAGCCACTCTGTTGGGAGAACTGGAGACAGCTTTAATTTTTAAGGTAGCCTTTGGCAGTAAAAGCGTATCCTAGTAATAAGCTTATAGTAATCAGTTACTATTTGTCCTGCACCCAATTGCAACACACCAAGGTATCCTGACTCTGTAAGGGTCTTCAGAAAGTGTTGAGATAATTGAATAGTCTAGCTAGGCACCTGGGATGCTCAAGTTGCTACCAGTCCATTTCACCTAAAGGGCGGTGAAAGTTCCCCTAGACAACTTGTTTTTCTCTCTTAACACAGAGCATAGTTTAAAGGAATGATTTCAAGAAACCATTCACCTTGTATTTTGTTATGCAATCCAACCACACAAGTGGATTTTGTCTGCACACTTTCAATTGGATGTGTAAACAATAATATAAACGGAGTCCCTTTAAAATGGAGCCGGAGCTGTCCTGCCAGAGAAACTGCTTGCACGTCTTGTCTCAAATGCTGAATGTTAAAACAGGGCGAGGTGACCTAACACCATCATGTCCCAAAGAACTGTTTGCCAGAATGATAAAAATCAGTTATTATGACTACTGGACTGACGGCTACTAGACTGAAAGTTTAAAACATTGTGTAGAACTAACATTACTATGTTATGTGCACCGATACAAATGCCTCCCTTCTGCTGATGTAACTGTTCCCCTTCCCTTTCTCACAAATACCCCTTGTTTTTGTCTCCTAACTGGAGCAACGTTTGGGCTTCTGCCTGAATCAGTACATTCTGCATAGTTATTCTTACTGATCTCAAACACTTGTTTGCTCTCATTTTGAAAGATCTTTTTTTATTTTAAGTTAACAGATTCTTAGGATCATCATACAAAATATTATAACCAGTGGAATGGAGCCATGAATTTAACTTGCTCTATAACTTGAATTTGCACACATACAAAAACCCCTTAATTTTTAAATAGTATTCATGAGCTCTTGTTATGTAACAGACCACCCCAAAATTTAGTGCATTCATACAACAAATATTTGTTATTTCTCAAGTACTCATTACTGCTTGAGCAGCTCTTCTTGTCTGAGCTAGCTGCACTGCAGTTAGATGGTCTAAGCAGCTTTACTCACGGGCCCGGGATCTCAGCTGGGAAGGCCAAGATCACTGGGGCAGCTTGGGGCCTGTCAAGAAGAACAAAGCCAAACATTAGTTAACAGCAGTAAAAACAGATTTTATTCAATAATTAGTACAGGAGAGGAAAGAGCTGAGCTTTCAAATCTGGTTTGCACCGAGGTTGCTGGCATTTTAAAGGCAGAGAGAGGGAATCAGGACAGGGAGCAGGTGGGGGCCCCAGCAGAGTCCGGGAAGTAAAAAATTATCAAAGTGGGTAAGAAGGTTGATTCATGTAGATGCAATGAGACCATCTGTGTCTGCTTCCAGGCAGTTATCAAAGTTAGTCTTCTACCTTCCTGAGGGCAAGACAGAGGTCCTGTCCTTCCTGATGAAATATTTCTAAAGATTTTGTTTATTTATTTTTAGAGAGAGGGGAGGGAGGGAGAAATAGAGGGAGAGAAACATCAATGTGTGGTTGCATCTCATGCGCCCCCTACTGGGAACCTGCCCTGTAACCCAGACATGTAACCTGAATGGGAATCGAACCTACGGACTGTTGGTTTGCAGACCAGCACTTAATCCATTGAGCCACACCAGCAAGGGCTTTTTTTTTTTTTTTTAAGATTTTATTTATTTATTTCCTGATGATATTTAAAGGAATGACTTTCAGGGCCTTGAGAAAGATCCTTCGAAATGGAGCCGGTGCTGTAATGCCAGAAGAACTGTCTTGCATGTCTTATAACTTAACCTTTGGAATGTTAAAAACAAACCTTTGGACAGGACCTACGCAACCTGTGTCCCAAAGAACTGTTTCCAAAGACCTTCCATGTGGATGAAATGGACAGAGGAAGGATTCACAATTCTCAGTTATTTAAAACAAATGCTCCGAGAAAGGAAGGTCAGAGACCTATCTTTAGATATCTACTGGAACAAGGAATGTGTATGTATATATATATATATGGCAGCCTTTTGTTTTTCTAGACAGGAACTCAGCAGGGACCTGGGGGCTGCTAGAAACCATGCTAGAGCTTGGTCAAGAATCCGAGCGCCAGGGTTTGGAAGGGGTGGGCCATGCCAAGAGTTTTGCAGTTCTCAGGCCTCTCTGCACACAGTATCTTACCCTCCAACAGGCTCACCTGGGCATGTTCTCATGGTTTCCAGATGAAAGAAAAGGAAAGGCCCAGTACACAAGCACATTGTAAGCCACTACTTGCTGCGTGTTTGTTATCATCATATTGGTCAAAGAAAGTCAGATGGCCAATCCCAGAGTCAATGGGCGCAGAAACAGACTCCTCCTTTGTCTGGGAGGAACTCGAAATCACATTGCAGAGTAGCAAGCATAAAGCGGTAGGAGAAATCCTTGCAGCCATCTTTGCAAACACACTACCAAAACTTAGTTTATTGTCAACCTGGTCTTTCTCCCAAGTCCCTATTCCTTAAATAGAATAACAATTTTAACCATACAGCTATCTCAACTTAAACTTTAGTGCATTCTGGTCATTTAAATAGTTCATTTACATAAATCGAGTCTCTCTGGAATCAAAATGCTTGCAGTTAGCCTCTACTATTACTAATACTAAGGAGGTGTCGGGGGAGGGATGTGATGGAGAAGAGGCTGGGTCTAGCTGCTGCGGTTAGTCTGTCTGTGTCTTGAACAAGGCACCGCAGTGTGGTTGGAGTGTGGCTTTAATTCTAGCCCATGCCTTGCTTGCCAAACCCCAGTTTGGCTGGAACTGCATTAGCCTGGGAAGTGGCACCTCTTTTCGACTGATCGTCCTAGAGGGCTGCTTTTTGCCTTCCATCTGCCCATAAAGGCACCTTCTCCTAACATTCGTGAAGGCACCACGTATGCTAACAGAGGCCCAGGACTAACCTTCTCTACCTCCCCTGGTCCCCTGGTTGGTGTTCCTTAACTAGTTAGTTACAACCTGCCCTTCTGGTCCCTGAGGTGGAAGCATGTGGCTGAAGAACTCACCTGGTCATACCTGGCCTCTCACAACTTGCTAAGATCCAGTAGCACATGCTAGCAAGGTTGGTCCCCCATCACATCTTATAGCAATTAAAGACCTCTCTGAAGCCTGGCTGTGATCCCCAATTAGAACATTCCTTGGGCATTTGCTCAAGGGAGTAATCCTCGACCCTGCTATGGTACCAGTTTCTCAGATTCTCCTGGGTCCTGGCTATGCCATGGCAGAACTACAAAATAGTTGACGTGGCTGCCCCCCAAACTATTCTGTGCATGCCCCTGCGGGTAGGCTCATCCTAGAGTCCCTTAAAAGCAAGTATTCCCTGCCTTGAGCACTCTCCTCAATTTATTCTACACCCTTGGCTAGAGCTCAGAGAGGGGAAATGGGGGGCACACATTCCTCTAAATATAAATTTTGAGCTGCATTTTAAGGGAAAGGTGAAAATGGTAGTCAAAGAGAAAGCAAGGACAGGCGGGGAGAACAGTAAAGCAAAAGCACTGAGACCAGAGGAAAGGGTGAAGGAATCGAGTGTGGGTGAAGAAGAGGGCTCTCATCAGGGGGTTATTATGTGATGCTGTTTTCCTTTACCCCCAACTGGGAAACATGAGGAATGTGTCTTCTTAAGAGCAGGCATTTGAGCCAGATGGCCTTGTAAAAAATAACCCAATCTATGCTTTGGAATGCTCTAATGTGGAAACCCACATCCAAGCATGGGCTATGAAAAATGAAATCATTGCTATTTTTAGAAGCAACCGCCCTGTTTCTCTGAGTAACAAGCCTAATTTTCAGACTTATGACTCAAGCACTATAAGCGAATGAAAACTATATCAGATTAATATTTTCAAAATATTATCCCTATTGCATTTGCAGTCTTGCTCAGGATAACTCTGCCAAAAGGGACTTATTTGCTGGGGAAAGTTACAAATAAAGAGAAGAGAGGGCCTTGGGGGCGGTGATGAAGGCAGAGAGCGCTCCGGTTGCTGGGCCGAGTCATTACAGCTATAGAAAAGCTCCAGCGACCTGTGCCAGGCTCTCTGCGCCCCAACACAGCAACCACAGCAAGAGGCCCACAGGGCTGTTTCAAGAACACCTGTGGCCAATGTCGTTCCTAAGAAGAATTCTGTTGTGATTTAAAGGACATTTTTTGTCCCCTGTGCTGAAAAGTCTTGTCCTAATGGTTCTGTTTAATACCAGAAACTACCACCTTCTGGAATGTCTCCATGATCACACATCTGGGTCTTGAGGCAGCTAGATGCAGGATAAAGAGTTTGATGTGAGAAGGAAAAGAGAGACCAGTAATGTTCATGGACATTATTTATCATGTACTCACTACCTGTGATACTGTGATATATATAATAAGAAATACATATTTGGTCTTTGCCCCATTCTTGGCATATACAGTAGTCCCTCCTTATCCATAGGGAATATGTTCCAAGACCCCATTGTATGCCTGAAATCATGGGTAGTACCGAACCCTAAACATACTACATGTACATACGTATCTTTCCACTTTAGCAAAGCTCTTTAGGGCTTCTCTTTGGCGTATCCAGATTGCCAGCATCACAACTTTTGTACTTTGGGGCCATTGTTAAGTACAATAAGGGTCACTGGAACACAACTGGTACCAGTCCAAAGTCTGTGTGCCCAATGCTTTGAAAGACCAAAACTCAAAATGTCAGAGTTTGAGCATAAAGGAGTATTTACTAATTGAGACGGTGCCAACTGAAGCCCTAGCGGTACCTCATATCTGTTTCAGGAAAGTACAGAGTTCAGGCTTCTTTCATGTCAAGGGAATGGGAAATAGGAGGGGCAAGAGGTGATTGACATTGCAGACGTCTGGGAGCCAGCAGGGGTCTGAGGAAGATCACACACACACTAGTTGCTGTGAGTCCAGTCATGAGGTTCCTGCAAATCTTTGATAAACAATATGTCATATTTCCCTTATCTCTTCAAGCCACAAGTGACATTTCTCTAATGATTAGTATGTCTCTATGCAAGACTATGCGAAAGCTATTAGCCTGAAGGCCATGGGAACAAAGCGGGCTGGAACAAGATGGAATCAGAGAGGGAGAGCATTTCACTCTGTTAGACAAGCTCTGTGGTACCACAAAAATCAGTCCGATAATTGAGACAGCTACTAAGTGACTAATGGGCAGAAGCGTCTGTAGCACAGACACACTGGACAAAGGGATGATTCAAGTCCCAGGCGGGACAGAGCTGGTTAGCCTGACATTTCGTCATGCTACTCAGAATGGCACACAATTTAAAAGTTATGAATTGTTTATTTCTGGAAATTCCCATTTAATGGTTTTGGAATGAAGTTGACCGTGGTTAACTGAAACTGGAAAGTGAAACCGCAGATGGGGGTGGGGGTGCGACTATTGTAGCTCTCCAACCCTGGTAATTTGCTGAGTGATAAGGATGATAAAAGATAAAGGGGCATCTTTTGTTATTCATCACAAGCCTCTTTCAACTATACCTGAGCTCACTACTGTGAGGTAACTTCTGGAAAGCCCTTAAGAATGGGAGATTGGTTGGTAGGCGAATAAACCATGTGATTGGAGGATGGAAATTTCATCCCCACCCCTACTTTCTGGTAGGGGAGGGGGCTGGGGGTTGAGTTTAATCACTACTGGCCAATGAATTCATCAACCAAGGCTATGCAGATGACCTCCACAAAAAACCCCTGAAGTACAAGGTTGCAAGAGTGTCCAGGTTGCTTACCACACGAAGGTGCTGGGAGGGTGGTGAGTCCTTAAAGGAAACGGAGGGTCCCTGCTCCTTCCCCTATACCTTACCCTTTGCATTTCTTCCTTCCTGAGTGGTATCCTTTTACAATAAGCCAATAATTTAGTTAAGCTTTCCTTCTAATTGAATCACAGTTTTGTGCTTCCCCAGTGCAATCCTAAGAAAACCAAGGGCATTTCCACTCCAGGGATGGGCCTGGTTCATTTTGGGGTAGTTCCCATCTGTGTAATGGTAGGATCCAAGCAAAGTGCTCCCCATTTACTCCTGTGAGCTCCCAGAAAGTGCTTCACAAGTGGCCTACAACCAGTCTGTTAATGTGCACACTTGCTCTGTCCCTCTTTCTGCTCCCTGTTATCCATCCATGCTGCCTTCAGTGTGTCAAGCCCATCATGAGAAGGCCACCACCCCAGTCAAGACTATGATTTCTCCCACTTCCAAGCCCTCCAAGCTTCTGGGTAAAGAGAGGTGCAGAAGTTCTTCCGCTGGTGTCAGCTTTGGGTTCTCCCTCTTCGCCACAGGGCACACTCACGTCATAGAGCCAGACTTAGGGGAACAGATACCAAATCATCCCTTCCAACCTCCTCTTCCTCCTATTTTCTCTGTCCCCGCCAAGGCTCCCCTCCTCCTACCTACCAACCAAAAGTTCACTGGCCTATGAATGAAGGGGAATAGATGCTAAGGTGCAATGAGCATGTATGTAGGGGAAAGCACTGACAGTAGGCAGTCGAAGTTAAACATGCATATATACATAGCCAAAGTGGACTGGTGTGTGAGTGTGCATTGAGTTTGGGGTGCTGTGTTAGCAGAGGCACTCATAGAAGGCTTCATGGAGGAAACATTATCCCTAGGTCCAGGCCAGTTACAGGAAGTTCAGAGAGGCTTCCAATTTCCATTCCCTTCAAGTTCTTAGCAGGTAGCCAGATGACAAAGCTTACAGGAATGCTGTTGGACAAACTGAAGAGTCCATTTTTCTTTAATCCAATTGTTTTGGTTCATTTATCAAGAGTTCACAAATCAAAGGTGCCTGGAGGGACCCCGCAGGAAATGTCAGTGAGTGAAGTGGAAAACTAGGACACCTGTCTTATTCAAGGGGACAGTGGATGTTTTGATTCTGCTGTTGCCATGTAAGAATAGGGACCTAGAATATTAAATCTGATTTGTCAAAGAAAATGATCAAGACATCTGAATTTTTGTGTGAAATATCCCAATTTTTAAATGCTGACTTTTAACTCAAATCTTTTTAACTCACTACATAGGCCAAATTTAATTCATTTTTTGGCCACACTCAGCCTGCATCCTGACATTTTGAGACCATGTTTCTATCTGTACTCAATGTTTGCTAATACCTGCTTTGAGAAAAGCACTATATTAGCTCCAGGTTGTATATGTGTGGGGAGAGTTATAAAAATAATGCCACTGCCCTCAAGGAATTTAAAATCTATAAGGACAGATATGACAAAGACACATGCAATTACAAAGAGGAGGTAGTCATATCTTATTTGGGGAAATCAGAGATAGCTGCCTAGAGGAAGCCCCTGTTTCAAGAAGAGGAACAAGAAGAAGAATTTTAGGAAGAATGAAGTGGGTCAGCAGCACCATATGCTACGCAGAGATTAAGGACAAAACCAGGTAAAGGTTATTGACTTTGACAACTAGGAGGTCATAGGTTCCCAAGATACGGGATTTTTAGAGGGTAATAGGACCAAGGCAGCAGCAAAGCTGACACTACCAGTGATACCACTTCTTGGAAATAATTGAGCGCTGCAGGAAGGATATAGGAAGACAGCCAAAGGTATTAGCAAGAAGAGAGACAGAAAGTCAGTGAGATTGTGGGAAAGGGGGACACAGGAAAGGGAGAGATGGATGATGATGGAAAAAGAGAGAAAGAGCAGACTCAGGGAAAGTAAGGAGAAGATGGAGCCATGGGTGTGGGTAGGGGGTTAAGTTGGTCAGAGGAGGAAAGACTCTGTGAAAGGAAGGAATCGTTTCTGTGAGGACCTCACAAACCACAAGGCAGTTCCCAAAGGTCCCGCTTCTTAAAAACATCAGAGCAGAAAGTTGTGCTGGAGAGTTGTAAAAGGGAAAGAAAACAAATTACTTCCATGAGATTTCAGTTAAAGAATAAATCTTTTTGATTGCAGGTAACATATTTGAGAAAATAGAAACCCTGTGAAAAGTTTTAAATATGGTTGGAGGCAATACACGTAAAGATGAATAAAATTCATCTTGGCGAAAGATGCAGTCAAGAGTGGGATTAGCATTAAGTATAACTTGGGGAATGGAAAAAATGTTCTAAGAGTTCATAATAATAGAGTGGGGTTATCTACAGGACAAAAAGATAGCCAATGACTCCTTAGTTATGAAAGAGAAAAACAGTATTAGACCACTGTAGATTATTTTTAAAAGGACTGGGAAAGTGCCTGTTGCAGGATTAATTCTCTGGTAACTCCCCCTGCCATTGTGAGAATTCAGCGTTTGTTCCTTTCCTGAGCTTGAGGTTATTTCCTCATTAACACAACCTTTGTCTCTGGCTCTTGCTGGCTGCCTCTCCTCAGTGGCTTCCTCAAGACAATACCTGTAACTGTCTTACGCTTGCAAGTCTCTATCCCATTAATTTGGTTTTCAATTGAAGGATTTAATGCTCTTATTTGTACTACTTTCTCCATCCTGACCTCAAATAGATTTCTACAGTTGTTCCTAAAGTGACATGATGGGCAGAAAGTGGAGAAGAAATAGCAAGTAGTATTTAGTATGGCACATACCTACTATGTGCCAGGCAGGGTCTTAATACATGTATTATCACATTTAATCTTGATGGTAACCCTCAATGTAATCTCTGATACCAGCTGTGTAACCTCAGAAAAGGTTCTTAAATTTTCCTCAATTTCTTCATTTTTTCTTTATCTTAAAATGCAATAATTATTATAATAAAGTCTATGTCATAGAGTTGTGAAGATTGAATAAATTTAACACATTTAATGTGCTTAAAATAGTGTTTTGTATTCAGTAAACTCTCAATAGTTTATTATTATTATTATTATTATTATTAGGCTATTACTATCTTTATAAATGAGGAAATCGAGGTATGTATAGTTTGTGCAAGTTATTTTCCCAATCTTAACACAGCCAGCTGGTAAGTGGTGGAACTGAGTGATGTTAGAGTCATCATTTTATGCAAGAAAACCCAAAACAAAACAAAACAAAAAGCGAGTTAAAATAATGAGTTAACAGAGCTCTATGTTTGAAGAAAGAAAGGCACCACAGTTGTGGAGATTTCAACCGCACTGCCTTTCCTTTCCAACTGGAAGTGGTGCGTGACTGTGTCTTGCTCCATTTGCTTGCCAGCCTGGCTTGCCTGGTTTTAGCTGGGAATTAGCTCTCTTGTGAAATTCTGTGAGCTCTCCACACAGTCCTGGGATTTGCAAAGTGAATCACAGAGCCAAAAATTCCTTCATGTGAAGTATTGTCACAGACTTCAGTTAGAGAAACATTAAATGTGCCTAATTTACTTTCCCTGGTCCTCTTAGGAGTTGACTCCTCAGTGTATGTGACTATAAAATATTTCACGGCTCTTCATATTGTCAATGGAAGAAACATTCAAATCCGTAGAGAATTTTTGTGAGTTTATTTGAGCCAAACTGACAATTGCCATGCAGTAAAATCTCAGTGGACTGAGAAATGCTCCGGAAAATGCCAGTTTTGCACCTTATTTTATACATTACAATGAAAAGAGAAGACCTAAAGGGGTAACATGAAATCCATTGGTGGTAGATTAGGGAGGCAGGAGAAAGCAAAGGGTAGGGGTGAGCGTGGGGGGTGGGAAGAATCTCTGGGATTGGATAAAGAGTAAAATGATAGACACATACTTTTATGCAGGTGGGTACAGGATAGTTAACAGTCAGCAATTAACATGATGATAATAACAGTGAGGGGATTCGTGGTCTCTGTTCTGGAGTGATGACGACTGCAAAGGCGGGTTTATCAGGAATGTTATCCTAGATGCAAAAGGACAACAGACAGGTTTGGCTAAGGCGAAGATTGACCTTTGTTAGGGAAAAATACTGCCTTATGACATGACTACCCGCATGGACCACCTTTTGTTTAAAAGTTTTAATTTCAGACCAGCCTGTGTGGTTGCTTTAGGCCTCTGAGTCTATAAGGCTGCCATGCAGGCCTTCCCTGACCTTGTCAGGTTAATATGCGGCTCCTTTTCTTCAACAATATTCATGCTAAACTGATGCTTGATAAAGTTTTATTATGTCACATGGAGAATCATAGCCTAGATTTAACTACCCTGACATGTAAAAATGCCTGTATTGGAATATTGTCTTCTTTTCAGTGGCCAAAAGGGATTCTGAACTTTATTAGGTCTCTCTCAGTACTATTTCACTAGATAGATATTATTGTTGTTAGTATTATGAACCTATTAATGTCAAACAGGTTCATTGGTGCTGAGGAATGGCTCTAAGGTTTTATAGACAGTCCAGGGAAGAGCCGAGTCGATGCCTCCCCTTTTGCCTTAGTTGCTTCCTTGGTTATAGGGGTATATAAAGGTGTTTTAGTCTTCTGTTAAGATTATATTTGGTGGGAAGTAAATAAAAACTCCACTTCAAGTGTGTAAATAAACAGGGATATTTTCACATAACAACAAGAAAAACAGAAGGAGGCCATTATTGTTATTATTGATTTAATAGCTCGATGATGTTAGAACGACTCTCCCTGAAATTTTCTTCTTTGCAAGATGGCTGTCCTTTTATTAAGGTGTCGCCCACCTCCTGCCGCCTTAGAAGATGCCTGCTTATAACACTTGTCAGAATGGTGACATATGGACGACCTTACCTAGCTGCAAGGAAGGCTTAGAAAATAAGCAAGAAAGAAGATGATTGGACATGGATATTGGGTAAGCCAGCCCACAGTGACTTTACATCTGAATCTTGAAGAATATGTTTATAAAACTCCTAAACAATTGACTCAACTTGTTTAGTCAAGTCAATAAAAAAACTGTTTGGAAATTTGTTTGGTGACATAGCCATCAACTGCAATTATATATTTTATTGTCCAGTAGGTTGTTTGGCTTTATTTGGACAGTCTAATCTTGCTCCCATCTTTTCTGATTTTGATCCACTGATATATTTAGACAAAACCTGGTCCAAATCAATAATTTCCAATAGCATTCAATGGATCAGTACTAGGTTGACTTCATACGAATCACCTCTTTATTTCCAAGTCAGTTTTGATAATTTGAGTATTTTAAACACATTAACCCCTCTAATTGTTGTAACCACTTAAAGATTAAACTCCTCTGAATCAATGCTTTATTCACATTGTTGGCTGTGAGGGCAGACCCACTGGAGATTTCTTTTGACTCCACGTTCCGTGTATCACATCTGAATGACCTGCAAGAGCAGGTGGGATAAGAGCTGACCATTCGCTTGTTTTTCATTTTGCTTTTGGAACATACGATGTAGTTTAAAAAGATGGTAATGTCTGTCCTAAATCTGCACATCTGCAAGCAATTTCAGTTGAGTAATTTAATGATTGGAACATTTCAGAGCTTTTTCCAGGGCGTCAAAACTCTTGACATGGTTTATAAATTCTTCATCTCTCTCTGGCTGACTCTTCCCAAGTCTCCCTGTAGCTCTGGTGATCTGGCCCTACAAAGCTGTTTGCAAACCTTTCATTTCCCTAAAATGTTTTCCAGGTAATCTTATAATCAGGCTCTGGTTGCAGTAAAATATCAGAGACAGGAACAATCCAAGGAGGGTAAATATTAATGTAAACAGTTACTTAATCATTTGGTGGAAGGGTTTTTGAACCTGGAGTCTGGGAACATCTAAAATTCCTTCTGAAGACCCGACAGGATTCTGTTGAGCAAGGTTAGCAGAAAGAAAACTGCATGAATGAAGGCTGCCGTGGTTGTTACCAGTACTTCCTGCTTGCTTATTAGGAATAAAAAACGTTAATTAATAGTAATTTGTGGGTTACGTGCATAATGCATTTATCTAGAAAAGCTGATCCTTAGCTAAGTTTAGAGCGTCCTAACTTGGGGAACAAATATCCTGTCAAACACCGAGGTGACTCTATGGCTAAGGTTCTCATTCTCTTGCAGGCTTCACTGTGCACCATCAGGGTGAAGGCTTGCTCACCCTCAACAAATACTTTCTTACTCATTTCCTCTCCTTTCCCTCACTCTCAGGATTTTTCCATGCTTCCTTTATATTCTAAACATGACTTTATAAAAGGGCTATGCACATTACAAATGTTCAGCTGTATTGAAGAGCTGGGCATAATGTCAGGAAGAAAACGATTCAGGGCAGGATTCCAGAAAACACAGACCCAAATGACTTCATTCCTAGCTTCATTGCGTGGTGTTGTCCTTGGCCAAAATATGGCGATTAATGTTCCTTTCAAATTCTGAAATAGCTAGAAGCTTCCTAAAGGGTTGAGATTTGTGGCAAGGAGTTTTGCTTAGATTTTTAAAATAATTGTTGTTCCATTACAACAGAAAGTTATTTTTAGTTCGCTCTTTGGTCTTCTAGTTAAATCATGTCTAATCTTGGGTAAGGAGCAGCTTTCCAAATTAAGTCACAGATCAATTAAGGCTAAATTGAGATATCTGCTCTTTAATAGTCTGACAAGGAGGATGCTGATTTTGGTTCATATGGTTAACAGGCAAAATAATGTTGTGCTCAATTGAATTGAGGCAACCTGCTGTGCTAAAAACGAGCAAAGAACTGAACTTCTAGAAGGTCTTGGAACTCTTAAATTTAATTCAACATTTACCAAGAAGCTATTTTTTTTGAAGATTCTTTGGCGGCAGAGTTACAATAATAAGAATTTGCCTCTTGCCCTCAAGAAGTTCAGACTTCGTGCTTGATGGTGTCAAATGGGGAGAAGCAAATACACAAATAAATAATGAAAACAAAATTTGACACTCTATGGAGAAACAAGGATAATAAACGTCCTTCCAGACAAGTAAGATAAAACAAATAGCTGTTGAACAGGAGCAGACAGAACATGTATAAAATGGTAACAAGACTCGACCTTCAAAGTATATGGTATGGAAATACATGAAATCCAAAGTTGTGCAAGTACATAAAACAGTAAGTGAATCAGGCTCTGGGTGGCGTGCACAGCGGCTTGGAGTGTCGTCCAGTAACTGAAAGACTGTGGGTTTGATTCCTGGTCAGGGCACATGCCTGGAATTGTGGGTTTGATCCACAGTCCAGGTGTGCACATTCCCCAGTCTGGGCACATATAGGAGGCAACCAGTCGATGTTTCTCTCTCTCCCTTCCTCTCTCTTTAAAGCAATGAAAAAAATGTCCTCAGGTGAGGATTAAAAAAAAAAGTAAGTGCATCGAATGTTGTATTCTATTATATCTCTGTGTGTGGGGGGGAAACAGGAATAGCTGACTAAAGAGACTATAATTGGTGAGATCTACCTCTACTTCTAAAATCCTTGATGGGATTCTAAAACATGGCCGTTTGCAGTGCCTTCTGAACACAGGGAGTTGCTTTGTTACGCACAGTAAAAGTGAGTTCAGCATCCACAACGTTTTCTCCAAAAATCCTAATTCCTAGGCTGAAGAGCCATATGAGAGTTCAGTCTAGTATTGTGTTTGGTCCCCCAAAGAAGCCCACCTAAGCACTCTGGGGAGAGTAGGCTGGACAACTGGCCATCATGGCCTGCGCCGATGTTCCAATAAGCGGAAGTCCAGCCCAGGAGGCAAAGAAAGTTATGGTGACTCCAGACACTGAAAACAAAGGTGCTTCAGACCTGCAAGGAAGAGAAGGTTATGTTTTGTCTTCCCACTGACTGGATTTTTCTCTCTCGGCTGCTTTTTCCTCTTCGATCACCCCTAAGTCCCTGAATTCTGCCCATCCTGTTCAACCCTTATGTCTCCTTGACAGTTTTCACACACATCAATCTCTTCATTCTTCGAGTAGTTCAGCAGCTAACTATTTTCAGTGTCATAGATGTACATCTTGGCTCCCTAATTAGATTCTAAGCTAAGCCACTTGTCCGTTTGAGTATGGAGTGTCTGCTACATTCCGGGCACCACACACAGTGCGGGGACCCAGCAGTGAACAAGGGCTCCGCCCCTAGAGACGCAACTAATAAAGAGTGTAATTACGCACCATGAAAGGTGCCAGGAAGGAGATTCGTAGGTGCCATGAGGGAAAATAACAGGCAGAACATCTCGGAGGAGGCAGCCTTTACACTGAGAGGGAAGAGGAAAAGCCAGTCACACAGAAGGGGCTGGGGCAGGAGGATGTACCAGGTAAATGCGTGTGTATACTTCATTCGGTCAACATCTGGGACTTGGCCCAGGGCTTCCTTCACTAGACCCCTGGAGGCCCAGCACACACCTGTGTTCAGAGCAAACTTTCAGCGAATACCAGGGTTGAAATGGCTGATAGGTCCCTGTCTTGCACCGACACTTCCAGGACCTCTCACCCAGGAGTCATGCAGGTTCAGAGTTGAGACTCCCAAAGGTGTCCCCTCAATTTTTGTGTTTGACCGTGTCTGGCCCTCATTCATGCTTTCCCCAGGAAATGGAGAGCTCAGTGGAGGAGAATGGCATTTTTCAGCTTTATTTAGGTGTGATTGATAAATACAATGGTAAAATATTTAATGTGTACAATGTGATGATTTGATACACATATTCATTGTGAATTCATATTCATTAACCCCCATTGAGTTAATGAACACATCCATCATTTCACACATTTACCTTTTTTGTGTGTGAGAACGTGTAAGTTCTGCTCCCTTAGCAAATTTTAAATTATATAACATAGTGTTATCAAAGTAATTCACTTCTGAGAGGTCGTCTAGCAGTGTGGGTCAAATCTGGAAGTTGGGAGCCAGGCTGCGGAGATTCTGTTCCTGGCTCATTATCCACGTGCTGTTCACTGCAGGGTGAATCAGTTCACCTCCTGAGCTTCAGGTTCCTTTCCCATAAAATGGGCCTAAACAGAATGGTTTTTCATAAGCTTTCTGCGAGTAGTAAACGAAGTGATGCATGAAAAGACCATAACACAGTTCCCAGCGCATGGTGAGCACTTAATAAATGATGATCTATTGGTCTGTTACTATTAGCATTACCAACCATGGCCCTGAAAATACTCAGAGTGTCCCAATTCCACCCTCCTCTTCTCTATTTGGAGAAACCCCAAGGTGCAGCTGGGCGCCACCCCGTCAGGCAGCAGTGCGTATGTTCCCCTTGTTGGTACTTGATGCTGCGTGTGTGACAACGGTTCGGATCTGTCTCCTCTCCGCGATCATGAAGCCCATGAGAACATTTTAACATCTCTGAAACTGAGGGTGCATCCTACTAATAATGGCATGGTGAAGTTAATTAACAGTGCTTTTGTTTCCCCTTAGTTGTCACATAAAACAATGATGCATCTTACAGGAGATGGCACCTGAGATTAGGTAAAATACTGTAGCTTTGGGTATGGGCTTTACAGTAACACTGCCAGGGTCACTTATTCTGTATGTGACCTTCAGCAAGTCACACACCCACCCTTTCTCTGTCGCAGTTTCTGATCTGAGCGATAGACATATGAATAATTGTATCTCCTTCCTACAGTTGTTGCAAGGATTCAATGACAATACATTGTAAGGCGTTTAGAAGACTGCCTGATACATTGGAAACCTTGTAGAATCATTAGCTACTGTTTTCTGCGTTCCAATTGGCCAACTCAAAATCTAGCCAAGGTGGAGCCCAATACACATCTGACAAGGCCATCAAAGAGCAAACTATGACAGCCACAGCTCACTGACTTCTCGAGACGCTGCCAATGGAGCTAGACGACCGCCTCCTCCTCCTGGGTCACACCCCAGCCGGAGACCGATCACAGCTGAGGTTCTACACCTGGGAGGTTCCTGCCCAACACGGGCTCCTCCAGCAGACAGTCTTTGCTCTGGGGCCTGGCATCTGCCTGGCCCAGGCTTTCTCAGAGCTGGGCGATGGCCGGAGACTCTTCCTATCCATCCTTCCTTCCTTGTCTGCTTCACAGCTATCACACGTCCATCATGGCCCAGGACTCACCTGGATCCCTCACAGGCCTTTCCTCCCAAAATCTCTTCTTTGTCTGATTCTGTCTTTGCCTCCACTGCTTGGGGGACCCTAGAAAACACACCAGTGCTCACACGGATCCAGACAACACTTCCCTGTTTCCTGCCTGGCCAAGCATCAGCTGCGAGAGGAGAAGTGGCTGAGCTGAGAGGATGTGGGATAGTCGCCTGGGAAGAGTTTCAACCTGGTGGGAGCCTTACCCCAGTGCCCGGTTTGCCACACACTGTGCCAGGATTCCAGGGAGCCAGGCACCAGGCTACACTTGCTAATTCAAGGAAATCCCTTTCCCGTAATAGGCCACAGGAAGACTGTCTGAGATCCCACAGCAGAAAGGCAAACTCAGCGGGGAACCTCAAGCAGGGCCTCTCCGTTCCTGCCCCACAGTGGACCTGGCCACTTGGGGAAGCTTTCCCTGCCTCTTCGTGCCCACTACCAACCAAGGCCAGGCCTGACTTCAGCTGTGCCTGAGCACAGCCACAGAACATTCTGCCTTTGGATGTTTCCTTGGTCAGAAGCCAAAGGGGCCCCTTTGTATCTTCTGTTACCAAAAATACATGGTTTCCTCCTGGTCCTGTGCTTAATTTAAGAGAGTTAATAAAAAAATGCTGGGTAAACACAGTGCTATTTTTATTTCCACCTTTCATGTGTACACCCCCTTCTTCCAAACGTAGCCTTCCAAATCTGGGACTTACACATCAGCTCAGCTCTTGCAAAAGAAAAATGAGAATGCTCTTTCTCAGTCACATGAGCGCTTGTTTCGATAGCCTGGCCCCCACCTGCCTCACTGCCCACCAAGCGGTCTCTCCCAGGACAAGGATCACATGAAGAAAGGGCAGGCTTTAGCTTCTGTCCACAGAAACCAGTGACAGAGACAAATAGCTCAGGGAGACCTCAAGTATGTCCGGTGCTTGACCTGGACTCCAGGGCAGCCCCTTAGCCTTTAGAATTACCTACCATCTCGGCAGGCCACCCTCCATGTCTTAAGGGCCCAGGGGGCTTACAAATGACTAACATGTAGCACATACTAAGAACATCATTTTGAAATGTTACATGGAACATGTATCATGCTAGTATATAAAAGAAAAAAACAATAAAATGTGAAGTAATTGTATTATAAAAAATATTTTTGGTTTTTTACATTATCAATAATATTTTTAAATAGCCAACTCTCCAAGTACAAGACCAAGTCAGCAATTGTGCTTTAAGCAAGCATGTATTTTCAGAGTAATTTTGAGAGGTGCATTTGTGGTGAAAAGTGAAGGCTTGCTGCTCATCACTCAGCTCTGGCTTACAAGGGGGGCTGCTGCCCTGCAGGAGAAACCCGCTGCTTTCTTCTCAGCTCCATGGTCGGAGCTCACAGGTCCCAACGTTGTGGCAGAGTGAACCGCGTCTGGACCCACCAGGCTGTGCTTCGTTGAAGGACACGTGTGAGCAGCAGAGTGGCTGACAGTGGGCCCTTGCCCATCTGCCGAGCTCTGGGCCATGGTCCGTGTGTGCGCTGGGCAGGGGTCTGGGCGGGACCGGTTGCGGGAAGGATGCTCAGGAAGTTGGGAGGATTGGGGAGCTGATGTTGCTCTGAAGGAGCACGCTGATTCACATCCTGAAATGAACCATATTCCTCAGCAGCCTGGTACTCACTTGGCTCCGCAAGATTGTCCAGAACAAGAGTTCTTAGCTGTGTTGCACATTAGGATCACTTGCAGGGATTTCTTAAAATTCTGAAGCTAGGGAACTGGACCTAGAGACACTAATTCAGTTGTGAATGGGACCCGAGAATGAGTATTTTTAACGGCCCCGCCACACCGCAGGTGATTCTAACACGCATCTGCTGAGGACAGCCAGTCATTCAACATCTGACAGCAAATGTGGGAGCAGTGGCAGTGTGTGCTGTTCAGGGAACACGTGCACTGTGCATACATTGTGTAGATGTTTTCACATGTGTGTAAAATATACATTTAAGTGTGTACAGCGTGTGCGACACACATGAGTGCAGACAAAATGAGAAACCGCATTGGCCTTGAAATAGTCTCCTCTTGAGGTAACTTTCCAGGCTGGATTGCTACTCTTTGTCTCTCTCGGACACTTTTTTAAAGCCAATTTTAAAACACTGATAGGATGGACAAATACTGTAAGATTCCATTTACATGAATTGTTTAGAACAGTCGAATTCATACAGACAGTTAAAACCGTGGTTACCAGGGGAGGAAGGGAATGGGAAGTTACTGCTTACTGGGTAGGGTTCCATTTGGAAAGCTGAGAAAGTTCTGGAAATGGATGGTGGTGATGGCTGCATGACAATGTGAATGTACTTAGTGCCACTGAACTATGCACTTAAAAATAATTTAAATGATTTTTCCAAGTTGAATTGTAAGACATTTTATCTTGGGGGGTAACTCTTCAGGTTGTTTCTATGATGCTTGTAGCATTGAAAGAAACTGTTTCCTTCTTGCATTAGATATCTCAGAGGTAGCCTCAGCTTCCTGCCCGTGGGTTATCTATACCATGCCAGGACTGACACCCTGAGCTCTCCACTCTTGATTTACTGAGACTGTTCACATGGCTTCTCAAAGGAGTTCCCGCCTATTCCTGCCAACCCCACCACTGACACCCTCTCAGTCTCACAGCTATTGTTTAACCATCCAGAAATTCTGGGGGCTTTGTTGTTCACAGGCCTCATGTGCCGCCTCAGACAGCTGGGAGGAGGTTCGAGTGAGGCACCAGGGTTTATATGTAGGGAAATGTAGGGAAGGGAAGGCAGCGAAGTGGGAGTTTGAGAAATCTTGGCATATACTGTAAATGAACATAAAGAATGAGTCAGCACCAATTTCATCGAGTGGGTGGCACTTAAACAACAACAGCATAATTGGCCACAATAAATGAGCTTTTTCTTTTATTCATTCTTTAAAAAAGTTATGGGGGGGCCATTATGAGCCAAAAGTTGTCATAGTGGCATTGAGAGGACGCATTTTTTCCTCAAGCCTAACCCTAACTCTAACCTTAAACTAACTCCAACCCTAACTCTAAAAATAATCTGAACCCAAAATGTAAAACCAATCTTAACCCTGTCCTTTAACCTATCCCTTACACTAACCCTAATTTAAACCCAAACCTCAAAGATACTTCTAACTCTACCATTAATCGTAACTCTGATTGTAATCTCAACCCTATCCCTAACACTAGACCTAACTCTAATTCAAACCCTAAGCCTAAACATAACTCAAAACCTAACACTAATCCTAACATTATCCTAATTTAAATCTAAAGCCTACTCTCAAAACTAGCTCTAACCCTAGCCCTTATCATAAACTCAACCTTAATCCTAACTCTAACCATAACCAACATTGAGAAGATACTGAGAAGTCCCAGACCAGCTGGGGAGATCAAATGGGCACTAATTGTAGAACATGAGAAGGGCTATAAGCAAGGTAAACATATCTACTCTTTTGGTTGCAAGGGGCAGAAATCCATTGAGCTTTAAATAAAAAAAGAATGTGATGACTCACAGGATGGAAAAGTTTAGACACAGTTGAATCCAGGTACTCGCATCTTATAAATCTCTCCTCTGATATCTTGACCCTTTGTGGTCCTCATTCTAGGACAGGCTCACCTCTTGAAGTGACTAGATTGATCTAAGCTGAAGTCTTACTAGTTTAGCAAATACAATGTAAAGAGACTCTTTTCCGAAAGTTGTAACTAGAGTTCTAGAAGTGAGTTTCACTGAGTTAAAGTTCCCATCTCGAGAGCTGAGGGATGGAGAAAAAGAAGGGGTTGGCTCTACCCATACTATATAGATGAGTCAGAGGGTGAGAGAGATGTCACCCAGTGGCAAATAGAAGTGCTCCTACCAGAAGAGAGAATGAATCCCGGCCTGACAAACTATTTTCCTCACCACAGTGTGAAAGTTTAGAGGAAGCAGTGGGCTGGTCTCCTGTAGGAAATTGGAGAAGGCTTCCTAGAGGAACCAGTATTTAAATGGGTCTTTATGACCTGAAGAATGGGTAGGATGTGGTCATGGGAGGGAAAGAAGGTTGAGAGGGAGGGCCCAGCCCACCCAAGGGAGAAATAGCACAAGAAGTATGAATATTAATCAGTGACTTTAGGTGAAAAAGTTCTATGTGATCAGCCTATTATTAGGTGACACAAGTTGGCCCAGAGAAGGTAACATTAAGCTGAGGCAGGAGAGACCTCTGGAGCCCACCTCAGCAGCCTTGCCTGGAGATTGCCTTGGTCTTTAAGTAATGATAATAAGACTTCTTGAACATAAGCAGGGCAAGCAATAATGCAATTTTAAGTGACCTAAATATCAGGTCACAGTCACTCTTGGTCAATGACACACAAGGAAAATACCTATAGAAGCTGCTGAGGATGTTAGGCTATTCCTTAGGTTGGGGTATAATTTGTGAAGGAAGTTTTCTTTTGGTGCTCTTGGATTTGGTTTCCTTTTGTTTTGTCTTTTGATGTGTGGTGATACAGGAGAGAATCTTACCCATTATGAGACTTCCAATGGCTGCATGTAGAAAAAAAATAAAGGTAAAAGAGTGTTTGAGCCACAGGATCAAAGAAAGCAATACCAAAGTCTTAAAAACAGTTTCAATATTTTTCTTCTGTTTCACTTTTTTGACTTAAAAAATATAGTTAAAGCCCACAAACAGCTTTATTTATGAAAAATATACTTCTGCGGCCTGCTTCCAGCCATCATTATCAGAGCAACTTTTCAGATATGAGTGCTGCTCAAAAAATTCTTCAAAGTTCTGAGAAGTTGTATAATGTTGAATGCTTTCAAGGCTCAAATTGGGAGTCATACAACAGCTCTGGGCCTAGAAATGCTTCCAAATCTCCAAGGTTCTCATTTAAATTAAAAGAAAAATCCTAGTATATATGCTCTAACCCTTCAATCCATGGTCATGTGATCAGTGGATTTTTATTTCATTGTAGACCCCCTCCTCTCAGGTTAATTCTACGTGGAAGACAATTTTGACAAATAATAGGTAACCATTGTCATCCAGCCCTTTACTCAACAAATGCAAAGAACAAGGACGTAGAACAAAAGAGATTCAGGAAAACAAAAACAACCACAGCTAACATTTATTCTTGGTTTTTGTCACTATTTCTCTCATGCTTCCTCATTTTCCACAACACATTAAATACACAATAACCAAAATCTCATTAATATACACATAAAGAAAACATGCGCAGCATGTAAGTATGTAAGTGTAATAGGTATTATGAAAACCCCGTCGTGATTGGTCTCTGTGGAGGGCTCCATGTGGCCTGCGGTGGGCTTGTGACATTCCCAAGTGGAAAATCCTCAAATGAAGAGCAACACAAGTCACACTGCACTAAGAAAGGCTAATGACACCAAAGAGTTTCTGTTCAAACTAAGGAACAAGGTTCCTCTTTTAATTTTTAATAATACTTTACGTTGTCTTTTCTCCAACAAATATTTTTAAATTTGTGAAATACTAAAGGAGACAGGAGTGAGACACAGGATGGAGAAAAAGTATAAATGGAATCCAGGAAGTTCTATGGTGGGTGACTGATAAATCTCCTTGATGAAGAAAAAATACACAGATTATTTTATCATTGCATCTTTCCCTAATGGGGAAAAACATATATTTTGTTTTGGCATAAATAGCTAAGGCTTTTGCAGAGGAGAAAAGTATCATGGGTAAATGGAAACTATCTCTAATGTCTATAGCACACAAAATAACTAAAAGTAATAAAATATTAAAGGGCAAGAAGGTATATCTCTAAAAAATTATGGTGCACATGTTGGATGAAAAGCAAAATTATGGGATTAAATGGTTGTGTTACTGAAATAGCACTTGGTACATAAACGCGAACACTCCTTTTCAAATTCATGTTCTCAGAGGTTTGACTTCAGATGTCTGAGCACTTTCAACATTGTCTTTGCCTTTATTCTTCTTTATTCGGATAAACACAACTGCTAAAATTATACCTGAAACAGAAAACTCAGGGTCAAACAGATGGAATCTTAAAATGTACTGTCACATTCATTTAGAAAGTAGTAACGTGGTAGGAAAAAATGACTCATACAATTTCATTTTTGTTTGTGGTTCAACAAAGTTTCGTTGTCCTGGTGAATAAGGGATTCTAGGCCTTGGCCTTCTTGGATAAGTAAGCTTATCGCTTATCTTATTGCTAGTAAGTACACACCAAGTCTCAAATCATTTCTAAGCTTGTGGCTATTTCTTGGTCTCTATCAAGGAAAGTAGAACTTAATGCCTGCATTCCTCTGAAAACTAAGTGTGGAATTATCTGACGAAATTCCCAAATTTTGCACGTAGTCGATAAGTATTGATTCCAGACCTTTGTCCCTTTCCGTAAAAGAAATAGTCTAATCAGAACAACCAGAAAGCAGTTCTCAGACCTGTTCACACACCTAAGCCTATTTTCACTGTGTCCACATCAAATATCACATTTTCTTGGCACCTTTCTCACGGTTCCAGTTTGAATAGACTACCTAACCTTTCAGATTTCTTCCATCTCTGAACTCCTACAAAATTACACTGTGCATTTTGGCACTAAATGTGTACTATAAATCAGAGATCAATATGGAAAAGGGAGTTATTTTTTTAAAAATTAACTCGATAGTAAGTTCACAGGAGGATTGTGACAGAAAAGACTGGATGCTCAGAGACCCATTAAGAAACTTAAAGCAAAGACCCTGGCAGGTCACCTCTGGTGGCCCTGGAGTCTCTCCAATCTGGTGGGCTAGGCCCCCTACACCAATGCACCCAAAAAAGTGGATAGAGGCTGGGCCTCACAGCCACTTGGCACACCAGTGCATCAGCAGCAGTTGTGGCTGAACGCCACAGCCAGTGCAGCCAGGGGTCTCTCCAACATACCAGTGCAATCGGGACAATTGTGGCTGGGCCCTGCAGCCAGCAAGGCAGTGGCTAGCCCCGACCAACGGCATGCCTACACAGTAATGGCACAAGCACAACAGGAGGGTGCACACAGCCCACATGGGATACCCCTGGAGTCCCTGGCCCTGGTGCCAGGAGGGATTGTGCCACCGGGCCTCACAGGACAACTTCTATACAAGGGCACTCTCAACACTGCAAGACATAGCTGATCTACCTAATGTGTAGAACAAACACAGAGACGTAGGCAAAATAAGGAGACAGAGGAGTATATTCCAAACAACAACAACAAACAGAAAAAGAACTCAGTGAAATGGAGATAAGCACTCTCTCAGATAAAGAGTTTAAAGTAAAGATCTAAGGTGCTCACTGAACTCAGGAGAAGTATGGATGAACCCAAAGAGAACTTCAACAAAAAGATGGAAACTATAAAAAAGAACCAATCAGAACTGAAGAATACAATAACTGGAATGAAAAACACACCAGAGGGAATCAACATCAGGTTAGCTGATGCAAAAGAGCAGATAAGTGATATGGAAGACAGAATAGTGAAAATCACCTAATCAAAACAGCAAAAAGAAACCTGAATAAAAAAATATCAGGAGAGTAGAAGAGATCTCTGAGACAATATCAGGTTTATTAACACTTGCAGCACAGAGGTCCCAGAAGGAGAAGAAAAAGAGAAAGGACAAAAAACTTATGTATAGAAATAATGGCTGAAAACTTCCCTTAACCTGGCAATGGAAACAGATATCCGAGTACAGGAAGCACAGAGAGTCCCAAACATGATGAACCTGAAGAAACCCACACCAAGATACATCATAATTAAAATTTCAAAAGTTAGAAACAAAGAGAAACATCTTAAAGCAGCATGAGAAAACAAAAGTTACATACAAGGGAACTCCCATAAAACCAGCATTACAAGAAATATTAAAGAAACTTCTTTGAGCAGAAAAAGAAAAGGCCGGCACTAGATATGAGAAAATGTATGAAAGGAAAAACCTCACTGGTAAAGGCAAACATGTAGTAAAAGTAGTTGATCAACCACTTATAAAGCTAATATGAGGGTTGACAACCAAAAAGTAAAATCATTTATATCAATAATAATTAGTTAAGAGATAAAAACATACAAACACACGAAGACACATAGTGTAAAAACATAAAATGGGGGGTAGAAATGTAATGCTTTTGGAATGCATTTGAACTTAAGCAATCATCTACTTAAAATAGACTGTTACACACATAGGCTGTTATATGAGTCTTGTGGTAACCAAAAACCAAACCCCTATAACAGATACACACAAAAAATAGAGAAAGAAATCTAAAAATAACACTAAAGAAACTTATCACATCACAAGGCATGGAAGCATGAGAAAAAGAAAGGAACAGAGAAGAACATCAAATACAACTAGAAAACAACTAACAAAATGGCAATAAACACATACTATATGACTTCCCTTATATGTGGAATGTAACAACAAAACAAATGAACAAACAAAACAGAAACAGACGTACGGATACAGAGGACAAACTGTTGGTTGCCAGAGGATAGGAGCATGGGTAGATGGGCAAAAAAAGGTAAAGAAGAGTAAGAGGTACAACTTTCCAGTTATAAAATAAGTAAGTCACAGGGATGTAATTTATAGCATAGGGAATATAGTCACTAGTATTATAACTATGCACGATTACAGATGGTTACTAGATTTATTACAGTGATCACTTTGTAAGGTGTATAATTATTGAATAACCAAGTTGTACACCTTAAATTCACATAATATTGTATGACAACTATACTTTAATAAACCTTTATTCTATGGTTACTTAAAAAAAAAAAAGAATCTTGCAATAATCCCAACCCTATTTTGACAAAAGGATATGAAATAATAAGATTCTATTACTTCTATCTCTGTATATCACCAAACTCACCCAATCTTTAACTTGTAGCAAAATTATGAGATTAAATAGTCATATTAGTAGACAACTGTTGGAGGCATAACCTCAAAAACCCTTTCAAGAAGGGAGGTGAATTAGAATAAGAAAAGGCATAGAGGTAGATGGGATCTTGGTAACTGGGTGGGACCTCAAAAGGCTAGTTCAGTTAATATGAAAGGTGTGCACCAGATGTCCTCGGGGAGAAATGATGGTCACCATGTACATGTTAAGACGGGCAATGGCCATGTCAGGAAGGCCCTTCCATGTCATAATAATGAGGAGTTTGAATGGAAGGGTATAAGGAAATGAGATCCCCTTGAGGGCTGTGAATCAGAGTCCAATGTGACAGATTGGATCGTGGCAGAAAAGATCAGATGCTGAGAGAAAGATTAAAAATACTTGAGATAATCTCAGCCCTTCTTTTAAAAAAGAAAGGATGTGAAACTGTATAAACCCCTACGTTCAGGTACACATGAACTGATGAAGTATTTATTTATAAAACTTAACTTGTGGTGAGCACAATGACTGTAAGAGAGTAATTACTATAGTAGGCACTGAGATGTTCACAGAAAAGCAGACAGCCAGCACAGGGACTGTGCCGCTCAGCCAGACCAGGGGCCAAGGCCGAATAAAGCCTATAATGCAGCGGGATGATTGTGGTTTAATGAAAATTTATGGTCCACAGTCATGGACAGATACAAAGGGAAGTTCAGATATGTCAGCACCTCCCCTGGAAGCTAACTGCTCCCTGTTCCAACATGGCAGACTCCATCATAAGCCCTGTGAGTTAGGTTCTGTTATGTCTTGCCCACCACTCTACTCTGCAGACCAAACACAGTGCCTGGCACATAGCACAGGCACAGCTGCTGCATCTCTCCTGCATCATGAATGCTTAGCGACTAGGCATAGAATATAACCATTTATGTTTTCAAGCCTCTTATGTTATAATATTTCCCAAAGTAACCCACAAGGCAATGATAGGTGGATGGTGGTACTAAAACAGTATCTCCCAACCAGGAAAGTTTGATATGGTGTACTGGTGATCTCTGTTCTTGGCTATTGTCTAGGTTGCCATTGGAGAAGCCACTGCAGCAGCCCATTAAGACAGACCCTTAGGTGAGCTAATGTGTCTGAGGATCAGGACAGAAATGCTGGAATCTGAGATATTCCACTCACCAATGACCAAAAACGTGGTCAGGAGTATGCCAACTGCCATGCCCACAGTAGGCATTCCGGGATGGTGACCCGCGGGCCTGAAACAACTTCCTTCCGTGCATGTGCAGAAAGTAACTGAAAAGCAGAACGATATTCGGTAGTTTAAATTTTAAGTGAACTGAGGAATCGAAAACAAGAATTCTTTCAAACTACCCATGATAATACCCCAAATTGCCTGCAGCAAAGTCCCTACCTGATAAAGAGACAGTCCTTTCCAGGGGTGGCCGGCCACCATCGTTGATGCGGATTGGGATGTTATACGCTCTCTCTTCGAAGCTTGTGTGCTTGGTGGAGAGTCTGGCATGAGTTCCTGTCACAACAGGAATAAAATAAATGACAAGGAACACAACTTCAGAGCCTGGATCAGCAGCAATAAAGCTCATCTTTGTATCACATACTAAGGGTGACTGGGAAATGGTTAGAGATGAGTAATCTATCTGAAGTATCACCACTCCACCTGTACCTGCCATAATGTCAAAAAGGACTGAAGCATTTTTCAAGTCCTCAATTTATGATTTCTCTGTAGAAACAAATACTAAATACAGTCAGCTATCATTATTCCAAGTAGTGATGTTTTATAAAGTTGTCATTAAACACTGATTTAGGAAAAAATATTTGAAGAAATAATTGCTAATTTTTTCCCAAATTTAGTAAAAACTAAATCCTCAATCCAAGAAGACCAACAAATCTCAGGGAAAAGAAAATCAGAACTATGACAAAGCATATAATCATCAAATTGCTTAAAGCTAGTAATTTAGAGAAAAATCTTAAAAGCATCCAGGAAAAAAAAAGACACATTACATTCAAAGGAACAAAAAAGAAAAAATTCAATCCAGAACACCGTGGAGAAGTATCTTTAAAGTACTGAAAGAAAAAAGTCTCAATAAATTGAAAAGTATTCTAGTCAAATGTTCTCTGGTCACTATGGAATTAAGTTAAAATATATACAGTTATTTGAAAACTAAATAGCATACTTCTAAATAACTCACAGGTCACAGAAGAAATCTAAAGAAAAATTATGAAGTATTTTGAACTGAATGGAAATCAAAACAATACATCTAACTTTGTAGAATGCAGTTAAAGAGATAATAAAAGATAAATTTCTAGCACCAAATGCCTATGTTAACAGAAAAAAAGTTCTCAAATTAATTACCTCAGCTTCCACCAAAATGAAAATAGAACAAGAACAAATTAAATATAGCGTAAGAAAAATAAAAGAAATAATATGTATCTGAGCAATGAAATACAAAATAAAACAAAATAAAGAATAAAAGCAATGAAATTTAAAGCTGGTTATTTCAGAGTATCAATAAAATCAATAATCTCTCACCAGACTGACCAAGAAAAAAAAGAAGAGACATTATTTTCTAACATCAGAATGAGGTGATATCACTACATAGTCTGTAGATATTAAGAGGATAATAAAATAATATTATAAATAACATGTGCCAATAAATTAGACAAATCAAATCAGACAAATTATATAAAAGATATAAACTACCAGCTCAACCAAGAAGAAATCTGTAATTTGAATAGCCCTATATCTATTAAGAAGTTGTATTTGTTGATGAAACTTCCTACAAAGAAATCTCCAGGCCCACATGGCTTCAAACTTTAAGGAAGAATAAAAAACAATTTTACACAAACTCTTCCACATAACTGAAGAGGTAGAACACATTTTCACTCATTCTATGAGGTTAGCAGTACTCTGACATCAAAACCACACAAAGACACTATAAAAAACAGAAAAATGTAGACTAATATGCCTCATGAACATAGATGTAAAAATTCTTAAAATTTTATCAAATCAAATCCAACAATATTAAAAAGTGCTAATATTTCACAACCAAGTAGACTTTATCCCAGGAACAGCAGACTGGTTTGAGATCCAAAGTTGACTGATATAACTGAACATTTATGGAATCTAGAACAGAGAGAGGACTGGTGATGAGGTCCCCAATGTTACAGGATACAAGAGCAGCCCTGTGCAGCTCCCAAAGCATGCAGTTCCTTCCCGGAGCATGGGAGAAGGATTCTGCGCCGAGCGCTGCAAGCGTATCAAGGCAAATAAAAACTAATTTCATCATCCAACAGTGTTTTACTCAATGTACTTTGGACAACTCACCATTGATTTTGGAAACCTCCCAGTCTTTTTGTAAGCTTTCACTGCCAAGGGAAAATGTAAACTGTGGACCCCGAAATGACTGCTGATCATCATCTGTAGCCTCAAAAACGAGACTTCCGGGTCGTGTGAGGGGATAGCAGAAGGACAAGCCTGTGTACTCCTTTGCCAGCCGAGGGGGATTGTCGTTCACATCCGTGAGGGTTAGGTGGAAGTCCACCGTGCTGCTCAAGGAGGATCCACCTAAGGGATTGAGTGATTGAAACAGGGCATCAGCACTCTCATTTCCTCTTTGTAAGAAAGAATATTTTCTTTTTTTTTTAAATTACAATTCAAGTAGTTGGGTGTATTGAGGCAGTAGAAAGGTAACAAACTTTTAGAATCACACCTGTTTTCATTTCCTGGTTAAACAGTCTTAATGATAATAATACCTAAGATTTATGTGCTAATATTTTATGTACATTACTTCAAAACAACTCTAATTTACATTTACAGGTGAGGAGACTGAGGCTCAGAGTTCTGTGACTTGCCCAAGGTCATACACAAGAGACGCTTCCAACCCAGAAGGTCTGACGTTAGAGCCCCTACCTTCAATTGCTCCCAGTGCTGACTTAGGAATGTTTGTTAGGTTCTCTAAACCTCTTGTCTTCAGCTGTAATACACGTGGCTTTGTGAGGGTCCCACACATAGTGCTCTTAGAAAATAAGAAGGGCTACACAAGAGTGGTGAAAAATTTGGACTCAGTAGCCTGAATAGTTGGTAACTATGTGAATATGAGCAAGCTACTTAACTCTCAGTGCCTTGGTTTCCTCATCCATAAAATACGGTCAATAACAGTACCTACCCCAGAGCATTGTATGAGGAGTAAGTCATTACACTGAGTGCTTAAACGGGGCTGTCAGTGCAACGCAAAAACGCTGTTCGCATTCTCCCTGACTTCAAACACAGATACTGTCTCTACAGTTTCTGGCTCCAACCTGCTTCAATTCCAGTGAACTCTGTTTTCTGGCTTTTCTTTTCAACTGTCTTCTATGACCCTGAGCACACTTAACCAAAGGAGGAAAAGCCACTGTGTTCTTGAGGTCATTTCACCTATTTGCATCATTTCAGGGTGGGCAACTGCAAAATGGAGCAGGGTTTTGAACCCTGGTTTTCACTCATAAATCTGCTAAATGTGAGAGGTCTTTAGGAAGCATGCAAAGCAAAGTTTGACCCCCCACAGTGTGTTGCAGTGGAATGCACAGCAGGAAGGGCCAGAAGCTTCCTACTGATTAATTGGGAGCTGTTAAACCAAGAACGTACCTAAATGTGTACAATGAGATAGTGGAACGTGCTAACTAGAAACAAGCAAGAGAGACCCAGTGACTGGCCTGCCTTGGCGTGGCCGGCCCACTCACACACATCCCTTCAAAACTTGGCACACACTTCTGCGTTTCTACCCTCATTGGTTTCACCTGACGGCGGTACTTTGTTTTCATTCATCTTTCACACGTGGGTAACATTTTTAGGATTCCTACCTACTGAAATGCTCCCCGTTCCAGCTCCCAACCCTAGGCCACACATTTTGAAAGTTTATGTTTTGGTCTAACACTGTATGTATTTAGTCATAATTTGTTCAATTCTCATTTTTTGGTATCAACAGAATTCTGACTCAAAGTTGAAAAATTCCATTTAAATGCAAAGAAACTCCATATTTTAATCACCAGTCTTATCACTGGTAAGCATACGACTTCTGTGAGTTTATTTTAATTTTAATTTTTTAAATTCTCTGGAACTCCACATTTAGAACCAGTGGGAGATATGTATCGCCACAATCGAATTAAATGGGATGTAAAGGTTACATAAAGATAACTCAAACATCCTTGTCTTATTTAAATAATAAGTATTTCCAAAGTTCACCCTACTTCATCAAAACACAGATACCCCAGGCCACCCAAACCGACTCAAAATCAGTAGGTGAACTCCCAGAGTATGTACTGAGCAAGCTCCTCAGGTGATTCTGGTGTATATCAAAGTGAGAACATCACATAAAGCCTTCTGTTTCAAAAAGAACCAGGCCTGAGCTGTTGCAATTTAAGGCTAAAGGAGGAAGTAACAGTATAGGTCAGCTAGGCAGTGGTTTGACCCCACTTCCAGGAGAAATCCCCAACCACTTTGGAGAAAAGCCAGGTAGTTCAGCAGGCACAAGGGACCTCCCTAGAGCTGTAGCCCCTTCAGGAAACCAGAGTGAGCAGCACCCACAGACCCTAGCCAGACTGTAGGGACAACCCTGAAGGTGCTCAGGGCGCAGGTAATTCTCTTGAACAAAATCAGGAAGTAGTTCCCTCCGCTTTGGTGCCCTTCTTGTCCTTCCACTATAAGATATTCTGACACTCTGATCCAGTGAACTTCCCCACCCTCTTTCCCTCCCTCCTATTTCTATTGATGTAACCCCTAATAATGTGTTACTTTTTTTTTTTGCTCACCTACTTCAGTTGCCACCACTTTTACCCGATACAGACTTTCAGCTTCTCTGTCCAATGGAGCCGCACTGAAGATCTTCCCAGTGACAGGGTCAATTTTAAGCCAACCTCTCCTGTCGTCTCTCAGTGAATAACTTCATAAGATGAGAAGAGCAAAAGAAAGCCCACATTACTTTATGTGAAAACATGAAGGTAGTCTATGCATAACTATGCTATTATGTCAACACTACCCCTTGCATAATATTCATGGCATATTTAAAAGATCATTATTTAACATTATTAATACTCTTATTTGCATACCATCTATATTCAAAACAAGGTTTTGCTCATCTTTACAAAGTGGTAACTCTACTTCTTTTATTAGAAAAGGTATAGTCACTAACTGTGGGGTGGGGGAATGTTTAACCTTTCTGGCAATCAAAGAATTCCAATGAAAACAATCTGGAAGTACCTATTAAAACTGACTAGCAAACCACCCTTCTAAGAAAACTTGAACACCCAGTGGTGGAGGCATTGTGTGAACGGGTGGATACTCAGAGGCTGCTGGTAGCCTGGTGAATGCTCATTCAATAAACATCTGTTGAGTGCTTAGCAAATACCAGGCGGTGGACCAAGACAGGAGATTACAAAAAAGGGTTCTTAGGCTGGTAGAGGAGACAGACCCAGAGACAGATACTTCCAAAAAATGTGGTAAAGACAATAGGAGGGGCCCAATGGAATCCCAGAGAAGTTCATGAGACTCAAAGCTGTCTTTCTGAAGAAGTAGATGTTAACTGAGGTAAGAAAAAGGAGGTGGCTTTAGAAGAGATTGCACAAGCTCACACAGAAAGGCCAAGGAATAGGTCTTATCTTTTCCTTGATCTATCTGAGAAATTTTCTTAAGTGACTTTGTTTCCCCACTCATAAACTCAAACTTTTATTCACTTGTTTTTGATTAATGACTTTTATTTTTTTTCCTTTTTATTGAATTTATTGGAGTGATATACGAGTCAACAAAATCTACAGGTTTCAGGTACACACTTCTGCAACGCATCATCTGTACACTGTACTGTGTGCTCACCACTCCAAGTCAAGTCTCTGTCCATCACCATTTATGCCCCCCTTACCCTCCTCTACCTCCCTCCACTCCCCGCTGGCAATCACCACACTGTTGTCCATGCCCATGAGCACTGATTTTTCTAAAAAAAAATTTAAATAGATTTTTAGAGAGTGAGAGGAAAGGAGAGAGAGAGAGAGAGAGAGAAACATTGATTGTTGTTCCACTCATTTATACTTATTTATGCACTCATTGGTGGATTCTTGTATGTGCCTGACCTGGGATCAAAGCCACAACCTTGGCATATCGGGATGATGCTCTAACTAACTAAGCTTCCTGGCTAGGGCAAGACTAGTAATTTTTATAGCATTTTCATGAAGGAAGCAGAAGTATATGTTAAACAATAAATGTCTGTAAAATTATAAACACATCAGAATTTGTGAGTCTTATGTATGGAGTATATCTCTGCTAAACCAAACCATATAGCTCCTCACTGGTCTTTCCCTCTTTATAAAACTAGAGAAGGGGTAAACTAGAAGAGTAAAACCATAGGTGATAACTTTACCTTTTGACAGTCAGAAAAAGGTCTTAGAATTGATTCCAAGTGCCTAAATGGCAGGTCTTTGGGAGGCAAGACTTCCCACAAATGTTTAAAGAAACTTAAGGAATTGTCATCATAGCCACATGCATTGGTTTATGTCATGCTGGGATATTTGCCATATCTTAGACAGTAGGGCTATTATGCAATAGAAGCAAAAGATCTGGGCTCAAGTCCTGTCTATGTGCTCATTAACTATGCAGCCTTACAGAGGTTAAAGAGGTTATAGATACAGATGGCGATATACGCACACAAACATATATTTCTTGGGCAAATCAATTATCACTGTACATTTTTAAGGCAAATCTGCATGAATCCTATTACACTGAAAAATGATTAAGAATTGCTAAGATGGAAAGATGTATACATTTGTTTAACCCCCTCAGCCTGGGCACAAGCCTCCCCAGGGGTATGCCATAGAATGAGTCTCATTGCCCCACACCTGCTCTCCAGGGGGCTAAGGAACCTATACACTCTACACCCAGAAGATTCCCTTAAACTTGTCAGGTGGCTGAGTCTTTCCAGTCGGGCTTTTGCTTCATTCTCTCTATCTAGATCTCCAGTCTGCTTTAGGGGCCGGGCTGGAACCCTTCCCCAAACCCGAGCCTTTGGGACTGGTTTAGACACAGGACCTGGGTTTGGGCCACCCTGTTATTAGATCTCCATCTCCTGAACTTACCAGCTCTCAGTGGGACTACAGTGAGTGGCCAGATGGAACTTGACATGCTTCCCACTTGCCTGAGACTGTGTTTCCCTCCCTCTTCTCCCGGGGAACTGACCCCTTCAGGAACCAAGGTCAAGTGCACCATGTGTACTGGATATGGCTTCAGATCGCTGGCTGCTCCTTTAGGAGAGAGCCTTGGAGTTAGGCCAGCTCCTCTGCCCCTCCCAGCCCTTCTTCTCTCCCAGTGGCCTTGGTCACAGCACAGATCAGACTGCCAGCCCTGCTCTCTACCTTATATCCAGACCTTCCGGATCCTTGGCAGTCACATTGCCCACTTGAGTGCCTTTAGCCACATCTTCACTGACTTTTGCTTGGAATACGTGTTGAGAAAATTGAGGTGCTTCATTCACATCGGTCACAAAAAGAGTGAATGTGGCAGAAGAGCTGGCGTTGTACTGTACACCATGCACCAGGGGCTCAGGATTCTCTGCTTGGAACACAATGTTGTGGGTGTCTGTTGTTTCAAAATCAAGAGGCTGTGTAGGGAAAAAAAACAGGGAAAATTAATTTGAAAATAACTAGCTCCCTTAAAATATCCATGCCCTACTCTCCTAGAGTAAAAACTCTTACAGAGCAGCAAGTCTCAAGTCAGTGCCAGCAAACACCTACAGCTCCGAATGATAACAGAGCTACGAGAAAGTCTGTGCTGCAGGATTTACCAGCACTTTTACTGTGCTGATATGCATTAAGGCTCTCCTAGGACAGCCAATCAATGCGCACTCCTCAAATTTATTTTACCCTGGGACAGTTCATTCATTCATTCAGCAGAAACTTATTGATTCGCTCAAGCAAATTCCCAGAAGACAGTGTAGGAAATGCTTAGATAGAGATTTCCATATTATATGGAGAATGATTTTCCAAGAACCTCAGGATCCAAGCCCCAAAATAAAAGTCCTTAAACTCAGGGAGGCTGAGAGAGGTCAGAAAAGAGGATTGAGTACATAGTTGACCTGCTCTTGTTCCAGGTCATTCCAGATAGGGCCAGAAATGAAAAATCAAGAAACCAATTTTGGTTTAGTATGGGGAAGAATGTAAGAGTCAGGACTACCCAGGAAAGAAAGAGTTGCTTCCAAAACAATAGGTTCTCAACTCTGGAAGTTCTTCGAGAATGGGCTTAAACAACATGTGACAGGCTAGCATGGAAAGGACTTAAATATCATTTAAGCAATTGGCTCTATGTGTCTTTTAAGGATACTCTCAAGGCACAGAGTCCATGATTCTGTGAGGAAAATCCCTAGAAACCAAAATCTAAATATTATGTGCATATGTGAATTTTTTTCTAGGGAGAGGATACGTAGATTTGTCAGTCTCAGTGGTATGCAGTACCTGAAAAAGATGAAGGAACCAAAGCAAAGCCCAAAATGTACATTATAGATTATAGAACCTGCACTATTTTATTCACTCTTCCATGCCCGGAGGACACAGGACCTCTTGGAGAGCTGTCAGTCTTTTAACTTTAGTTTGTATCTATTTATAGCATTGGTTAAACAGAAATGGTAGTAACCGTTTGTGAAGAGAAAAACTCATGGAGGGTTCAACACATGATGGCATTAGCTCAACCTGCTCTTCCTTAACATCTGAAAAAAATTCTCCTCCAGTCAGAAGTTGGCTCAATGCTGTCTCTTAAGATCAGCTCCCCTGACCCCCACCCTCCATCCCCAAATGGATGAGTTCCACACCCTCTGCTGTCTCATAGTACTTGTCTCGGGATTCTAGTTGTTTCATGATCTGTTTTAGATTCTTACTGACCATAAGCTCTCTGAGGGGAGGAATTGTGTTATATTCATCACTACTTTTCATCTCTTCCTTGACATGCAGTACCCATATCAGCCAGGAAACATACAGATGAGAAGATGTTGGTCCTCCCTGAGCCCTTGAGGGCTCCAGAGGAAAGGAGTCCAGATGAGATCTCTGCCTTCCAGAGACCCCTCTCCCCTATGCACACACACACAACATACAACCCAATTTCTAGTTCAATAGAAAGATTGCTCATATGGAAGAGAAAGAATTATACATGAAGATACAAAGTCATTTGAGATAGAAAGTAAGAAGCAATTGACAGAATATAAATACAGAGCATATATAACGTTGTAAGCCCACTGAGATGTGAAAAGAGAGAGCTTGTTCACAGAGATAAACACCCAGTGTCTGCAGGGTATGGCCCCACAATAACCTCTTGGTCACTACCACATGGGTCTGATAGGGCTCCTCACTTCCGGGCAGGGGTGGGGGATGGGAAACTAGAGCTTCCACTCCCAGAGACCCACTCCTCATCTCAGGGATGAAGGCAGAGGCATCAAAGTGAGAAATCTGGCAGATGGAACTGAAAGGCAGCAGCCCTTCGAAGCCCAGGAGGAGGACAAAGGCCAAGTGCTCTGTTCCTTGCTGGTCCAGCCACGCCCAGGCTCAGGCAGGCAGCATAGTTATCTGAGTGCTCAGGCAGAGGGGACACATCTCCTCCTCGACACCAAACAGTCCCAAGTCTCTTCCCTGGGGTTTTCCCATCCTGTCACTGTGGCCCCCAGAGGTGAGGGATAAAGAAATGAGACAGTATGTCTACAACTGAGAAGTAGCCTGTGTCACCAGAACACGTGAGGCTGAGAGTAGAAAGAGGTAATGGAAAGGACCACGTACATCAAGCTGAAGAGCTGAGAATTTATACTTGAGGAGCAGAGAGAGGTGTTAAGCACCACACTGACAAAGTCAGATTAGTGTTTTAGAAAGATAACTCTGGGAGCAGCCACGTGAGGGATGGCTTTAAGGTGACCCGGACCCAGACAGGGAGATCAGTTAGGAAAGGGGTCAGCTCCCCTTAAACACTTATTACAGGGAAGAACGACTGAAAAAAGGAGCAGCCAGCCATTGATCACTCTGCTTAGCTTTCACACCAGGAAAAAACCCTGAGCCAACTCTTCCAGGGAAAAAACTAGAACTGAAAGATACTAAATTAGCTCATGATAAGCAACAGAGCTTAATCAAGGAAAAGATTTGTCAAACCGTGTGTATCATCTTTCATAACACAGGGGTGTGCCTTCAGAGCCAAGTCAAGAGACCCATCATGCCTCTTGGGGAGGCCTCAGGTCCTGTCTGGGAGACACAGTCATCAAATAAGCTCAACAAATATGCTCATGCTGCAGTTCCTCTTCTGCACAATTGCTTGAAAGGTCAAGCTTAGTGATTTAGATTCAGCCTGAAGGCAGAGGTAGAAGTTGCAGTGGGAGATATTTAACATTTTTACCAATGATCGGTGATGAGAAAAAAGTGTATGCATTAGTTTTCCAGATGACACCAGGCTGGTTAAAAAATAGGCCATGTACTGAGAATTCAAAACAACCATTTATAATGGAGAACTGGCAAAATCTGCATTAAAAAAAAACTAAAGCTAAAACAAACCCCAAATTTTAAGAAAGGGAGTCCCAGCAGAGTTGTTGATGAGCTGGCAAGCCTCAAAGAAACAGTATTTCTGCTCCTGACACTCACTACGCCTCAAGAGTATCTTGATCTACCACACGCCAGGCCGGAGCTTTGGGCAGCAGTCAATACTGAGTAGGACAGCATTTCTAAACCTTGTTTAATCCTAAGCATCTCTTGATGCATGTGAATTAATAGAAAGCACATATATTGGTCTCTGCCTCCAGTCCCTGGCACAGAAGCTCCTAAAACCCTTGCAATCCCTCAGTGATGAGAACACTAAGAACATCTTTTGTTCTAATATTTGGTCTTTGACCTCAGTTCCTGAGACTGAGGTCCTAAATGCCTTGGGATTCCCTGAGTAGTAGGAATGTCTTTTGTTCTAATAAGGCAAGTCTTAATTAGCTCCTAGATGGGGCTGGTCACCAGAAAGACCAAGCCGGGATTAGAAGCTTGGAACTTTCAGCCCCATCCCACCATCCCCTCCCTGGGTGAGGGGAAGAGAAGCTATAGATTGAGTTGATAATCAATCCTGACTACATGGTGAAGCCTCCATAAAAATCCCCCAAGTATGGGGTTCAGAGAGCCTCTGGGTTGGTGAGCACATCCACATGCTGGGAGACTGGTACACCCCAACTCCATAGGGAGAGAAGTTCCTGCTCTCAGGGCCATCGCAGACCTTGTCCTTGGTATATCTTTACCAGGCTGTTCACCTGTATCCTTTATCATAACCTTTAACATAGAAGAAACTGGTCAATGTTAGTGTTTCTGAGTTCTATGAGCTGTTCTAGCAAATGATGGAACCTGAGGAGGGAGTCATAGGAACCTCTGATTTATAACCAGCCAGTCAGAAGTAAAGGTGACAACCTGGGATTTGCAATTGGCTTCTAAAGTAGGGGCAGTCTTGTGGAACTGAGCCCTTAACCTCCAGGGTCTGTGCTATGTGCACACAGAGAATGTCAGAACTGAGCTGAATTGCAGTGCGTCAGGCTGGTGTTAGAGAATTACTTGATGCGTGGAAAGCCCACCCAGTACGTGTCAGAGTGTAGTGTAGTGTGGGAGTCGTATGAGAGTAAAGGAGAAAAACGAAAGTATTTTCTCTTCCCTTTCTCAGGAGTCTTGTTAAAATCGCTGATTTCCAGGCCCTTCCTGGGAGAGGCTGAGTCAGCACTCCCTAGTGGGTACCCTTTGACTTCTGGATTAGGCAAGTTTGGTCCCCTTGACAAGAAGGGAAAGCACACCTCCCCACAAGTAGAATCCTGGCTTCTGCCCTAGTTCTAATTAATTAGAATTAAGATAATGATGAACATTTAAGTTTACTATCTACTGGGTGCTATGTTAAGAGCAATACATGTATTTCCACATTTAATCCTTCAACATCCTTATGAAGAAGGTGTTACTATTTTACCCATTTTTACAGATGAGAAAACTGAGGCCTGAGAGATTCTGTCATGTGGTCATGGTCACAGAGCAAGTAAGGACAATACTCAGCCTCAATAGAAATCATTTCCTAAAACAAGTTTGGGGTCCAGATTTAAGCTGTGCCAACCCTGGGGGACCTTGCTGTGGGCCTGAACCTCCTCTGCCCCTGAGATTTATTTCTGCTTCTCTTATGATCAGTGTGAAAAGTAAAGGACAGCATAGGCAGAAATGCTTCAGAAAGCAAAACGAGTTACAGTTGAGGTATGGCTGTTTCGGTAAATTTCACGTCCAATTAGCACAGTTGCAATTCAGATGAACAGTTGCTGATAGGCTTGTCAGATTAAGACATGAACTTTCTGGATATGATACCAAAAGCAAAGGCAACAAAAGCAAAAAACACAACAGTGAGACCGCATCGAACTAAAAAAGCACAACAAAGGAAAGAATCAGCAGTGTGAACAGACAACCTACAGAATGGGAAAAATATTTGCAAACCATATTTCTGATAAGGGGTTAATATGCAAAATCCATAAGAAACTCCTACAATGTAACAGCAAAAACAACCTGATTTAAAAATGGGCAAAGGGCTTCAACAGACATTTTTCCAAAGAAGACATACAAGTAGCCAATAGGTACATTAAAAATGTTCAACAGCACTAATCATCAGGAAAATGCAAGTTGAAACCACCTGTTAGGATGGTCATTATAAAAAAATTTTTAAAAAAGAAAAAAACCCAAGTGCTGGTGAGAATATGAGAAACTAGAACCGCTATATACAGTTGGTGGGAATGTGGAATGTTACAGCAGCTATGGAAAACAGCATGAGGTTCCCCCAGAATTAAAATTAGAACTACTCTGTGACCCAGCAACCCCACCCCTGGATATGCGTCCTAGAGAAACGAAAACAGAGTACCTGCACTCTCCTGTTCGTGGCAGCATTATTCACAACAGCCAAAATGTGCACTGACAGACGAATGGATAAATCAAATGTGATATACACATACAATGGAAAAATATGCAGCCTTATGAAGAAGGCTTTTTAAAAGCCTTAAAAAAGGAGAAATCTTGTCATATATGGAAAAACCTTGAAGACATTATATTAAGTAAAATAAGCCAATCATTCATGGATAACAATGTAGTGATTGATGGGTGGAGTATAAGGGGACTAAATAGTAATGGAAAAAAATACATAAAGATTAAATAAATTAAAACTTAAAAGAAAAAAGCCAGTCAGAGAAGGACAAATATTGTCTGGTTCCTTTATATGAGGTGCCTAGAACAGCCAAATGTATAGAAAGGAAAGCAGAAGGGTAGCTGCCAGGAGCTGTAGACAGAGGGAAATGGGGAGGTGCTTGTTCAAAGGCACAGAGTTTTATTTATGCAAGATAAAAGAGGTCTAGAGATCCGGTACGCAACCAGGTACAGAGAGTTAACAATATTGTACTGTACACTCTAAAATTTAGGCGGTAGATTTCATGTTATGTTTTTTACACGATTTTAAAAAGTGTAGTTTAAAAACTTAAAATGATTAACATGCTGGTTCAGACTCAATGGTAGTCCTCTGATAGCTAAATAAATAGGGAATTTATTTAAAACACCAAAAAAAACCCACAAAAACCCAATAGAAATACATATGTCTGTCATAGTAAGTACATATATATCCTAGGGATAGTTTATGTACCCTAATTCAAACCTCAGGGGCGGTTGTTGCTTTGCATGTGAAAGATCCGAATCAGAGATCCACCCCACAGGTCTGGAGTTAGCTCTCTCTGAAGCAGCACTAGAGAGTTTGTTAATCAGTAAAGTGGTCTTCCAAAGAGATTTTGTGATATTAGGGTATTCAAGACATGCAGCTTGGTACACAGAGTATATCTCTCAGTCACCACATGAACATGAGTGTAAGCGTCTGACTAGTCCAGCAGCTCACACCCTCCAGAGTCCCAGGAGGCCTGTCCTGTCTCAGATCACCTTTCCCCAGCATGCTGTTACCACAGTGCCCGAGGGACCAAGAGCAGGACTTCACTAGCCTAAAGTACAAGCTGGATGATTGCGTTTTTGTGACTGCTTGTTAACAATTGTAATAATTGAAAGAATTCAGTTATTTAGTCAATCAACATTTATTAACCCTCCACCACATGCCAGACACTTGGAATACAACCACAAACAAAATAAGGGTGCAACAAAGATTTTGGTCCAAGTCCTGCTCTGTTGAAACGTACACACTCCAGGTTGTGGGGGTGGATACTCACAGCTCCCATTGACCACAAATCACTGGAGTTACCCTCATGCCTCTAAAGGTGCCCATTAGCCACAACTGGTCAAGTTAAGTTGATTCACAACAAGCCGCCGTGAAAAAATTGGGAATCATTCAAACGGAGTTGGCCAGGCCTCCATCCTCTCATAGTCCCCTAGAGAGCTCTGGTTCCGGGGGAGGATGGGAGATACGCTGCCTGGAGGTCTGCTGCAAACTCTAAAGAACGCCCTTTCCTTTATCCTTTCTTCTTTGGTTCTTTTCCTCTATGCAGAGAGCGTGAATCAAAGGGGAAGTTGTAACGGCACCTTTTCCAACTGTCAGACTGACAGAGAATGCTAACAGTTTGAGTTGGTCCACACACAAACCTCCTGCTAAAACTCAGTGAGGCCTGTGGTCAGAGGTAATAATGGGATCAGAGTTCTGACACGGCCCCGGGGATTGGATTCTATCCATTTCTGTGACATTATTCTGTTCTGTCTTTACTTCAGCTTTCTTTTATTCTGGTTCAAAACTTTTCTCAAGCCCTGGCCAGTTTGGCTCAGTTGGTTGGACTGTCGTCCTGCAAATCAGAAGGTCAGGGGTTTGACCCCTGGTCAGGGTACATATGAGAAGGCAACCAATGGATGTTTCTCTCTCACATCAATGTTTCTTTCATTCTGTCTCTGCCTCTGTCTCTCTCTCTCCCTCCCTCTCTTTTTAAAAGCAAAAAAAAAAAAAAAAAAAAAAAGTCCTCGGGTGAGGATAAAACAAAACAAAACCTTTTCTCAAGAGCCTTCTCTTTTTTGCAGCCTCCGGTCCACTACACTGCAAACCTTCGGCATTCAGCTCTGCTTGCAGAGTCTCTTTTGCTGTAAGTCTGACCCCTTTTAATTCTAAATATGTTGCATGACACTGAGTGCTGCTTCCTACTGAGTCATCTGGTAAACCATTTAACGCTCTAAAGCAGGGGTGCCCAACCTCCGGCCCATGAGCCACATGCAGCCCAGGATGGCAATGGATGCAGCCCAACACAAAATCATAAAGTTACTTAAAACATGAGATTTTTTTTGTGATCACATGTCACAATGTATTTAATGCATGGCCCAAGACAACTCTTCTTCTAGTGGGGCCCAGAGATACCAAAAGGTTGGACACCCCTGTGTAAAGCATAAATGAGGCAGCCACAGAGAAAAGGGTCAAGATTTAGATGTACCCAGTGGGGGGTGGAAATAGATTAGGGGAGGAATGGGAAGGTCCCGTACAAGGCAGGAGATACTATGGTATGCAAGGAGGACTCTGGCTCCAGTCTGCCTGCTCCTTACAGAGGGAGAGACAAAGTAAGAGCCGGTGGGTTTAGCAATACCATAAAAGATGAAAGTAAGGGGTGGGCAGAGAAGAAAGGATAAAACGATAAACTGTCTTTTAAACCTTGAAAGTATATCTACCAATTTCTAGTCATTTTGAAAGAGGAATCTATGACTGGCACTTTAGAATAAAAGGTCTACAGCCTAAATGGCTCATAGGGGTCATCCAATCTAACACCTTACATTTGCAAAGGGAGAAGGAACACCCTCAGCACACCCACCCACCCAGATTTAGCAAATAAAAATATGGAACACCTCGTTAAATTTGAATTCTGGATAAACAACAAATAATTTTTTAGTATAAGTATAACACTGGGGAGTTATAACCCACCATTCTTTTGACATTGTTTCCATAAATGCTGGCTCTGACTAATATGTGGCTTTTAGATAAGCAGCATGCTTGTCTAAGAATCCTAGGAACTAACTTCAAAAGATACAGGCTCTGACCTTCAGGCATCCGAGCTCGGGTAGATTTGCTGATTTTTAAGCGTGGAGTCAGGATGATGTGAAGCCAGGATGATGCACACTGGGCATCACTTGCCTTATTGGAATGGACTGCACTCATCTGCACATAGAGAACTTTTCAAGCTCCTCCCCTCGATGTCTTTGTTCTTCTTTCCCTCTCCCCTTTTATAAAGCCTCTGCCTGCAGTGAGATGTGAGATGGATGTTGAGACAAGAGTCCCCCATCTTCCCAGGAAGATGGGTTTTGAGACATGAGGCCTCCATCTTCCAGGTGGTTGGCATCTGAATAAACCTCTTTCCTTTACATCAGCACCTGCCTCTCGAGTATTGGCTTTTGAAGCTTCAGGTGGCTGGACCTGCATTTGGTTATATAAATATGTCCCAAATATTACATGAGACATAAATACATATACTAAAAATCATTTATCCTGTGTTTTATGTATTTTATATGGTAAAGGGCAGGCCCAGAATGCCTGGCCTGCTGTCTTTCAGGAGGACAGGAATGACTGAGTACTCCAGGAGTCCATTGCCATGCTAGAGAGGTCACTGCTAATACATCACCTCTGCTTATGGGTCCTTGAAATCCATGAAAAAGACACTGAAATCCAAACAAATTCCATTAAAGGGCCATTTACCTTTTTAATTATGACATATCCAGCGTTGGTCTGGGGATCTGTGTCAACCCCCAGGCGCCCCTCATTGTCTCCTTGTGTAATTCGATATAGGATTTTAGAACTCCCAGTAAAAGGCTCATCAGCATCTGTGGCCTGGATGGTGAGGATGGTGGACCCAATGGCTGTGTCTTCAGAAAGAGTTAGGTTTCCATACTAAGAAGGAAAGCGGGGAAGGAAACAGTGAGAACGTGCATTGTCACAAAGAATTGCCAAAGGGCTAACTTGTCTGTTTAGCTTCAGAGCGGACCAAGTCATAGTTTGCACCGACACTCACCGAGCACACTTTGCCTATTGATAAATATGTTGCCGTTGATTTTGACGTCAGTCATACTCATAGACTGATAGTCACTATACCAAGAAACACAACATCTCAAAGAGCTGCTGGTAGGATTCTAAAACAGGTTTTCCCTCCAACATTCAATATATTTAATAACTGTAATTACTATATTAGTGATAATATCAATACTATATATTGAGTAATTCTCAGGTGACAGGTACTTTATATACATTCTTTTAATTAGTGCATGATCAACCAAGGAATAGTGGTTAAGAGCCTTAACTTTGGAGTCTAACAGCCTTGGTATGAAGCCTATGCTTGCCACTCATCAGCAGGATGACTTGAAGTAAGTTACCAAATGTCTTTAAGTCTCAGTTTCATCTTCTGTCTAATGGAGATAATAATAATAGAACTACTTCATGTTTGCTATGAGGGTTGTGAGATAATGCATGTGAAGCCCCTGTTGCCTGGCACATAGTAAGTACTCAATAAAATAAGCAACAAGCCCTCCTAAGTAGCGATATCATCATCTCCATTCGACAGAGGAGCAAAGGAATGGAGAGGTAAAACTCACCCAAGACCGCACAGAATTGGGATTCATACCCATGTTTGCCTAACTCCAAGGCCCGTGCTCTCAGTCACTGGCTTAGACTGCTTCCCCGCCTCCACTGAAAATCCCTCAGATCATCTCTCTGGGCATCACCATTTTAAAGACGGAGACAGCCAGGGTCCAGGAGGAGACCGCAGCAGTGACGCAGCCCACTCATTCTCCTGAGCCCAGTTTGCACTTCCAAGCTCTGAAATTCCCAAAGCTGGATTCTCACCTTCAATTTAAAACCACTGTCTACAGGTAATACAGGAAACTCCCAATACAAGGAAGGGAACACAGAGGCTGAAGAGCAAATGGTCCTATCTCCTGCCTGCCTTGCTTCGCTGCCTGATACACACACAAGCCCTGTCCAGTCTCACCTCTCGCTGCCCTGAACTCTATCATAAACTAATTCCCCTTCCTCGTCACAGCCTTGTCCCTATTTTGATTTATGAACATCATCACAGGGCTCTGGGCTGCCTCATAACTGACTTCAAACAGACTAGTCAAATGGGCTTCTCTCTGCTCCAGAATAAATAAACGGACACATCCTTTTAAGGGGAGCAATGATAAAACCACCCCTGAGTTTGAAGTCCACTTTGACAATAAGTAAACAGTTTCCTTGATGTCCTCAACTGATCCTGTTTCTCCTGCTTTTTCTGCCCAGTGTCCCTAATTCTTACAAATGTCTTCAGTACATATTTCTTTGGCTTGAGCCAGAGATTAGGTTTTTTTCTTCTCCTTTTCTCTTACTCAAATATTGCAAATATTAAACCTTTTACTAGAAATGCTTGTTTGCAACCTAGCTTCAATCCATTTATAGTGCTACCACACACAAAATATATAATGATGAACTGCAAGTAGCAATTCAACTCCTTTCCAATCAGCAGGATTGTGGTAGCAGCTTTCAAGCAGCCCTTGGGATAAATGAGCCGTTGGCAGAAGTTCCCAGATACCATAACAGTGAATGTTGTTATTCCCTCAAGAATTTCACTTAAAACGGTGTCTGAGAGTGTCACCAATGTATTAACTATGGCTACCTGTGAAGTGTTGCATCTCATCTAACTACTGCCTGCCTGTGTCTTTATTCCAGAAGTTGGGATCAAGGAATGTGAACAAAGAAAAGAAAAAGACAACAGGTGACAATTACTCACATCTGATTTTTCAAAGATGGGGATCTCATCATTGATATCGATGATGTTGATCTGCACATGACAGAGGGTCTTGAAATCTGAAAATCAAAGTCATATAACAAACATTTTTCACTGAAAGAACATGCCTTAGAATTAGAAACCTGTGAGGAAAACATCGGCGAGTGAAGTGACAGCCATAGTCACAGTTTTGCTGTTGACATGCAGTTCATGTAGAAACAGGATTCTGCCCCCCACCTGCACCCCTCCAGGGTAAAGCTGGTCACCACCCAGAGGCTGAAGAAAGTCCTGCAACAAGTTTCCTTGGGCTTTCCACTTCCCTCCTCCTGCCCCCTCCAGGGTAAAATTTGTTCCGGAGCAAGACTGTTCATTTTATGTGGAGCAGCTTCTTTTTACTAACTGGTGAAAGTTATGCAGCCTTCAAAGCCCAGAGCCAAACTATCCTTCCAGAAAGCCTTCCCTGAGTACCTCAGCTGGCTCTGTCCTTCTCTGAATATCCCAGCACTTACTGTCCTACATCTCCTCTGCTCCCCATGGTGGGGAGGGTTACGGTGCCTGCTCCCTTTCCTCCAAGTATGGGAGGAAGTGGTACAATCAGTCCCCTTCAAAAGGCCTGACTGCCTGCCTTGCTGGAGGCAAGAGAGGGGCAGAGGTGGCTCATGGAACCCTGGGCAAATGACACTGGCTTTGAAGGATGGGTTTGCTAATTCAAAGACCTAGTCAGACAGCAGTTTCAGCCTGAGTCCAAGATGAGCATGGAGAGTGGGTGGGAATGGGGTGCCCAGGGTAATACCGAGAATAAGAAACAATATGACAGGTTCTTTGTTGGGATCGCCATCATTCTACTGTGACAACCATGACTTATTGTATCACATAAACATTAAGAATCTGGGCGCTGGAATCCCACTGTTCAAATTCTGCCTCTGCCACTTATCAGATGTGTGAGAACTTGATTGTGTCACTCAAGGTTTTTGTGTTGGTTTAGGTATAAAACTTGCATAACAAAAATACTGAGGTTCTTGACATAATGCAAACTGTTAGCATTCCCTAGGCACCAGGCACTATTTTAGTGCTTTACCTTCACTACTCATTTTATCTTCATACTAACTCCGTGATGTAGGTGCTGTTATCATTCTCATTTAATTTACAAATGAGGAAGCCAAGGGATAGAGAAGTTAGGTAACCTGACCAAGGCCACACAACTAATGAGCCACACAGAATTTAAATCCATACGCTCCCTTTGTCCTCTACATGTGCTTCCCAGCCATCTCCCTGCTCTGAGTCTGGGAGGCCCACCTTATGGACTGCATCAGTGGGCGCTCTGGCCCTTTGGGAAACAGGTGCTGCCGACAGGAGCACTAGCAGGCAGTGGGAGGAAGGGCAGGGGGTGAAAGGTCTGGTGGGGTCCCCCGGTGCCGGCAACCTTGTGTATAGTCACAGGCACAGGGCTTGCCTCCTCCAGGAATGCTCCCCTTCCTCAACCCTTCACGCCTTAAGGTGCTTTACACTGCCTGTTGGTTGCCCACAACCCTTACAAATAATTCCTCCTTTAAACTCTTGTGGTTACTCCTTTTGAGGGGGTGTCTCTATTTCCTGCTGGGATCCTAAGGAAAAACTCAGGCAGTCTTACTCCAGAGCTCCTGCTCAGTGCCCTGGGCATGTAAGCTAATTATAATTGAGGTGTAAATAAATGCATGTTGATTAAAGCTGGGGCTAGTCCCTAGAGTACTTGTAGACAATGAGGATGGCCAAAGACTGGGGGGGTCCCAGGTCCTGCATGCACTGGCTGCCTGCTTTGCACAAACCTCATTGGGACTAGCAGGGGACCTCCAGGGTAATAAGCCCTCCCTGATTTTATGTAAAACTATTACAGCCTAGTCTCTAATTTTCTGTAGTGTATACTTGAATGTTTAATTCTATCAACACACACATATATATTTATGTATAAATATATTTTATTATCTGGCCCAAATTTTCTGTAGATGTACTCATGTACATAGACAATATGTTATCTGATTTCCCCTTTATGCCCTTACAGCCTTAAATTGCTTCAAGTCCCCTTGCATTTGTACATGGGATTTCTTTTACCTCTTCCAGAAAGCCTATCCTTTCTCTCCCTCCACTGAGTGACTCATTTCCTTCACACACAACCTTGTACATGTTTCTTGCAATTTATTTATTCATATGTCCATCTCCTCTATCATGAGGACTCCTTGAGGACAGACAATAGGTCTTATTCACAGATGTATCCAATACCTTAAAGGTGCCTCAAATGAGGTAAATGCTCATTAACTATTTGCTGTAAGAATGGGTGGCTTTTGGTGTGAGATTGGTAATTTATCCGGATTTATTATATTCATTATTTTTGCTATATCTCTTAACATAAAGCTATACAAATATTAGATCCCCCAATATTTTCCAAATTACTTTCAAACATCCTATCCTGGGGGCCTGTTAAATCTGTTTTCTTCAGTACTTCAACATCTGTATAAAGGAAAAAAATGTGAAAAACAGTGTGAAATGGTGCCATTTCTTCCACATACCTATATGATCCGTGCCTGCTAGCACTCCTAGCACAATACTTACTGAACTATTTGTTAATCTAAGATTCAATTCTAACTCAGAGAACGCTTCTTAACCTGGGAGTGCATATGCCTCTAAAATAAACCTATCTCTGAATATGTCTATATTTTGTGTCCATGCACTTTTGCTTGAGAATGAGTGCATATTTTTCAGAACGCATAGATTTCATCAGATTCTCAAAGGTTCTTGTGACTCCACACAAATAACCACTGACTTTGACATTGTATAAGGAATAGGGAAGAATGTGTTCTGATATTGTCAAATGGCTAACCAGGTGCTAATAGGAGAAGACAGAACTTCCCAAAAGATGCATTTTCCCTCCACTTTCATATGGCAGAATCCTTTGAGTCCAAAAGGAAGAATTGGGAAATGCCATTATTTTTTTCGTTTATGATTATGGTGGCCATGACAATGTAACTTGCCAACCTCCAACATCAGGGACATTCAGTGATGACAGCCACACTGCTGCACTCTGAAATCCATTGCCACATTTGTACTGAGTCCTTGCTTCCCATGGCTGTCCCCAGCCAGTGACTGCAGGAGGCAGGCATGCTAAGGTAGGCCCATTCCTGAGTATCATGGACTCCTTCAGCATCCAATTTTGGACTCCTCAATGACCTTGTCAAACTTTTCTTGGACTGTTCAGTAGTCGATGACACTTCCATCAGCCTTCCTTCCCTGTCTACTTCTCTCGGGGTCAGGCTTGTATTATAGTCTGACGGTTCTCCCAGCTTTCTCTGTATCTCTCTCCATTTTTTTCTCATAGGCATTTCCCCTAATAAAATCCTTGCACTTTTAATCCCCTTTACCAATACAATAATGCTGCCTGAGCTGTCACTTTGGACCAGCTGCCTCTGTGGTGCACGTGTGGTTCGCATAGGAAGCATCCTTCTGCAATATACCCAGGCATTAGGACAGCCTCACACATCACACCTACAAGGAAAACACATATTTTCACTCTTGACAGCAAATGTGATACTGACCATTGTCGGATACCTCTACTGTCAGGTTGTACTGAGGGGAGTCTTGCTTCTTCAAGGACTGCTTGGCTAACTGGAACACCCCCGTGTATGTCTGGACCAGGAAGAGTCCTTCTTTGGGATACTGAGGGATTTGATCCACAATTCTGTACTGTAAAACGCTGTTGACAGTGTTTGCTTCATCCACGTCGTGGGCGGTAAGAGTCCCAATATCGCTAACTGTGAAGAAGGAAAGAAAGACATTTATCCATTGCAGGCGCTATTTAAGTAAAAATGGTTCCACTGGATAAGCAGGTTCCTAGAAAGCTCTGTAAATAACTTTGAACAGCTGACTCAAGTTCTTAGATTTATTTTGGTTCTTCTAACCCTCTCCACGGTACAGTGTATTCAGTAGTATATTAGCTTGATGTGGTTGCCATTGCAAAGTACCACAGACTGGGCAGCTTGACAACAGAAATTTATTTTCTCACAGTTTCTGGAAGCTGCATGTCTGAGATCAAGGTGTCGGCAAGGCTGGTTTCTTCTGAGACCTCTCCTTGGCTTATGCATAGCTGTCAGATCCATGTGTCTTCACATGGCCATTCCTCTACATGTCTGTGTCCAGATTTTCTCTTCTTGGAAGAACACATTAGTGATGAAGTCAGAGTGTTGTATTCTATGGAATGTCTATTCTACATATGTAGGGCAAAAGAGGCACAAAACAATGCCCCTGCCCTTTGGGAAGCTTATGGTCTAGCTCAGTAAAATACTAAATTTCATATATATATAAATTTCATATATATATGAAATTTAGTGTGTGTGTATATAGTATATATAGTATATAGTATGTATATAGTATATAGTATATATATGAAATTTAGTGTATATATATAAATAATACTAAAATATATTTCTATTTTTTCTCTTCTTTGATGTCTTATATTAGCCAGAATCTGTGGGACTTACGTCCCAAGACTTAGGAATACCAACATTAATTCATATTAGATTAAGACCCACACTAATGACATCAGTTTAACTTTATTTCTTTAAAGACCCTCTCTCTAAATAATAGTCAGCTTCTGAGTTACTGGGCATTAGGATTTTACCATTTGAATCTGGGGGAGGGGGTCAAAATTCAGCCCATAACAAATAGTGTCCCACAAAAATTTAGGCTCACTCAAAACACGGATGTGACTATATTTGATAGGATCTTTGCAGATGTAAATATTAAGGATCTTATCCTTTATCATTATCGTGGATTTAGAGTGGGCCTTAAATCTAGAGAGATTGGTGTTTTTATGAGAAGACACAAAGATGCACACCCGCAGAGGAGGAGGCCTTGTGAAGGAGACAGAGGCTAGAGTTCCGCTGCCACACGCAGCCCAGGAATGGCAAGAGCCGCCGGAAGCCAGAAGAGGCACGGAAGAATGCTCCCCTAGCAGGCACTCTAATTTCAGACTTTGGCCTCCAGAATGTGAGGGAACAAATTTCTGTTGTTGTAAACTACTGACTTTGTGGTACTTTCTTTGTTACAACCATCCTTGGATGCTAATGTACACGGCAAATGGTGTAACTAAAGAAAGGCCCATTGTGGTCACTTCCCAGCAACTTTACAGAACAATTGCAGAGACTGACTCCACCCCAGAGATAACACGGGGCAAAGGGCAGGCATGCATCCTCTCTGCCTTGCTGCTGTTTATGGCCCTCTATAATTATTCTTGTGGGTGTTTCAGCCCAGGGAGTTCCCAAAGTCGGAGGCTATGACTTAGTACCTCACCCAGCTCTGTGTGAGGTCTGATAGGTTCTGGATCATCTTGCTTTGTGAAATGGGAATTGTGGGCTTCTCTACATGCAGCCACAATCCCACTGCGGGACTCAAACTTGAATATATCCCATTCGTGGAGCTGGCTTTACCCCTCTCCTATATCAATTGGCATCTACTGAATTATATGGAAACTTGGAGGATTTTCATTGTGGGGAGAGGGATCTTCCTGTGGCCGTCTGTAATGGACCTGGGCCCATGTAGATGCAGTTGATGGGCCTAGGAAGGGGGCACCATAAGCCACAGAGCAGAGGAAATATGTATTTGGTACAGTAGCAGCTCTATTTCTGACTCCATCACAACCAAGTCACTTTTGTGACAGGCATCTGCCTTGTCAAAAAAAAAAAAGTATGTGTGTGCTGGCATGAAAGAATGTCTCACTAAATTCTGTGACCCTCTGGTGTTGGAGCTGCCCTGCTTTGGACTTTTTGCCAAAACGAGTGAGCATAACACAGAGGGCACTCACTGTGCTTCTCTCACTGCAGAGTGTATCCTTCCTGTCAGAGGAACTATGAGGCTGTTGACATAAGTGACCGGGGAAACTCCAGTAGAAGGCACCACTTGGTGTGAGTATAGTATTTTGTGGATAAGTCAGAAGTGAAAGGAGTGCCATGTCTCCAAATGACAAAGGCCAGGAACAAGCAGGGGCAGGGAGAGTAGTGGTAGTGGCAATGGTGGTCATATAAGCTGCAATTTAAGGACACTAGCCAGGTAGTAACTGAGCCAGAACACTGTACCTGTGCAAGTCTCAAGGTGCACTCAACCCCTATACTATGCTAGACATGGACAATTGATCACTGATCAGATTTACTCCACTTTTTATAAGCCAGAGAGGAGAAACGGATTACAGAGTTATAAGAAAGATGGTGGACTTCCGGCCAACATGGAGGCATAGGTAGACGCACTGTGCCTCCTCGCACAACCAAGATAGGGACAACAAAGATATAGAAACAAAATAACAACCAGATCTGACAGAAAATTGAAGTTTATGGAAGTCGGACAACCAAGGATTTAAAAATAGACACTTTCATCCAGACCGGTAGGAGGGGCGGAGTCTAGCCGGGTGAGGGA
>CM052544.1:95044316-95096162 GCA_028533065.1 Trachops cirrhosus
CAAAGAACTATATGACACATGGACTGAAGTAAAGGGGGGGAATGTGGGTGGGAGAGGGTGTTCAGGGTGGAGGGGAATGAAGGGGGGATAATAGGACAACTGTAATAGCATAATCAATAAAATATATTAAAAAAAAAAGAAAGATGGTTACACAGCTTCGAATAGCTCTCATTTCTTACCTATTCCTTCATTCTCCTGGACCTCAAATACAGTCGCTGTGGATGGACACGTAGGTGGATTATCATTAATGTCTTTAACTTTCACAAAAATTTCCAGTGGCATTGCAAGTGGTTTTCCAAGTTCATCCTTTGCAACTGCAAAGAAAACATACTACGACAGGAAGATCAGAGTTAAGACACGACTCCATCGTTGCCTTGAAAAGGCAGAGAAAATGATTGTTTTAATTCTATTTCATGTGCCCCCTTATTTTCATCTTACTTAGAACTGGGAAATGAGAAAAAAATAAAATGGGTCAGATTTGTGGGGATATTATCATATCTTTGAGAGCAGTAGCGCACTGGGGTCCGAACCCAGTTTAGGAATTTCTGTTACTGTTTTTAAGTAAAATCTTTTCTGCTCTCAGCTCTCCAGGTCGTGAGCACAGGACTTGGTCTTGTCTCCTGTGAAACTCCTCCCAGTTTTACTCACTGAATCCTTTTCTTCTCTGTCCAAGGGCTGAGTCACGTAAATATCTCCTTCCTGGTCAATTGAAAATGGGAATCTTGGCAGCTTCTCCTTTTGAACTAAGGAGTACTGGGCACCTGGCTCATTCCACCGCACCTGCAGGGCCAACGTGAGTCGTGAGGAGAGAGACATCTGCACCCAGAGAACTGGAGAGGGAATAAACAATTTTCTGGTTCTCAGTTTGAAGCTTCTGACAACCTTGTTTATATGTCTGTGGTTTCTTATAACTACTGAATTACATATTTTCACTTTCAAACTAAAATAAGCCTTTTGTTCCTATTTTACTAAGCTATGTTGCTCCCCAAAAAGCACGTATGAAATGTTTTTCTTCTCTAAAGCAAATTTTTTGTGTGTGAACCCTCTAAAGACTTTGTGTGGTCACTATTTTGGAAGTCTGACTGTGGAAGCTTCATGTCCGTAAAATATCAATCTAAGAAACAAAATCTACTTTGTAGCTGCCATTGTCCGAGGACTAAGCCATGACATATGATGAGCTTCGAGAACTCACCAATGAAGATAAGAGCAAAGAAGATACTTTAAACTCTTCTCCATGTTAGTATTTCAGTAAGATGAATGATACATAAATAAAGCACATTCCTTTCCTAAATATTTAGTCTTAAAGACTTCAGGGATTAACAATAACTGCCAACTCCTTGTGCTGTTCTGTAAGCAATGTGGCAAAATAAATAAAACCAATACTAAGTCCACTCTACTTTCTACAAACAGTTTGGTCTTTCTAATATTCTAATAATAACACTTGTTGAGGGTTTACCAAATGCCACACCCAATTCTAAACACTTTTATCTATTATCTCATTAAATGCTCAAAAGCCCTATGATGTAGACACTATCATTATCCCCATTCTACAAATGAGGAAACCAGGGCACAAAAAGCTTGTTTGAAATTGCCACACTAAACTACCCTCTAAGACCAGCCTGGGAAGGGTATCAAGAGAGCATCATTGTCTCATACCAGTTATTTAAGCACTACTCTCTATCCAAGCCAAAAACCATGTTCCTGGGTCTAAGTGAGTGCACCTTCGGCCCTAAAAACTCAGTCTGAGTTCTCCTCTCCTGAGCTGTCCTCCTCCACTCTTCTTCCTGCGTTTCCAGACACCCAAACCATTTTCCCCAGGCCTAGGTATTGGAGGTGGCACCCCAGAATTTCTTTTCTTTGACAGGCCCGAGAGCAAGCAAGCATATTCTTTCTTTTTAGCATTTACAAATCCTTTTGGGGATGACCTAAATAATAAACAGGAAGACTGTAGTAAAGGCTTCAAATCTGCACTTGTCATGGTAGTGAGGGCTGACACAACTTCTCCACTGGCAAAGCAGAATAACTGTTGCTTTTATTCTCTTTTTCCCTAATGGTAAAGTTCATTAATTCAACATTCAAAAGATAAAAATTCTTTTAGGTTATACAATAGATATGGGGTGGGTCATTCCAGGGTCCCTTAAAACCAACGGTGTTATTTACAAACAATCGTAGAGGAACCACAGACTGGGACTTACTCATAACATTAATACCTGTTATCCACTTTCATAGACACGACCTCTTAGTTAATCTCCACAACAGTCCTTAGAGGTGTTATAATCTCCATTTTACTATTGAGAGGTTGGGGTGCAGAATAGTTAAATGACTTATTCTATGATCAATCATTAAAGTAATGGAGCAAGGACGTGGTTTTGGTCATCTGCTTCCAAATCCAGTGCTCCCTCACTAGCCCACAGCTTTCAAGTTAAGGAGCCTTCTGATCTTCCAGAAAAGATCAGATCTGGGTGGAGCTCAGAGTGTATTTACAAGAGCTCAGGGAGGAGGTGAGAGCACCAGCCTCAGAGGTGGGAAGGCGGAGATTGTGAATGGAGAGCAGAGGCACACAGAGGAGATGGAGTTGGTGGAGGCTATCTACTCAACTCTTACTCTTAGCCAGTTCTGTCTGTGTCCCTCAGACTATGATGAGATGAGTCTTCTGGAAAGGGATTCTTCCCACAAGAATAAGAATATGTGTACATGATGTGTACACCATATGCAACCCACTCTAGTGCAGCCATATTCCATACTACTGACAGGGAACAGCAAACATTGGTTGTATCTAGGGAATCTTGAATCGTGGACAAAGTTCTCTTTTTTAAAGACACACACACACACACACACAATTTGGTGAAGCCCAGAGTTTATCCATGATGATAAACTCTAGCGACTTGGAGCCAGAGACTTTGTCCATTTAGTTTGCTTTATAATTATGCTGTGTAAAAATGTATACAATAAATGTATCTGTGAAGACCATGAGGGTGAGCTCCTACAAAGTGAGGCCATTTATCTAGTGGGCTCTAGGCATTCCTTAGGCACTACCTGAGTGATTTTGATGGGGTGAGGATCCGTCGAGTTTTCTACAATCTCGACAGGTGCTGGTCCTTTCCAAATATTCTCCTTCACTGTAATAACCACAGGTACACTGTCACTGAAGGAATTTCCAATCTGATCTCCCATGTCCTTCACAGAGACCACCAGATTATAGGAAGGATTCCTACTGGGATCCAATTCCTTAGATCCTATGGAAAATAGAACAGAAAAGAAAATGCCTCTGAAGCTGACACAGATCTAGGTCCCTTTTTTGACTCAATCAGTCCTATGAGGGCATCACCTGACTTACCTTCACGGGTAAGTGATATTCCCCCTGTTTTGTTGTTTATCTGAAAGTACATGACCTCGTTGACCTTGGGAAGCTGCATGACAATCTGATAAGTAAGTTGGCCGTTAGGAGTGGCTGGATCATCCAGGTCTGTAGCATTAACATACATAAAAGGCTTTCCTATTTAACAAAACATACCCAGAAAAAAAAAGATATTAATTGAAACCCAAACCAACCATAGCCACTTTGGTCTTCTAAGAGCCAGAGGCAGAATGGGGAAAATGCCATAATTCATATCGGTGGGGAAAATAAATCTTTATTCTGCTTCCTTCCCCTAGGATGGGGTTTCTCAAAGTATGGACCAGGGACTTCTAGGGATCTCTGAGACTGTTTTTAGGGTCAATTGAGTCTAAACTCATATACATGTTAAAAAAATCCACTCAAAGCTATAGTTCAATGGATTTCAGTGTAAAGGAGTACCAAAAAAGGCGGGGTGGGGTGGGGCATTGATGTGGTTCCAGATTCCATATTGTAACCAGCCTTTAAGAAACTACCACTTGCTGTAGTTTAGGTATAGTATCAAAGAATATCCCTAGTTATCTGAAAATGCAATAACAATACTCCTCCCTTTTCCAACTACATGTCTGTGTGGGGCCAGTTTTCCTTCGCATGCTTCAACCAAAACAGCATATGGCAGCGCAAGTGCAGAAACAGACATGAGAATCCAACGGTTTTCAACGAATTCAGACAGTAAAGAGATTTGCAAAGATTCAAACAATGCCATTATAATTCTTAATAATTCTTTTTGTTTTTAAAATATAGATTTTATTAAAATGTTTATTATTCTAAATTAATAAATATTTTAAGCCTCTCAGCTTTATTTTCTAATATGGTAAGTATTGGTAGATATAACCAATGCTGTACTGGAGCCAGTTTGTGAAAGCCAGTTGTTGAATTTTCAGAAGTTTGGTGAGCCAATTATTAACACCATTGGTAACTTGAAATAGGTCATGGTAGGAATGTTTTTACCACAGAAATTAGAAAATGCTACAAGCAGGGCAAACCTGCTTTTCTCTGGGAAAACCCCAGAGAGACAGCTGTTATACATTTATCAGCATCCCTCTGACTGTAACCCACATAACACTACTGGATATATCCAAAAGTTCATTGGAGTCCTTAATAATTTTTTTTTAATTTAGCCCCTGGCTGTATTTTACTTTTTACTTAATTTTTACTGTATTTTTTCCCATTGTGTTTATCCTCCTTACACCTCCCTCCCCACCCCGCAATCACCACACCACTGTCCATGCCTGTGAGTCCTTTTTCCTTTTTGCTCAATCCCTCCACCCACTAACCTCTACCTCCACGCATAGCTATCAACCTGCTCTCTATCTATGAGTCTGTCTCTATTTTGTTTGTTAGGGAAAGACAAGAGCCCTGAGACTAAAGAGTTTGAGAACAACTACTCTAGAAGATTCCAGTGATGAAGAGAGAAAGGGGAAGACATGGAAGATTCTTGGTTAGCAGAGCTTGTTAGAGAGTCTTTGGCATGAAATTTCAGGGACAGCGACAGTGAAATTTCTCTACACAATAAAGTGGAAAGAATACTTTTCCTGAGTTATTGGAAGCGGGCATTAAAGATTGAGAGATAAGATTCAGTAGTAAAGGGAAACTGACAGTGAGTTGATGGAAATGGGCAAGAGTCTTAAGTCTAATATTCATGTTTACTTTGTGCACTGTTATAATGTTATAATGTAATGCTTCTTCAACTGCTCAAATCTTTAGCAAGGCCTGTGGCATAAACCTATGCTTTGGTGAGAGGCTTTTGTGGAAGTAAAGGGTAGGAACATAGCAAATGGATAAGTCATAGCTAGGTTTGGAAGTAAGAGAAGAAAAAGAAATGGGAGCCAATAATGACCATGTCAATGTGAGATTCCTGGGAGGATGTGGGAAAGTGAGCTCACCTTTCCAGAGTATTTTAAAATGTATAGAGCTCTAAAGTATTCTAAAGCTCACCCTAGAATCAAGGTTCTCACCAAGGGGTCATCTCCCCCTACCCCACCCTAGGAACATACAATGTCTGAAGACATTTTGTTGTTGCAACTTAGGAGTAGGTGTTGCTATTGGCATCTGGTGAGTAGATGTCAGGGATGCTGCTAAACATCCTACAATGCATATAACAGCACCTGACCAAAATAAATAAATAAATATCAAGCCCAACATCTCAATGAAGCCAGGGTTGAGAAGCCATGCTCTAGAGTAATAGGGATAATACAACAACTCCCAGAGTATTTAGACACTCTGCCAAATTTAAATAAGTTAGGGTGCTTAATGAATGATAGCTGCAGCTGTTAGCCACACAAATCTGCCCCTTCTGCCTCATACCCTTCTGTCTTTCCATAAATGCTTCCAGGCTCCTGCCTGTTACCTGGGCGAGAATTCTGTCTTACTGAGCCTTCATATTTTGACTGGAGAAACGTGGGTCGATTGTCGTTGATATCCTTCACTTCTATTGTGATGGGAACTGGGCCTTCCACTGTAGCTCCTTTAGCATCCAGGGCTGAGACCTGATGCAGAAAGGGTAAGGAAACTCCCTTGGTGAATTTGGACTCCATATTACACAACAAAAGTCATTTGAGGGAAATCAGAGTTCAAAGAACCACTACCTGGGAAGTGTAGGGGAGAAACATACCCATAAAAGCCCAAACTGGGAGCTGCTAAAACAGGGGCCCTCTTCATTAAACCTGAATTATCATGACTGTTTTTCCAGTGGTGGGGTATGATGGACACTGGACACGATTCTTTTCTAAATAGCTAGAGTCAGTGAAATAAGAACACTTTGAACCTGAGGCTACAGAAGCTCCATGTCCTCTTACAGAAGCATTTTAATGGTTGACCTGCAGATTCAATAGAAGTTACCAGACAGAAAGCTTTTGGCTTGCTCTTTTTTCCCCACAATTAGCTGTCTATCATGCCTGCATATTCAAATAAAAAACATGAAAACTGACCATTGGTTATTTCTGCTTCTTGCAAGGGCCAAAGAAGCTCCATCCCAGCAGTGCTACTGCCTTCTGTGTGGATCCAGAGCCCACACAGCAGACACAGGCAGATACCAGAGAAGTGTCGGCTTGGTTTTGATCCAGGTGCCTGAGTATGTCATACTTGAATAAGTAATGCTATCTGAGGGCCTTGACAATGTAATTTGGGTTGCTGTGATCAAAAAGCCTAAGGAAAAGGAGACCTTTGCCATACCCCTATGTACTTGATAAAAAAAATGGACAAATTAGGTTTGCGAAGCATGCCTTTAATGTTGGGAGGGACCTAACAGGCTTCTGTGCATGGGGTGAAGGTGCCAGTGATACATCCTTTTGACAAAGGTTGATCAGAAAGGTTGGTAGGTGACTTTTTCTGGTCTCAACTCACCTGAAGCTTGTGAACAGCCCTTGTTTCCCTGTCCAGAGCTTTGGTGTGATACAGAAGTCCATCTCGTTGTATCTGAAATATTCCGTCTGTCTCTCCAGTTAGTTTGAAAGTCTCAGCAGGAGGTTGGGCCTTAAACTGGGGAAAAGCAAAAGTTAGATGAGGTTGTAAGAAAAAATAACGTTGCACCATCTGTAGAAAGTCACCAATTTCAGGTAATGTTTTCATTTGTACAATCACTAATTAAGAAGTTATGAGCTTTTAAAGTGACACATTCTAAGTTTGCTTGAACATTAACTAACATTCAAAATACTTTTCCTTCAAGAAACAATGTATGGCATACTTTAATATATTGACAAAAGTTAATGGTTTAAATTGTAACTGGAGCTAGATGAGATTTTTCTGGGAATATCTGAAAGCTATAACATTACTAACTTCTAAGAAATATTTAAAGGGTAGCTTTATGGCTATGATAAAAAAAGATGTCATTTATTACTTCTAAACATTGTGGCAATATTAAGATATTTTTTAATATTAAGGGAAACAATTTAAAAGTGATTGTAACTTCACAAGATTCTATATGACAATCTCTTAATTACTTTTCAGAAGTGAAGAAAATAGCAACTATAGATAAAGCTATAGTACTGTTTTAAATTTTAGAGCTTTTTAAATTTTTATTGTCCAGTTACTTTCAATATTATCTTGTATTGGTTTCAGATGTACAGCCTAGTGGTTAGACAACCATATATTTTACAAAGTGTCCCCCCTAATATTTCCAGTATCCACCTGGCACCATACATAGTTATCACAATATCATGGAAAAGCTATAGCGCTTTGAAGACCACAAGAATAGAATGTTCCCAGAAAATAATGCAGATATATAAGTTGTTCAACCTCAATAATAATTGTTAGTACATTTCATATATATTATTAACAAATTTAAAAATCAATAATAGCCTATGTTTCAGGATGTTATAAAAGATGTAAAGAAACATATATTATTGATGGAAATGTAAATTAGCACAATCCTTTTGGAAATAACTTGAGGCATAAAATAAGGTGTTTGTAGCCCTTGATAGCAAAAACAATTAAACAAATTATACTAACAAAATATTTTTTAAATAGTAAACCACATAGTTGTAGTATAAGTAGACTTATTTATAATACCAGTAAAGTTGACAATGAATAAATGGTGAAAAAGAAAGATGATAAAATTATTATAGTACATAAGTTTGATAGAATTTTCATTAAATTATTTATTCTAAGAATTATGAAGGACCATAAGAAACAATAATATGATGTAAAGTAACAAAAGGAGAATATAAAAATAAATCTAGACTGTGATTATAACACTACTAAAAGTATTCATGTCAGTGGGCAAGAAATGCAACTTTAAAAAACAGTTGATGTGGTAAGTGGATAGGATTATGGGAGAAGAGGATTTCTTGTGCAATTATTTTCTTATTGATATTATGTTGTTTATGTAATAAATATAAGTGTTATTATTTTGCATTTTAAGTAAAAGACCTGTATATAAGTGGGAAATGTGAAGTAAGGATCTGCAAAAAAACTTTCCTTTCATAAAAGCAGTAAAAAACTGGCAAGAAATGTAAATATCAGAACCAAATGCTTGTAAAATCCAAAAAAGTGTTTAAGAAAATTACTACTATTAAGAACTAAGCTTTGTGGTTATTTTCAGTTGTTCTAATTCCATTACCCTTTCTCAAGATATGCAAAAGCCTTGAAAACTACCAGTCTTCCAACCACAATGCCCGGAGGGGGCAAAGGGATTTAGAGTATCCCAAATTCCCCATCCTCAGAAAGCTGGTGTTATCTGGCTTATCTCAAAGTTCCCTGGAAACACTTACTCACAGGACTCCACCCCCACCCCCCACCCTCCGCCAACTCAGAGCTTACTCACTGCAAACAATTTTTTCTCTGGGAAATTTGCCAAAAGTAATCAGCAGCAATTATTTAATATTGAGCTGCCTCAGGCAGTAATAATAGTCGATACAAAGAAGAACCTGTCCCAAAAACTTAAAGGTAAAACCAGGGAATAGGATCTGTCTCAGGCACATTGAAAATCTCCAATATAGGTTTTTCAGCCAGATGGAGTCACAGGTAGAAACATTCGCTCCCTTGCACAACCAAAAGAAGGATAACAACCAATTTGAAACAGAAAACAACCAGAACTGACAGAAAATCAAACTGCATGGAAGTCTGACAACCAAGGACTTAAAGAAACATTCATCCAGACTGGTAGGAGGAGTGGAGGTGGGCAGCCGAGTGAAGGAACACTGTGGTGGACCACACATGCGAGGTGGCAGCTGACGGACCAGGTGGGCTCACATTCATATGTGGATAAGCCAGGAGGAACAACTGGGGAGCAAGACAGACTGAAAAACACAGGGTTTCAGCACAACAAACTAATGATGCAAAACCTCTGGCTGGAAAAATCTGTGGGGAGTATGGTGATGGGAGAAACTCTCAGTCTCACAGGAGAGACCAGTGGAGAGGCCCACAGTGTCCTAAAATGTACACATTCACCCACCTGTGAATAAGCACCTGAAAGGGCACAATCCACTTGTGGGAAGCAGGGGAAGTGATGGAAAGTGGAGTGAGAGCCAAGCAAGTGGCATTGTTCCCTCTCTGAACCATCCCCAACAGACAACACCACAACACAGTGAAGAGGGTTGCCCCACCCTGGTGAATACCTAAGTCTCCGCCCCTTACAACGTAACACTTGTGAGACTGAGAAATATGGCCCAAATGAAAGAACAGATCAAAACCCCAGGAAAAGAACTAAGTGATGAAGAGATAGATAACCTATCAGATGCAGAGTTCAAAACACTGGTAATCATGATGCTCACAGAAATGATTGAATTCAGCCCTGGCTGGTGTAGCTCAGTGGATTGAGAACGGGCCTCTGAACCAAAGGGTTGCCAGTTCCAGTCTCAGTCAGGGCACATGCCTGTGTTGCGGGCCAGGTCCCCAGTAGCGGGTGCATGAGAGGAAACCACACAGTCAGGTTTGTCTCCCTCTCTTTCTCCTTGAGTAGTACATTTGAAAAGGATGGATTTTATGGTATGTGAGCTATATCTCAATACAAAGAGAAAAGAAAAAAAATGACCTATCTCAGATTTGTATCATAGTGTCTTATGATCTGGAAGCCCCTGAGAGTACTAAGCTGGGGCTAGTTGAAAATCTTTAGTGAAAAAAGTTTGTACCTACTTGATTCTTTTTTTCTTTTTTGGAAGATATGTTAATAACCCAAGGATCAGCCTCATGGAGCACTGAGCTTGCTTTGTGTCACCCTTACTCCAGGCAAAAATATTGGGGTGACCAAAAAGTCTATTATGTTTTTTTCTGTACAATGGCTCTAGTAGTGGTTAGTTGTCTTTAACTTCATTCAAAACCATTTTGTTAGGTTGTATTGTGACAGCTGTCGTAACAGCATGGATTTTTAAAAATTCAAAATTGGGCCCTGGCTGTTGTAGCTCAGTGGATTGAGCGTGGGCCTGTGAATCAAAGGGTCACTGGTTTGATTCCTAGTCAGGATACATGCCTGGGTTGTGAGCCAGGTCCCCAGTAGGGGGTGTGTGAGAGGCAACCACACACTGATGTTTCTCTCCCTCTCTCTCTTTTCCTTCCCCTCTCTCTAAAAATAAATTTTAAAAAATCTTTAAAAAATATTCAAAATTGGTAAATTTTTAAGCAGGCATTCCAATATTGAAGATGGAAGAAAATGCAACATTTTGGTATATTATATTTTGTTATTTCAAGAAAGGTAAAAATGCAACTGAAATGCAAAAAAAAAAAAAAAGATTTATGAAGTATATGGAGAAGGTGTTGTGACTGATTGAATGTGTCAAAAGTGGTGTGTGAAGTTTCTTGGTACTATTGATGTTTCAGCCAAATAATTCATCACTGTGTTTGCATTGGAAGATGTTTAGCAGCACCCCTGGCCTCCACCCATTAGAAGTCAATAGTGGGAGATAGCTGACATACTCAAAATATCCAAATCAATAAAGTTATTGATGAAAACAAAAAAAATGTATCTTTTAGTTTACAGAAAAAACCTAACAGACTTTTTGGCCAACCCAATATTTCAAGTGATGCTGAATGAAGGAAACTACAACTCTCCCCCAACACTGTAATAAAGAGTCCAAAGGAACATCTTACCAAAGCAGGGTTTGCTGCATTTATCTCTGTAAAAAGACAGAGAGAGTATATATGCTTGACTAGATGTCAACTGTTCTCTAGTCTCAGCTCTGCCAAACTTATGTAAGCCTCAGTTTTCCTATATGGAAAACAACCATTTGGTATCAAAAGTCTCTGAGGTCTTTTCTAGCACAAAGATTCTGTGATCTTAGGAAGGAAATCCCCTTCATCTCCTGCTCCTCCACCCCAACCTGCATGCGCGCATGTGCACACACACACACACACACACAAGAAACTTTCAGCCATGACCACTAGCCTGATAGTCAGATGGCCATCCCACTCCCAAAACTGGTTCTCTTCCCATCCTTGAAGGGGAGGCAGATCCTCTAGGCACCAAGATCCCTTCTCCCAGAATGGAGGGAGAACTCTCCAGGATGGGAGAACTCTCCCCAGACAGAGTTGAGGAAATCCAAATGAGGATGCCAGGTACAACACTTTACAATACTGAGGCTACCCATCTCCCTGATTAACTTAGCTTCTGAGATTATTCTTGATAATGAGGTCTGTCAAGCCTTATTTTACTTCCTACTGCAGAGTGATAAGAGTAAAAGTCTACTAAGAGAGCATGAGAAATCAAGATGACAGTGATCAAAAGTAGTCATTACCTGGAATATGATTTGACTGGGTTCTTGGCCTTCAAAAATAGAGAATGTCATGGGTTTCAGGGGTCCACTAAACCTCCCTTCTTGGCCATATCCAGTTGTCTGTTAAAATAGAAAAAGAAAATTAGCATCACCATCTATTATGAATGTACCACTTGATAATTTTATTATGGCTTCCAGGACTGATAAATGAAACATAAAACTTTAACCTGGAAGAAAACAATGTAAAATCTAGTTAAAACAGGCAGAAAGAGGTCTCATATTTGTTGAGGCTTTACTATGTCAAAATGGCTTGTGATGAGCCTTGCGTTCCTTTTCTCACTGAACCACACCATTCAAGCAGTAGCCCTGCAGGGAGAATATTAAGTCCATGTTACATATGAGGTTTAGAGAGGTTAAGCTACTTGCTCAAAGTAAAATCTGTAAGTGGTTGACACAGCAGCTATTCATGGATCTGACTGAACAAAGGTTCATGATCTTCCCACAGTGCAACTCTGCCTTTTAAATTCTAGATGTTTCTACACCAACTTCTTAAAACATCTCCCTTTACTTCTACTCATATAAGGAAATTCATGGAAGATTCACAACACTCTAGAGTTCACAGTCTCCCCAGGTACAACAGAATTTGTCAGGGAAAAAAAAGAATACACAGATGTGTTTAGTTCAATGCTTGTTTGGCACATAGTAACACAGTGAATTTTAGTCAAATTTGATCTGAATTTGAACTGTAACTTTGAGAAAAGCTTACTGTTTTAACATTTGATTCACAATCTATACTCATTTAGAAAACAATAAAAACACAAATGTTTGCTTCAAGCCCCACAACAGTTCTAAAACCCAAAGACCCTGAACTTGAAAGACAAGCGGCTCCACACAGATGCCCAAATCCAGGCTGGGAGAGCAGTGTAGGAGACCATTCTGCCCAGCTCCCACTTGGAGATGCACAGGACCCACGCCCACGGACAGGTTCTCCCGTGGGGAATCAGGCCTGCATTGTACCTAGACTGCTATGAGACTTGCTTTTGCTAAAACTCCCTCACCCTGAATTGAGACAGCAAGTGCTTACTGTAACTTCCTAAAATCCATGCTAAAACTACCCAGGATGGAGTGTAATGGGTTCGACCACTTTTCCCTTTGCATTTGCAAATATCCTTCTTCTGTGATGTGATTAAAGGTATCATCTCCTTTGTTTTCTGCAAAAGGTAACCACCTAAAGTGAACCTGTGCATAGTAAATGAGGACCATCATGTAATGGGCCCAGAAAAGAAAAAAGGCCTGTCATGGGCAAGGGCCCAGGCTTTTTTCTCCTCTTGAGAGAAAAGCCATGCTGTCCCTTTTCCTCCACAGGACTCAGTAATCCATGTGAATTTGTCTCGTATCTCATCCACAATGTGGCGGACCCCACAAGCTGGGGTCCACATCAGCTGGCATCCAGGAACAGGGACCCAAAGGCTACGAGTCATCAATGTGGACAACACATCAACTTGGTGGGAGTATGCGCGCATGAGCCCAGGTAAGGACTGAAGACCCCGAGTGCTTTTCGGGAAGGTCGTAGGGTGTGTTGGATTTCAGAGGAAAAGGGTTTTCTTCCTAGGTTGCCCTCTCTTGCGACTGCTTTGCAACTATACCTTCTTTAGTAAGCAGGAGCCTTGCTCTCTCTCCCAAATATTTGCCGTAACCTCTGGGGTGCAGGTCAAGCAGTTAAGAGCCACAAGTGTGCTCACAGCAACACTGTAAAAACACCCACAAGCCAATCCCCACGGCACAACCCCCAACTAGGTCTAGGCTTGGGAGAAAAAGCAAAGATTTTCCCTTTAATCAGCTTTAAAAACATCAACTAATTACAGGGCAATTTACAAGTATCTCAGCAAATTCTTTCTTTTAAGCCACCTCTTGCAGTCCCTTCAGTTTTCCCTTTTCCCTCCATCTGCCTGCATAAGGGTTTAAAGGTGCAGGTGGAGAGAAGGCAAAATTGAAACTGGTTTTGTAATCGCTGTGCTTGGGGTGGGAGGAATTTCAGAAAAAGATTCTTTTATTTGTTAGAAAATTTCTTTAAAAGTTTCTGCGAATCCTCAACCATGGGGAATAGACTCTCTAAGGAACAAAAGCAAATCTCATAGCTTTGCTTCAAACAAAAGCAAATCTCACAGTCTAGCTACAATGCAGGCCTGGTTCCCCAGGGAAGAACCTATCCGTGGGCGTGGGTCCTGTGCATCTCCAAGTGGGAGCTGGGCCCACGCCACACAGAATGGTCTCCTACAGAGCAGTAAGTGGTGGCTGGAACAGTGGACAAGTTAGTATGTGTTGAGCTCTGTCCTAAACACAGTTAATCCTGACAACAACCATAGGGAGGTAAATTGTTATTATTAGCTCCATTTTATAGGTGATGAGACTCAGACGCAGAGAGGTTAAGTAATTTCCCAGGTAGTGGCAGGAAGCAGACTTAAACTGTGACTGAAACTGGCCTTCTCAGTCACTATAAGCCCACTATACACCACAGGGAGCAAAAGCAGCAGAGACAGCCTGGCAGGAAGCCAGCTGCATCCACAGTATGTGAAGAATATGACTCTCACCATTTCCACCCAGGGAGAATGGGGAGCATTAAGCACATGCCCCTGCCATCCCTTTGTTCCTAGGATGACTGCACCTTTGAAAGGAAACACGAGGCAGAATGGAGCAGGTAGCATGCAGGAAGTGTCAGCCAGCCCAAAACCCACCCACGGAGGGGCATCCTCTGGCCTGATGCTGGTTTCCCCTCCTTCCTGAGTGGTCATATGACCTACTTGTGCTGGAAACCAGACCTACTTGTGCTGGAAACCAGGGGTGGAATAGGTTAGGATCAGAAGCACGTGGCAAGTCAATGGTTTTTGAGCAAGACAAGTAAAACCAAAAATGTAACAAGTGGGTGAAAATGGGAGAGAATTTGTCTTCCAGTCTTTTGGGAAAGCAAATATATTCTTGCCATGGAAATTCTGGGAATAACCCCCCAAAAAATTAGCAATAGAGTGATGGGAAAAAATGATCTGACACGAAATCTCTTGGTTCATTGAATCTTAAGTTGATACCACTTGTCTGGTAAAGGAAAAATAACACAGAAGAATGCAGAGGGATTAGGAAGTTGAGTGTTGTCTTTCCCAGACTTCCTTGCAGCTAGGAGAGTGGTCAAGTGAACTATTTCTGGTTTGTGAAACAAAAGGGAAAGTCTGCTGGGAGATTCTGGTCAAGCTATTATTTTCCTAATGAAAAAAGAACAGACATAGCTGGCATTGACCTATACACCTCCTTGTTGTTGCTCAGACGGTGGACCACCTGTGTCTGTAGCTGTGACAGCCATCATGAAAGCGTGAGGGGATGAACCAGCTCAGAGAATGGTGGAACAGAGATAAAGAAGCCCAAGTCTCTAATAATATCACAAAATGCTATACATGCCCTTGATTGACACTTTAGGTTTCTTGTTATCTGAAGAAAATAAACCCCCATTTATTGAAGACTTCTGAAGCCAAACTTCCTGTTACTTATAGCTAAAATATTCTGTACCAACACAATAATTCTACAGACTTTTAGCTCATCTCTTCCTTTTTAAGTGTATCATCCTCGGGGGTCTCTCTTCCTCACTTTCCACTCCTTTCTTCCATCTTCTTTAGTTCCAGTAGCTCCTCTGGAAGGTGAGGCACAGAAACTGGGTGCAAATAGCCAACTGCCACCATTGTTGTTCCAAGACCAAGGCAGTGATTTCTGTGGGGCTTCTTTTTAACAGAAAACTGCCTTCATCAACGTTCCGCTAACATCAGCAAGTGGTCAGCTTTTTAGTTGATCATACCAGTGACGGTATCCAAAGGAAAACTGCATTAGTCAGACAAACCTCACAAACCAGCCTGCATTTTCCCTATGTGGATAAGCTGGCTCACCTATCAGTAATGGAGGATACATCTCAGTGCAAGGTTCAAAGTTGGGTCCTTATAGCAGGGCAACCAATCCTTCTTCCTGCCCATTAACATAGCTATTTGGGCTATAAAGATCTCAAAATCCATGTACACAGCGTGAGTCATCAGGCCATGTTGCCAGAACTGAGAAGAACAGTGTGAGGGGAATATGTGAAAGGACCGAAGGACTTGGAGAGAATAACATCCACTATTCTGTACAAAAAGGTGAAACAAAAGGACGAGAATGCAACTGACATTTTTTAGTGTTTCTGTGTGGCAGCTATGGGACTAGACCCTCCACACACATCATTTCTTCTAGTCCTCAACAGTGTCAGGAAATTATCTCCAGAGAAGTCCCACAGCAGGGACACTGATATAGCTGCAGTGGGATAGAGCCAGCCCTGTTGGACCACCAAGCCCCATCTCCGAACAGTGTAGCTACGCTGCCTTCCAGGCCGTCAGAGGACATCTGCCTGCCTGGGAGCCACCCGCATTGCACTTTTCAGCAAGAGTTCTCGGCAAGGATTATGTAGTATTGATGCCAAATTATTATTCCTCTGGAATAAGCACCGTCTCGGGCAAAAGTCTAAAATAAGTGGCTTTTCCCTGACTTCCCTGCCTCCCTCCCTATGCAGTGTAACCCTGAATTACTTACTTGTTCTCTCTTATTGCAAGTACCTTTGCAATATATTCATGCAGTATTTCTAACCTCCTTATGAAAAAACAGCTCTCAGAAAATAATAAGAGAGCCCTTTGCAGTATAGAGTATGTGATTGGGAACCATTTTAAATTACTATCTCTGCTGAAGAAAGCCTATGCTAAAGGCAAGAAGCTTCAACTAAACTTCCATTCCTCATAGGAAAGGTTCTAGGAGTAAAGGTGAGTGGAGGCAGGGATTTCAACTCCCCTAAAAGCCCACCACACAGGTCGCAATTTCTTCCTTCAACCATAGACAGCTGTGCTTGTGGCTGTCTCCTGGGCAACACCCTTGCTGTCATCAGTATTTAGGCAGTATTTCTTACCGTAGGCCGAAATCCTACTGGACTGAGAGTAGAGAGAAGAAAAACTTATTTTCAACTTTTATCCAGGAAGAAAAATATATATCCCCTTCTTATATAAAAAGGGTATGAACCCACTAAAATCAAATTATTGTGATAGAATCATCTCTCTCTCTTCGATTTCATTGTTGTTTCCTAATATAAGACCATAATTATATATTTCATTTACCTTATTCCTGGCACTATGCTATGTGCTGAGGCTACAAAGATTACTCATAGTCCCTTCCTCATGGAGGTCAGAGGCCATATGATTGTAGACACTGAATATTTAAAATGCTATAGGACTTCAGGTCAAGATGGAGGCATAGACATGCTCCACCTCCTTGCACAACCATGAGAAAGATCACAACTAACCTAAAACAAAAAACCACCCAGAATGGCCAGAAAATCAAACTGTATGGAAGTCTGACAACCAAGGATTTAAAGAAGCCATATTCAACCAGGGCATAGGAGGTGCAGAAATGGGGAGTGGGGCCAGAGAAGACGCAGTGTGGCAGTGGTGGCAAGGCAGTGGTGGCAATGGCCAGCAGAAAGGGTGGTCTCGCATTCATGTGTGGTGGATAAAAAATGGGAGGGATACCTTGGGAGCAAGCAATACCAGCCCCAGGCTGGATTACGCAGCCCAAGGCTCAAGTGCTAGGAAAATAAAACCTCATAATTTCTGGCTGTAAAAACCAGTGAGGGTTGGAGCAGTGGAAGAAAGTGTGGGTCTCTCAAGAGAGTTCTTTTAAAGGGCTTGCACAGTCCTAGAACATACACAAACCTACTTATTCTGGGTACCACCATAGGGGCAGCAGCGAGAGGGATGCCAGTCGCATACAGGAAGGGGGTGAAGTGACTGGAAACGGGGCAAGTGCCAAGCATGCCTCTAGCAGCCAGGCAGCAGCACTGTCCTCTCTCTGACCCCTCCCCCACATGCAGTGGTAAGAGGATTGCCCCAGCCTAGTGAACACCTAAGGTTCTACCCCATACAACTTAAGAGGTATGCTAAGACAGGGAATCAAAGCACATCTACCTAATACACAGAAACAAACACAAGGAGGCTGCCAAATTTAGAAAACAAGGAAATATGGCACAAATGAAAGAACAGAACAAAACCCCAGAAAAAGAACTAAGCGAAATGGAGATAGCCAACCTCTCAGAGGCAAAGTTTAAACCACTGGTGATAAAGATGCTCAGAGAACTCACTGTGTATGGCAAAAGCATAAAGAAAGAAATGAAGGCTACACTAAGTGAAATAAAGAAAAATCTACAGGGAGCCAACAGTGAAGGGAAGGAAGCCAGGGTTCATATCTATAATTTGGAATACAAGGAAGAAATAAACAATCAACTAGAACAGAATGAAGAAACAAGAATTTGAAAAAACAAGGAGAGTACAAGACTCTAGGATATCTCCAAATGTGTCAACATCTTAATCATAGGGATGCCAGAAGAAAGAGGAAGAGCAAGAAATGGAAAACTTATTTGAAAAAATAATGAAAGAAAACTTCACTAATTTTGTGAAGGAAATAGATATACAAGTCCAGGAAGCACAGAGACTCCCAAACAAGTTGGACCCAAAGAGGACCACACCAAGACACATCATAATTAAAATGCCAAAGTTTAAAGATAAAGAGAGAATCTTAAAAGCAGAGAGTTACCTACCAAGGAGTTCCCATAAAACTATCAGCAGATTTCTCAAAAGAAACTTTGCAGGCAAGAAGGGAGTGGCAAAAAATATTCAAAGTGATGAAAAGCAAGGACAAACAACCAAGATTACTCTATCCAGCAAAGCTATTATTTAGAATTGGAGGGCAGATAAAGTGCTTCCCAGACCAGGTAAAGCTAAAGAAGTTCATCATCACCAAGACTTTATTATATGAAATGTTAAAGGGACTTATTTAAGAAGAAGATCAAAGCTATGAAAAATAAAATGATAACAAACTCACAACTGTCAACAACTGAATCTAAAAAGACAAAAACAAACAAACAAAAATAAAAACAATCTAGGCAAACAACCAGAAGAGGAGCAGAATCACAGAAATGGAGATCATTTGGAGGGTTATCCTTGGGCAGGGGGAAGGGGAAGAATGGAGGAAAAGGTACAGGGATTAAGAAGCATAATTGGTAGGTACAAAATAGACAGGGGATAATAGTATGGGAAATGGAGAAGTCAAATAACTTATATGCATGACCCATGGACATTATCTAAGGGGGGAATTGCTGGAGGGAAGGGGGGTACTGGACAGAGGGGGGCAAAGGGTGAGAAATTGGGACAACTGTAATAGAATAACCAATAAAATATACTTATAAAACACTATAATAATGATAATAGCTAATGTTTATTAAGTACTTAGACTGTATAAGTCAGTAATATGAGGACTTTAAAAATGCGTTATCTCATTGAATTGCCATAACATCCTATGAGTCAAGTACTTTTATCAGACTCATTTCACAGGGCAAAAAAACTAAGGTTCAATACTTAAGTAACTCACCCAAGTTCCTATCACTGGCAAGTTACAGTGCCAAGTTTAAACCTAGATATGACTTCACCACAAACCTATGATACTAGAGAGAGCAAAGGACATTTAAGAGAGTAGGAAGAGGACAGAAGTCAAGTGGAGATGTTTGACCCAGACTTCAGGCAGTCCTAGAAACAAGCATTGAGCCCCTGGTCTTCGAGGATGCAGATTGCTCATAAAGTTTGAACAGCAGCTTATCCACTCCTTCACCTCCAACCATGGGAGGACAGCTCTGATAGTTTCACAAGTTTAGTTCTATTTCACTCTGTAAAAATTTTGAACTGTGTGGGCTTTAGGAAGCTCTCTAGAACTTGAAATTTGACATGTTTTTCGTATGTGTGTGTCACAGAAGAAAAGCATACATGATTTGAGGTATGAGCATCTGGAAGTGTTTTTCTAAAGAGAAAGCAAAGCCTTCCCCATAATCTTGCTCCATAATACAACAAATTGGCAAGTATATGACATGCTCGCATCTCATCAGTAAAATCAGGATGGCACCTGACTATCTACCCAAGGTCAGAGGTTATATTTCTCCAGGGTTCATCCAGCTCCAACTTCTAGAAGCTTGTCAGTCATTAGGGTTAGTTCGACAAATGGCTAAAGACAAATTTAACTAGAAAAATCCAAAATAAATAAATATAAATACATATATAAAAATATATGCATATAAATATAAATATATATACACACACACAGAGCAGAGCAAGATTGAAAATGGAAAAATATGCTTTTGTGTGTGTTTCAGTGGTAATTTTTCATGGCCATAGAAAGAAAAAAGTCACAGTTAAAGGACTTAGACTAATACATGTATTGGTATGTCTTTATTTTCAGATTCCCTGAGCTATACACGGAGGTCTAAACCTGAGTAGAGAGATTTGTTTTAAAACTTGACCAAGCACTATTGGCTTTTAAGAGCTGAGGAGAAAGTACAGACACATGACTTGTAGTAATTTCATCAAAAAATCACATTGGGTCAAACTATGTGTCCTTTGTATATGATTTACTGTTGACAGACTTTTTAAAAAAGTGATAACCATTGATATCTTGGTATGCAATAGAAGGATGGCAGAAAACATTTTTGTAAATAAAAACAATCTCTTCTCTTACCAAATACAGCGTGAGGAGACACAAGCAGTGCAGATGGGCTTGTGCCATCACGGTTCTCTTTTATTCAGTCTCCTGTGAATAAACCAGAGATAAAAGTGATTAGTTACCAGTCTGTTAAAATAATGTCTTTCCAACCAGAAAAGATCATTGGATGATACCCAGTTGTAGAATGGGATCCCTAACAGCCCTGCCTTTATAATGAATAACCCACTCTTCCAGAAGCTTCACAGTACTTCATTCAGAGTAATGCGCAAGTCAACATCCCTGATCAAGCTCATGCTTCTTCCATTTCTTTAATCATTCCACTTTCTTATAATGTTCATTTAAGAGTTAAATGATTGGCAATCATTTAATTTTCACTCATCATATGGTTGGGAAAGCTATGTTTTTGCAAATGGCAGTATGACTAGATACTAAAATGTCAGTGGTTCTGATTCAAAGCTACAAGTATATGAGATTCCTCAGGCAGAAGGAGCCCAAGAATGTTCACAACCCTTTTGTCTTCTAAACATTGTTGTTAACTATGCAATATGCTTAAGGAAAACATGTACTTCTTATTACTCCAAAACCAACTCAATAAGAATCCAAAATTCAGCCTGTATCCTCTCCTGTTCAGTATTATTTTTCCTTTGCTCCCATATCTTCACATTTTACAGAAATTATACTTTTCACCCTGAGACTTGTGGTGACTAACAGATTTGAAGCCCTGAGAAAAATTTTCCACATGACCTGTAAAGCAGTGTTGTTGCCTCTCACGTTGTACTAAAAAAAAAAAAAAAAAAAAAAAAAAAAGAGGCAGTTCAAGACGGCAGCATAGGAGGAAGATCCTGAACTTACCTCTTCCCATGAACAAAAGTCTCCAGCTACATGGGAATAGATTCCCTCTGGGAAGAACCTGAAGACTCGCTGAAAAACTCCCACACAACAAAGGATAAAAGGGCCACCTTGAGATGATAGGAGAGAGGTGGTCTTACCAAAACCCCATTCCTGGCATGGCGACCCGTGAACAAGAGAGATCTCACAAATACACAGCTCCTCGCTGAGGAGGGAGGGGCTTGTTCCCCACATGAGGCATCCTAACCCTGGAGACCTGTACTAGAGACACAGCCCCAAAACAATGTGGCTTTGAAAATCACTGGGGTTTATGTCCAGGAGAATCACAGGGCTGGAGGTAATGGAGATTTCACTTTTAAAGAGCTTGAAGCAGACTCACTCACCCAGGGACCTAATGCAAAAGCAGTCCGTTAAAAATCACCTAGACCGTGTGTGAAGGAATTAATTTACTAATCTTAAAGCTTTTACCAGAGAGGCAGGAACCTGTTGGAACCCTGTCAAGGAACAGGGGTGCTGGTAAGGATCACTTTTGCATTCTCTCTCTACCTTGCTACCACTGGCACTGGTGAGCACAATTTTTACATTTTCCCTCTAACCTGCTAGTACCAGGGACACACCCTGCCCTTGTGCCACACCCACGGCCCCACCAATCATTCCCATGGCCCTGCCAAGGCCAGCAGGTGCATGCAGTCCACACAGGGGATGCCTCTTGAGTGTCTGGCCCTGGTGGCCAGACAAGATTGTGTTTCTGAGCCCCACACATCTGAAACAATTAGAAAAACAGTTATTGGCAGGTTACCACCCCCAGGCCCCCAAAACAGCAGACTGAAACACATTCTCTATATTCCTGTGAAAAAAAGACCTATTTGCTTGTCCTGGAGCTTCAGCCTAAGGGGTAGGCTTCAAGTATACCACACATCTGGAGGTCACGGAAGTGCTCTCAAGGTACGTAGGCTGTAGGACATCATCTTTGTTCTCTCCCTTACTTGTCTATAGCTCACCAGTACCTCCCAGAAAGGGATTTGTCTGGAGTCCCAATTTTTGTAGCAATCACCAAGGGGAAACCTCTAGATCACCTGGTCTAGAAGCCAGCAGGGTTCAAAATTGTGATCCCACAGTATTGTGTAAACTTGCTGAATGCCTTAAAAGCTATTGCCTCCAGGTTAGCTTTCATTCAGCCTGAAACTAAGTACTGACTGAGATCTCTCCCTCTGGAACACTCCTAGGTCTTGGCACATCCTCAAAAACTGGGATCTATTAAAAATATCTCAGGCTCCTTACATGATCACACAGGTTGGAGAGACAACTAAGAGAATAAGTAAGGTTAAACAATAACTTTCATCTCCTACACAGGGCTACTCTTTCAAGAAAGCTCTTCCTCCTGGTACATAGAAACAAACAAGAGAGGCAGGCAGAATTAGGAAACAGAGAATATGTTCCAAATGAAAGAATAAGACAAAAACCTTAATGAAATACATATCAGTATTTACCTATCAGAGTTCAAAGTAATGGTCATAAAGATGCTCACTGAACTCAGGAAAAGAATGGATGAGAATTTCAGCGAAGAGATAGTAATATAAGAAAGTACAAAACAAAAGTCACAGAGCTGAAGAATACAAATGAACTGAAAAATACACTAGAGAGGTTCAATGGCATACTGGATGAAGTAGAAGAACAGATCAGCAATATGGAAGGCAAAGTAGTAAAACTCACTCGAACTGAGAAAAAAAAATTTTTAAATGGAGATAGCATAAGGGACCTATGGGACGACATCAAGTGGAATAACACTATAGGGATACCAGAAGGAGAAGAGAGAGAACAAGGGGCAGAAAAAAAACTGAAGAAATAATGCAGCAAACTTCCCTAACTTGGGGGAAAAAAACAGATATCCAGGTCCAGAAAGCACTGAGAGGTTCAAAGATGAACCCAAAGACCCACACCAAAACACACAGTAGTTAAAATGTCAAAAGTTAAAAATAAATAGAGAATCTTAAAAGCAGCAAGAGAAAACAAGTTATTATGAGCAAGGGGACCTCCATAGGACTATGGGCTGATTTCTTAGCAGAAATTTTGTAGGTCAGAAGAGAGTGGCATGATATGTTCAAAGTGCTTAAAGGAAAAAGCTTCCAATCCAGAATACTCTACCTGGCAAGGTTATTACTCATATGGAAGGATCAAGTTTTCCAGACAAGTAAAAGCTAAAGGAGTTCACTACCTCTAAACTGGACTTACGAGAAACATTAAAGGAACTTCTTTAAACAGAAAATAAAAGGCACATCAAGAAAATACGTATGAAAGTTAAAAAACATTAAAGGAACTTCTTTAAACAGAAAATAAAAGGCACATCAAGAAAATACGTATGAAAGTTAAAATCTCATAAGTAAAAGTAAATATACATTAAACATAGTAGATTAACCATCTATAAAGCTAGTATGAAAGTTAAAGGCAAAAGTATAAAATTAACTATAACTATAATAATTAGTTAAGATGTACACACAAAATAAAAGGTGTACAATATGACATTAAAAACAAAACATGGGGGGCTGATAAATGTAGAGTTTGAAAAATACATTCAAACCTAAGTTGCTATCAACTTAAAGTAGACCGTTATATACACTACTATATGTGAACCTCATGGTAACCACAAAACAAAAACCTAAGTAGATGTACAAAAGATAACGAAAGATAAATATTAACATAGCACTACAGAAATCCATCAGACCACAGGAGAGCAAGAGAAGAAAAAGGGAGCTACAAAAAAACGCCAGAAAAACAACAAAATGGCAATAGCACATAACTGTCAATAAGTAAATGTAAGTGAACTAAACTCTGCAATCAAAAGATGTAGTGTGGATGAATAAATAAAAACAATGAGACTCATCCATATGCTGCCTATAAGAGACTCATTTCAGACCTAAGAGCACACACAGACTGTAAGTGAAGGGATGGAAAAAGATATTCCATACAAATGGTAATGAAAGAAAGTTGGGGTAGCTACAGTTACCTCAGAAAAAATAAACTCTAAAACAAAGACTGTAATAAAATACAAAGAAGAACATTACATAATGATGAGTCAATTTGACGAGGATATAACATTTGTAAATGTTTATGCACCCAACATAAAAGTACCTTAATATGTATAGCAAATATTAACAGGCTTGAAGGGAGAAGTTGACATCAGTGCAATAGTAGGAGACTTACATCAATGGAGAAATCATTCAGACTGAAAATCAAGAAAACAGTAACATAAAATGACACATTAAACCATATGAACTTAATAGAAATACACAAAACATTCCATCTAAAAGCAGCAGAATACACACTCTCCTCAACTGCATATGGAACAGTCTCCAAAATAAATCACATGTTAGGCCACAAAACAAGTTTCAATGAATTTAAGAAGATTGAAATAATATCAAGCAGCTTTTCTGACCACAATGATATAAAACTAGAAATCAATTACAGGAAGAAAACTGAAAAAATCACAAATGTGTGGAGGTTAAACAACATGATACTGAACAACCAAAGGGTCAATAAATAAATCAAAGGAGAAATCAAAATGTACCCTGAAAAAAGTGAAAACAGAAATACAACATTCCAAAATTAATGGGATGCAGGAAAAGCAGTTCTAAAAAGGGAAGTGTATAGTGATACCTCAAGAAACAAGAAAAAAATCTCAAATAAATTATCTGACTTTACACCTCAATCAATTAGACAAAGAAGAACCAGTGAAGCTCAAGATTGGTAGAAGGAAGGAATGATCAGAGAAAAAATAAAATAGAAACTAAAAACAAAGAAAAGATCAATGCAACTACCAGCTCATCCTTCAAAAAGATAAATGAAATTGACAAAACTTTGAGCTAGACTCACCAAGAAAACAAGAAAGAAGGCTCAATATATAAATAAAGTCAGAAATGAAAGAGTTTTTTGTTGAGAATACTGGCCTGTAAGGATCATAAGAGAAAATATGAATTATTATATGCCAATACATTGAACAACTTAGAAAAAATGGAAAATTCCAAGAAATATACCATTTTCCAAGACTGAATCAGAAAGAAGTAGTAAATCTAAGTAGACCAATTACTAATAAGGATGCTGAATCAGAAATCAAAAGCCTGTCAACATACAAAAGTCCAGGACCAGAAGTCTTTGCTGGTGAATTCTACCAAATATTCACAGAAAATTTAATACCTATCCTTTCCAAACTCTTCCAAAAAATTGAAGAGGAAGCAATGCTTACAAATTCATCATATAAGGTCAGCAATACTCTGACACAAAGTCCAGGCAAAGACATCACAAAAAATGAACATAGATACAAAAATCCTCAACAAAATATTAGCAGACCAAATTCAACAATATATTAAAAGGATTATACACCATGACTGACTAGGATTATATTGCAGGGATTCAAGAATGCCTCAACATTTTCAAATCACTCAACATGACACACCACATTAATGAAATGAAAGATAAAAATTATATGATTTTCTCAATAGATGCAGAAAAAGCATTTGACAAAATTCAATATCCATTTGTAATAAAAGTCTCAACAATGTTGTTATAAAGGGAACATGCCTCAACATAATAAAGGCCATATATGACAAACCCATAGCTAACATCACATTCAATGGTGAAAAGCTTAAAGCTTTTCCTCTAAGATCAGGAACAAGACAAGGTCGTACATTCTAACCACTTTGATTCAACAGAGTATTGGAAGTCCTAGCCACAGAAATTAAGCAAGAAGGAAAAATAAAAGGCATCCTGATGGAAAGGAAGGAGTAAAACCATCACCATTTGCAGATGACAAGATACTATGTATAGAAAATCCTTGACTCCACCAAAACAATCCCCCCACAAACCTGTTAGAACTAACAAATAAATTCAGTAAAGTTGCAGGATACAAAATTGATATACAGAAATCTGTTCTGTTTCTACACATTAATAACAAACTATCAAAAATAAATTTAAAAAGCAATTCATTTATAAAATTTTATTTTATATTTTTATTTTAAAAATATAAAAGCATTTTGATGCATTTATAATTGCATCCAAAAAATAGCTATAAATAAATTTAACCAAGGTGGTGAAAAACCTATACACTGAAAAGTATAAGACATTCATAAAAGAAGTTGAAGAAGACAAATAAATAGAAAGATATCCTGTAGTCCTAGTCAGAAAGAATTAAAATTAAGTTTCCATGCTACCCAAAGCAATCTAAAAATCTGATGCAATCCCTATTATTAAAATTCCAATGGTATTATTCACAGAACCAGAACAAATAATTCTAAAATTTATATGGAACTACAAAAGACCCTGACTATCCAAAGTGTTCTTGAGAAAGGAGCACATAGCTGGCAGTATCACACTCCCAGACTTCAAACTATACTACAAAGCTATATTAATCCAAAAAATATAGTATTGACATGAATACAGACACATAGATGAATGGGACAGAATAGAGAGTTCAGAAACAAACCTATAAAATATATGGTCAATTAATGTATGACAATGGAGCCAAGAATATACAAAAGGCAAGGGACAGTCTCTTTAATAAGTGCTCTTGGGAAAACTTTGCAAAAGAATGAAACTACACCGTTGTCTGGCACCAAGCACAAAAATTAACTCAAACTGGATTAAAGACTTGAATGTAAGACCTGAAATGATAAAACTAGAAGAAAACATAGACAGTAAGCTCCTTGACATCAATGTTGGTATTGAACATGTGGATCTGACTCTAAAAGCAAGGGCAACAAGAGCAAAAATAAACTAGGGGGACTACATCAACTTAACCTCTACTTCATCAAAATGAAAAGGAAACTTACAGAATGGGAAAAAATATTTGCAATCTTACGTCTGATAATGGGTTAATATCAAAATATCAAAGAACTCAATAGCAAAAAAAAAAAAAGAAAGAAAAAGAAAAAAAAAAACCCAAACAATCAAATTAAAAATAGGCAGAGGACCTGAAGATACATTTTTTAAAAGAAGACATACAGATGGCAACAGACACATGAAAAGATATTCGACGCCACTAATTGTCAGGGAAAATACAAATCAAAACCACAATGAGATAGTCACTCAACGCCTGCTAGCTTGGCAATTGTCAAAAAAGACTCAAAATAACAAGTGTCGTGGAGGATGTGGAGAAAGGAAACACAAATAATGTTGGTGGGAATGTAAACTGGTGCAACCACTGTGGAAAACAGCATGGATGTTCCTCAAAAAATAAAGATAGAACCACCATATTATCCAGTTTTTCCACTTCCTGGTATTTATTTTTTAAAAACTAATTTGAAAACATATATACATGCCTATGTTTATTGAAGCATTGTTCAAAATAGCCAAGATATGAATACAACCAAAGTGTGCATTGATGGATGATTAGATAAACCATAACACACACAGATACACACACATACACAGAGAATGGAATACTACTCAGCCATAAAAAAAAAAAAACGGAGAAATTTTGCCATTTGTGAAACTATGAATGGATCATGGGGGTATTATACAAAGTGAAATAAGTCAGAGAAAGACAAATACTATATGATTTCACTTATACGTGGAAACTAATAAACAAAAGAAACAAACAAAATAAAATCAAACAAAACTGACAGATACAGAGACCAGACTGGTAGTTTTAGGATGGGAAGGGGGAGCGGAGGTGGGCAAAATGAGTGAAGGTGTATAACTGTGTGGTGACAGATGCTAACTAGACTTACTGTGGTGATCACTATGTAATGTATAAAAATATAGAGTTATTATGTTGTATACCTGAAACTAATATAATGTTACATACCAATTTATCTCAATTTTTAAAAAATCGTTTTACTAACATTTTAATCACTTTATTATCTTTAGGGATTTTGGATGATCTTGGGTCATTTTATCTTGTCTTTTTTTTTTAACTTTTTCTACATTGAACATATCACTAATATACTCAGCATAGAAAAATGGTTATTAAAATTCTAACCACTCTAAAAAATTAGACCCTGAAATTTGTAAATGCCTTGCATTTGGATAGCTTCTATTCAAACTTTTAAAAAGTAAGAGTACTATCCCATTTTGCCTCCCAAATGCTCTGGGAGTTAAAGAGAGAAATGACCATTTACTGAGCATCACCTGTGTGGTAGGTTTATGGACGGTCCTTTACAAACGTAGTAACAGTGGTGCAGAAGATGGACTCGGGGTCAGAGAGCTCCGCCTTTTATCAGCTGTGTGGCCATGGGTGTACTACTTAATATCTCTGTGCCTGAGTTTCCTCCCATGGAAAATACACAGCAATCACTCAATAATAAATGCATGCTTTCATGAGTTTCTCACAGGCAACATGAGTTAGGAATTGTTGTTTTTGCTTTACATATGAGGAAACTGAGTTTCCAAGTTAAGCAATTCATGTAATGACACATAGCTAGGAAGCAACATTGCATGACTCCAATCAGATCTGTCTGATTCCAAAGTTCATAGCTCTTTTGACTCCTTCTGCTACCCCCCATGTAGTGTGATAGCTGTAGAGAAGTACACACAGGCATAGAGAGGCAGAGATATATAAAATGTACCTATTGTTTATGCATGCTATATTAATTATGTCATTTACTCCTTAATTCTACATTTATTTTAAGGAAGAGCCTAGACATAAACCCTTCTGGACAAATTCCTTGAATATTTAAAAATTAGCTTTTGCCTCAGAATTAATTTGGTTGATGTGTCCAAACATCATTGTAGAATTGGCTTGTTATGTTAAACACAAAAGAGACACGTTTCTACTGCTTCAGACTGCTCATGTGGTTTAAAAATGTAGGAACATATAACAGTCCCTGGTTCCAGCCTACTGCAATTTAAAACATAAGTGACAGAATAAGCTGCTCTTCTTAAATCTAACTTTTTTTATATTAGCAAAAGAACATGATCAGCATTCACCAATATTTGCTTAAGAAAGTAAAAACATAGACAATAACAACACGTTTGGAGATCTTTCTCCTCAAACTCCTCAATATAAGATTTTTCCAATGCTGGCCCCAACCTCTTCCAGCCTTATCTCCCACTCCCGTCCCACACCCAAGAGGCCATATACCCAGGTGGACTTTGCATCCTGAGCTTCCCTGACTCCATGCTGTTCTCTCCACCCGGCACAAGGCCCCGCCTAGAGTCAGTGGACACTTGATATTTGCTTCTTGAAGTTGGGTTGAGAGTATCTGTCTTCATCTCTACTTCTACTTCTCATATCTCAGCATCTAGGTCCAAAGTATTCATTTATTTTAAAAGCACTGAATTGTTATAAAAAGCTTCTATAATATTCCAGATCCTGCGCTAAGAACTTGCAAAATGAGGACAGCGTCAGCCTCCATAGAGCTGAGGCTGAAATCTTCCTTCGTGAACTAATCCCTGATATCCAGCCAGGAGTATCTTCTTCTCAAAGTCCCTCCTGCCTGCATCTTATTTCTCACTGTTTGTTTACATGTCTGTGTTAGTGTCTCTACTGGAAAATAAAATTCTTTAAGGCAAAGACTTGGTTTTTAAATTGTTATTTCTTAACCTCTTACGGCTCTTCACAGTATGCCTTGCATATTTTAAGCCCTCACCAGATGTTTGTTAAATTCTAAAACATCTGTGATTGCCTAACGTTGATACCCTATTAATTTGTCCAGCTTCTATGAGAATAGATTTTGGAATAAACATAAAGTGTTAAAGAAAACTAATTTGAGATTTAAAGTCTTGTTTTGATGCAAAGAAATGAATGTTTAATTGTTGACAAAGGGGTTGTTTTATTTTTAAATACACTAACAAATATCTTCTTGGTAAATAGGTTAAGAACTAGATAACATATATCACTTCTCCTTGAATTGATTTTCTTTTTAGCACTTTTAATCTTCAAAATACATATGAACTGGACAACAGAAAAGCAAATAAAAATAAAATCAATTCCTTATTTTAGTAGGATGTTTAGACAGGCCACTGGTTGGGGTGTTTTGATGGAATCTGTGAAGTAACGGTAGCAATGCCCATATCCTTTATTTTGTCATTTACGTTGTCTTATCCCACACAGAAGGCTTTCCAGTGAAAAAGAGAAGTCATTTCTCTCCACCCTGGTGCCTAGAGTGCCATGACTCACTTGCAGACAAATGTCCTGCACAATGATGTGGTTGTTAGGGATGCAAACCCCTGGCTTTAGACTGGTTGGTTGGGATCCTAGCTCCTCCATGGACTCATGTCTATTCATCTGTAAAGCAGGGACAATAACAGTATCTAGCCCTGGTCGGCATGGCTCAGTTAGTTGGCGTGTTGTCCCATAAACCCAAGTACCATGGGTTCGATCCCAGTCAGGGCACATGCCTAGGTTGCAGTTTGGGTCCCTGGTCCAAGCATGTATGAGAGGCAACCGATCGATGTCCCTCTCACATACCAATGTTTCTCTCCCTCTCTAAAATTGATGAGCATATTCTCAGGGAAGTATTAAAAATAATAATAATAGTATCTACCTTTGAGTGTTATGGGATTCAGTGAATTAATATTTCTAACAATATTTGTCAAATAAAATTCATTCTGCCACCCAAGTTTGCTTAGTCACAGCCTTAAACATTGTCTACAAGCATCTCCTTGTTTAATCCCCAGCCTTCCAAGGCCCCAGTAATGAGAATACTCAAATGCAACCTTCCCAGCAACATCCACACGGCTAACTACATTAATGCTAGGATTATGACAGAACAGGAATTTGTCCTCTCAAACAGGTCTTGCCTATATTTCCTCTTGTATAGACATAATTCCACTAATCAATTTCACATCCTGGCTCATAAGGATGCTGGGCGCGCACACACACCACATCACACATACTTGATAGATTTCCTCAAGAACACTACTTGGAAAAGGACTGGAGGAGTTTTTAAGATAATTCAGTGACATTTTATCTCAGCTCCCTGAAATAGTTGATCCAATCACTTGCTTGGAGTTTTTGCTATTTGTCAGGGTTTCCCTCAAATTGAAAGACTAAATTCAGACAGTTTCTATGGCAACTATCTGAGAAGCCAAGCACAGCCTTAGCAACACAGGTCAACAGTTTTGAAAAAAAAAAAAAGACAAAAAGGAGTTTTGAAGAGCCACCACCAATTATTTTAACCGTGGACCACTAACAAACATGGGATCAAGGCTGCTGGTTTTGCTACTTAAGGCTCATGCTTTTGCTTAATTCACCACAGCCCACAAAACACTGAGAGTCCTCCATATCCTAAATCTGTGTGCAAGCAGGATAATGACACAAAGGCAGCCATCTTTTACTGAAGGCAATTTGCCACATACCTGAGACTTCTGTATGAATTATCTTATTGATTTCTCATAAGAACACTATGAAGCAAGCACTATTAAATTTACCTCTTAAACTTGGAAAATCAAAAGGTGAGGGTCAAAAGAATTTAGACTTGCCCAAGATCACCTTGCCTGGCTAACTCCACACCTGTGCATTTATTTATACATTATTCTCCTTCCGAAGGCACAAATATCCTTATGTTACCATCTGGTATGACTTCATTTGTTACATATCATTCCAAAAATTCAAAAAAGTTATCGTGTTTCATTCAATAGCTGCTCTTCCTATGGAGATGCAGACATGACTCTCCCCCCTCAGAGGTACAACACCCAGGAGGTTTAGTTCCTTTAGAACATGTATTTCTGTGTTGTATCATCCCTCCTCATTTCCCTTCTGACCTTCACCTCAACAGTCTCCCATTTTTTAAAAAATCAAGCCAAGTGTTTGGGTTGAATAGTGTCCCTTCTCCTCACCCCTCAAAAAACTCATATGTTGAACTTCTAACTCCCAGTACCTCAGAATATGATTGCATTTGGAGATAGGGTCTTTGCAGAGGTGATGAAGTTAAAATTAGGTCATTAGGGTGGGCCCTAATCCAATATGACTGGTGTCCTCATAAGAAAGGAAAATTTGGATACAGAAACAGGCCTAGAATGAAGACGATGTCAAACCTTGAGTTTTGACTTCCAGCCCCCAGATTGGTGAGACATTAAATTTCTGTTGTTTAAGCCACTTCATCTCTGGTATTTTGTTACAGTAGCCCTAGCAAACTAATACATCAAGACAGTAGTTTTCACTGAGAAAGGAGCTGCCATTCCAGCATAGAGGTAGTCTCAATGGACCTTTATTCAGCTGTTATACATGCAGCATCCTAGGGGGTCAACTCGAAGGTTGATTGATCCTTTTACTAGGCTCCAACGCTCCCAAGAGGCATTTTTAGACAGTCCTGCCATTTCCCCGTTTGTCTGAGAAAGGGCAGGGAATTCCTCTGTCCCAGATCTCGAAACTTACAAGCATCTCAAGGCACAAGCATCGTTTTTTTTCTTCCCCACTTACAAAAAGCTAAGTTATAGGCAAACTTTAAATAGAGTCAGTTATCTCTCATCTTTTTTGCTTAAAAAAATCCATTAAGGGCTTGGAATTAAATTAATTCATCCTGTCCTAAAGTTGAACCATGCATTTCCAAAGAACAAACAAGGTGAAGAAGGAGAGGACTGCCAAATTTGTTTCCAAATACCATGGCTGATGAAGGCAGGAAAGGACGTGACTGGAATTCATCACACGGCCAGGACCAAACACCACCAAATATCCTGTGTGCCATTGTATATTTCACCTTTGCATTGCATATTGCTAAGAGCAGCATAAATTATAAAGCAAGACCAGATATGAATAAGGGTCAGATTGAAAGCTCACTCACACCACTGCTCATCAAGTAATGTTCGGACCACCATGCCTCTTTTGATCTCACTCACAAATCTCTGACACCAATGATATCATTGAAGGTTTAGAAAAATCAAAAAGGATCAGACCAATTGGCACTCTTAACAAATTAGGGACCAAATTAAAGTGGCCATTAATAAGCTAGAAACAGGCAGGCATAAGATCAGGGCTGCTGCCTTGCACTTCAGGCTGATTAGGAGGGCGGAAGGAACGAAGAAAAGGAGGGGTAGATACTCCCCCACCCTGCATGCGCGCACACACACACATAAATGTGGGCACTTTTTTCTCACTAAACTTTACAATATAGATATGCCAATTTTTCAATATATGAAATCTGGATTTACAAATATGTAAAAGTGGGGGTGATTACTTGATGAAATAATTTTATCGATAGATTCATGGTTAGGTAAATGGGCTCATGGGAGGATATAGATGGCTCCCCTACAGGACTTAAAATGTTTTAAACTTATATGATCAATTTGAATACAAATCACTAGCCCTGGTCAGGTGACTCAGTTGGTTAGAGCATCGTCCTATACACCAAAAGGTTACAGGTTCTAACTCCAGTCAGGTGCATACCTGGGTTGTGGTTTTGATCCCCAGGTGGGGCACCTATGGGAGGCAACTAATTGATCTCTCTCTCTTACATCAATGTCTCTCTCTCTCTCTCTCCCTCCTCTCCCTTTCTCTCTTTCAAATCAATAATCATACCCTTGGATGAGGATTAAAAAAGAAATAAATAAAAATCACTGGCATAATTATTATTATCAAATAAAAGAATAATGAGTTCTAAGGAATACTTATTCCTGGCTAGTTTTTGTTCCACCCAGCACTCCCCCAGAGGGGGTAAGGGAAGATGCGGTTGGAGGGAGAGGCCCTCTCCTCAAACTCACACAGGATACCCAAGCCCTAAATAGCCTTAAATGGAAGGGTCATCCTGACTAGGTCAAAGGGAAGAGAAGCACCCACATAGGTACAACAGATGGCTATTCTGTCCTGGTGCTTCCCTAAGAGCCTAAGCAGGTTGGCAATAAGGATGTCAGCATTGAATTCCCTACGGTGTGCAGGCTTATACCTCAGAAACCCTAGAAGGGAGGCTGGCAAAGGACTTTCTTTTCTGTATATCAAAACATCACAAGTGCTTCCCTGGGCTAAAGAGGAGGGTAGGAATTGTTGTTTCTCATAAAAGGTGGCTTAATTATTTTTGACAAAGTGTTTTTTTCATGTATTAGACAACATTTTTGTGTGTGTTATAAAGTGTACAGATGAACATTTTGTCAAGATAATAAAGTCACATATTTTGGCTTCAGAAATTCAGTAGGAGGTAAGTCCAAATTAGATCCCATCCCATTGAGCTTAGACACTAAAATGTAAAGAAAAAATGTGCTACATATATACAATGGAATACTACTCAGCCATAAGAAAATATGAAATACTGCCATTTGCGACAATGTGGATGGATCTTGAGAATCTCATGCTAAGCAAAATCAGTCAGTCACTAAAGTCTAAAACCATATGATTTCACTCATATGTAGGATATAAAACTGAAACTCATAGACATGGACAACAGCATGGAGGATACCAGAGGGAAGAGGGTGGAAAGTTAGTAAAGGGTAAAGGAGGCCAACAAAACACGTGTTGATGGAAGACGATTTGACTTTGTGTGGTAGGAACACAAAGCAATATACAGATGATGTATCATAGATGTACACCTGAAATGTGTATGATCCTATAAACCAATGTCACTCAATAAATTTAATTAAAATAAATAAACAAGAGACTTCTCATCAAAATGGCCTCATAGGCACACAAAGCACAACCACATCAAAACTACAACTAAACTATAGAACACCCATCACTCAGAAGTATCAGAAATCGAATTGAAGGGAAGTCTGACAATTATGGAATTAAAGAAACCACATCCAGCCCTGGCTAGTGTGGCTCAGTGGACTGAGTGCTGGCCTGCAAATCTAAGGGTCACTGGTCCAATTCCCAGTCAGGGCACATGCTTCAGTTGCAGGCCAGGTCCCCAGTAGTGGGCATGCAAAAGGCAACCACACATTGATGTTTCTCTCCCTCTCTTTCTCCCTCCCTTCCCCTCTCTCTAAAAATAAATAAATAAAATCTTAGGAAGGAAGGAAGGAAGGAAGGAAGGAAGGAAGGAAGGAAGGAAGGAAGGAAGGAAGGAAGGGAGAAACCACATCTAACCAAACTGGTAGAAAAGGTGGAGATGCGGAACAGGCTGATCCCACATCCACGTGTGGTAGATAAAAATTCAGAAGGGATATCTCAGGAGCAAGGAGTCCCAGTCCAATACCAGGCCCTCCAGCCCAAGTTTCCAGTGCCAGGAAGATAAGTCCCCACAACTTCTGGCTGCAAAAACCAGTGGGGATTGAGTTGGTGGAAGAAGCTGCTGGAACTCCAAGCAGTTCCTCTTAAAGAACCACACATGGATGTACTCAGACTCACTCCCTCTGAGCTCCAGCACTGAGATAGCTGCTTGAAAGGCACCAGTGGCATACAGGGAAAAACTGAAGTGTTTGGCATCAAGGTGAGAGCTGGGGAACAACTTTCTCCCAGACAGAAAGGTGGACAGAGGTCACTGTCCCTTTTCTGTCCCCTCCCCCCACAGAGCCACAGAACTGAAAGATAGGTGCCATATCTGAGACTCCGTCAACCTGGCTAACACTGTTGCCCTACCCTGGAGATCTCCTGAGACTCATCCCACCCAACTTATGGGCCCACCCAAGCTGTTAACAGTGACATTTCCATATGCATGGCTGGTCTTGGCTCATGTTTCACAACTTCCTAAATGCTCTCAAACAAGCAACAACTAGCCTCAGTGAGCTCCCAGCCCCTGTACCTCTTGCTAAGTAGCCCCAGGCTCAGCACTAGCAGCAGCCAGCCTAAATTCATAGCTTGGCTTTGCCTGGGAATCTCTAAGCCAAGCACAAGTAGCAGCCATCTCAGATTGCTTTATAGCTCAGGCAGAGTGGCCCTGCACAGAACACAAGTGGGGACTGATCTTGGCCTGTACCACCCAGGAAATCCCAGAGCCTGTACATGCAGTGGACAGCTACAGGCCATATCAGAGCACCATCACCTTTCCCCTGCACAGCTGATCCTCCATGGATAGCGACAGTTAGTGGTCAGTAGTCACAGTAGGTCCTTGAAGCTAACTGGTCTGGATAAATCCCTCCCATTGACCTGCCAACAGCAATCAAGTCTCAACTATAAGAGGAGTGTATACTCAGCCCACACAGAAAGCACATCTCATGTGCTTGGATGATAGAAAGGCTGTGCCAATGGACCCTACAGGGCACCTACTACATTAGACCATGCAACCAAGACAGGGAGTGATAGTAGTTCTACCCTGAAACAAATACAGAGAGCCTGCCAAAGTGAGGAGCCAAAGAAACATGGTTCAAATGAAAGAACAGATCAAAACTCTAGAAAAAGAATTAAATAAAATGGAGAAAAGCGATCTATTAGATGCAGAATTCAAAACACTGGTTATAAGAATGCTCAAGGAACTTAGTGAGGACCTCAACAGCATAAAAAAAGATCCAGTCAGAAACATAGGATACACAAAGTAAAATAAAGAACAATTTACAGGAAAACAACAGTAGAGTGGATGAAGCCAAAAATCAAATCAATGATTTTGAACATAAGGAAGCAAAATACAACCAATCAGAATAACAAGAAGAAAAAAAGAATTAAAAAAATGAGGATATTGTAAGGAGCCTTGGGGACAACCTCAAGCGTTCCAACATAGGGATGCCAGAAGGAGAAGAGAAAGTGCAAGAAATTGGAAATCTATTTGAAAAATGAATGAAAGAAGACTTCCCTGATTGGGTGAAGGAAATAGACATGCATGTTCAGGAAGCACAGAGAATCCCAAACAAGATGCATGAAAAGAGGCCCACTCCAAGACACATCATAATTAAAATGTTAAAGGTTAAAGAGGAAGAGAGAATCTTAAAAACAGCAAGAGAAAAGAAGTTAGTTACCTACAGGGGAGTTCCCATAAGACTGTCAGCTGGTTTCCCAAAAGAAACTGCAGGCTAGAAGGAATTGGCAAGAAATATTCAAAGTCATGAAAAGCGGGGACTTACAGCAAAGATTGCTCTACCCAGCAAAGCTATCATTTAGAATCAAAGGGCAGATAAAGAGCTTCCCAGACAAAAAAAACTGAAGGAGTTCATCCTCACCAAACCATTATTATATGAAATGTTGAAGGGACTTATGAAAAATAATAAGATCAGAACTATGAACAATAAAATCTTAATAGATATATATCTATCAACAATTGAATCTAAAAACAAACAGGAAAAACAGGGACAGAATCATGGATATGGAAAGTGTTTTGATGGTTGCCAGATGGGACATGGATGTGGGGGAATGGATGAAGACATGAGGGGTAATCAAGAAGACAAATAGGTAATCACAGAGGGGATGTAAAGTATAGTATATGAAATGGAGAAGCCGAAGAACATATACCCATGACCTGTGAACGTGAACAATGGTGTAGGGATTGCCTGAGGGAGGGGGGAAAGGGGGAAAAATTGGGCCAGATTAATAGTATAATCAATAAAATATAATTTAAAATAATAAATAAAATTACAAGCCATTAAAAAATCTCTTTCTGCAGTACTAGTCCCTTTATAAGGTGACCTTGGGGCAAGATTCTAATGACAAAAATGTGCAATCATGCTCAAGTATGGCAGGTTAATGTTCTGATTTCTGTAATTAAACCATAACTGACAACTTGGATGAACAAGAGAATACAGGAAAAATAAATTTAATTCTAGCTTAATAAGAGATACCATACCATACAGAATCTCACTCATGAGTTAACTTTTTATAATTAAAACTTCAAAAAATGGCCAGCATTTTGTGAGCATTTACTACGTTAAGGACTTTGGACAACTTATTTCATTTAAATACTGAAGCGATTCTATAAAGTAGGTCCCGTTGCCATCCCACTGGGCTGGAAACCAAGCTCAGTGAGGAAGGAAGATCTGACTGCCAAGACCAACCACAGAACCCTCCATGTGAGTAAGACATGTTCATCTTTAGTTTAAACATTCTTTTTTTAATTATTATTTTTTTATTTTAATAATAAACATTCTTTTTAAAAAAGGTTTTATTTATTTATTCTTCGAGAAACGGGACGGGAGGGAGGGAAACATCAATGGGTGAGAGAGACATAGATAAGTTGCCCCTTGCATGCGCACACTGACAGGGACCAGGCCCACAATTGAACCAGCGACCTTTCACTTTTTGGTACGATGCCCAACAAACTAAACTACATGGGTGAGGGCTAGTATAAACATTCTGTAAGAGCACAAGTCTACCATTTTTATTTCTCTTTGTTTTCTTATAGGGAACCGGTCAGCATGGCAATAGCGAATGTAACCCAGAACTGAATCAGAAAACCGATCAGGTGTGAGGCGGCACACAGGACCCAGGCGTGCAGACAGGCTTTCCCATGGGGAACCAGGCTGGCATTGTATCTAGGCTGCTTTAAGGCTTGCTCTTGCTAAAACTCCCTCACCCTGGGTTGAAACTGCAGATGTTTAATGCATATCTCTGAAGCAACTCCATGAAGTCTGTGCTAAGCCACCCCAAAGACAGAATGTAACCAGATCAATCACTTTTATCATTCCCTTACATTTGCAACATTTTTTTCCTTGTTAGAAGTAATTACTTAAAGTAAACCTAAGTATAATGAATGAGAACCTTCTTTGATGTCATGCTACTGGAAAGCAGTAAAATCTGTCCAGGCAAGGGTCGAGGCGCTCCCTCTCTTAGAGAGTGGCCGTGCCGTCCCTTTTCCCCCACAGGACTTCTACAGTCTGTGTGAATGTGTTCGTCGCATCCACAACACATGGACCCCACAGGCTGCAGTTCGCATCATTTTCTAGTCAATAAGTACAGGTCCTAATGTTTTAAAATAATTAAAATACAGAAAGAAATTATTAACGCAGAATGTCATGAATAAGAAAATTCACTATGTCAGTTTTACAGAATATTTTCAGAGAAATTAAGCTTTCTCTGTGCCATACACATAATAATTAAGTATAGCTTGGTCTCTTACATACACTTAAGTGAAAAAATCAACTTTAGTGTAATTAATACCTTAACCACTGAGTGACTAACTTCTTTTATTAATATTTCTTGTATCTAAGTAAACATTCCTGTTTGTTCTCACAACTAACATAGGTAGGTATTCCCCTAACAAACTTCAATACCTCTTTCCTTGTTTGTTCAATGAATAGGCTACAGAACAACTAACTCCATTCTAAATTTGAATCCAGGGATTTCTAAACAAATGAAATTTTATGCCAATGAATAAATCTATATGTTTCTACCCATGTAGACTACCACCCAAAACAGCAATTATTTGTGGGCCTTTGAAGAAAGGAGCGTGGTGATGCTCAGCCTTCTTTCTCAGAGTCATCTCTCACCATGAGAGAAAAGTATGGGCACACTCTCTTTCCCAGAAAGTTTCTCTGACAGTGGAACAGGAAGTTGAGTTGCTGCCAGAATATATTTTGCCCTTTGAAAAAAAAAAAGGAGGAGGTACCAGCAATGCAAGCTTTACCTTGAACAACAGTGACTTTTCCCAGGGGTCATCTCGGCAAGATTCAAAGGATGCCTCATCCCACATCACCAAAAGACTTAATGTAAAACACCAGAGGGGCTTTTAAATGCCTCAATAGAAAAAGTAAATCCCAATTGTTTTATCATTCTCGTATATTGTTGGACCCCACTTCCTTAGTGTAGAATTAGTTGCTGTCTTGCACAATGAAAGATATGATTATTGCAGCACGATAGGGCTTTTCCCCCTAGAGAATAAAATAGCAACTTCTCACTTTGACTGAGCCACCGACTTGAACTTTCTCCTGGAAAGGAGAGCTAACAACACTGAGTTCTTTACATGCTCATCTAATTCACTCTCACAGCTACGTGGTTTGGCAAGTGTCTCCATTTTATGGATGAGAAAATTAAGGTTCAGAGAGTTCTAGCAATCTGCTCAGTGCCTGCTGGCTGGCAAATGATAAAACTGGCCTAACCCACTGCCCAACCCCGACGACTCATAAGCTATAACTTGTAAACCATGATAAACCCTTGCTCAGTAAAAGGCTCATTTTGTTTCCTGATGGGAGCTGAATTCATCCATTTTCCTTGTCATCTAAACATGTATTTTCTTCTTTCAAAGTATTTCTCACTTGCATCCAAGTTTTTGAAGAAAAGTAAAGACAGGCAGATATCAGAGAATGCATTGTCCTTCCAATCTCTCACTTCATATCCCCCATCACAGAGGGCATTTGTCCCTAGAAAGTCAACCTATTGTAATAAAGAAAAAACTGAAACAGCGTAGGGACTGGACTTTTGAAGGCACTGATATGCTGTATGTGACCTGAAATCTCAAAACAATCACTCATTAGCAGATAGTACGTCCACCTGCGGGGCTGAAAGACGTACCCTAAGCTGACATATACACACATCAATTCTTGCTTTCCCTGTGAAAGCAGGCTTCTTGCTCTGTTTTTAAATTCTCATTCTACTACTCCTAAGAAGGGCTTCTTTTCTCTCATGCATTTCTCCTCCCTCACTGTATCCCAGACAGTCGTAAGAATTCTAAATTGAGTCTCATTCTCTGAGGAATACTTAGAATGCTCGGTTTTTGAAGACCACATCTGAGAGAAGGCACTGTCAGAATGAGATTCTATCCCCGATTTGTAGGATACAAGAGCCAGAACATCTTAAGGCTAGATATTTTCATATTTTAATCACAAAGTATGGGAGTAATATTCATTTAAACATCCAAAAGCTCAACCTTTCCTTAATTCCACTATCAAGTTTGATTCAACCGAAGCCACTTCATCGAATGAATTTATGACAGATAGATGAATGAAAAGAAGACCAGTGCGGGGAGGAGAGAGTCGTGGGGAGAAATGGAGACAACTGTATTTGAACAAAGATAAAAATATATATATCTACATAAATTATGCTCCGCAAGCAAAACTTGTCACACCAGGAATAAACTTTCCTTCCCAGCAATATTATATAGCACCCCTCAAGAAATAAATTTGTCCAGAGATTTTTTTTAATCCTCAACCAAGGATATATTTATTGATTCTAGAGAGAGAGTAAGGCAGAGAGTGAAAGAAAGAAACATCGATGTGAAAGGAAAACATCAATCGGTTGTCTTCCATACCTGCCCAGATGAAGGCAGAATAGCAACCTAGGTCCATGCCTTTACCAGGGATCAAACAGGCAACAAACAGGCAAAGTTTTGGCATACGGGACAACACTCCAGCCATCTGAGCCACACCAGACAGGGCTGTCCAGAGACTTCTTAAGTACCCCCTTCCACAATCTATTTTGTTTTTCATTCTTGAAGAAATATGGTATCGATATAGTAAAGACATGTCAACACTTACCTTTCTGTACGTAAACAACAAACTGTTTGTTAAAAATTATTTTCTTCCATTCAGCTGTTGAGACTCTTGCTGGGACTTGAGTATCTCCCCAGAGGACAGTCCGTCTGCACTGCTCTGCTCCAGAAGCCTCTCCCTTCACCTTCAGTCAAGCATTAATCATTGACTGGTTTTATTGATTTTCAGGAACCATCAGATGTCATAAAAGGTATTATTACATTCACTCCAGGAAAGAAATGGATTTGTACCAAAAGAAGTTAATGCACAACTAATACATCTCAAAACAGGTTTCTGAATTTTTGAGTGTAGATAAGAAAATTAGAAGACAAGGAGAAGTTAAAGTGCAAACACTTTCTGTTTATTCAACTATCTCTGGAGTATGAGTTCCATGATCTCAGAGAGAGTTTCATCCATATTCTGCAGCACCACCCCAGCACTTAGCAGTGTTGGCACAGGAAACTCAATTGACTAATATTTGAGTAGATTCTCTTTCAAATACAGAGCACAGGATGCTGTGTCTGAGCAATGACACACTTCACTGATAATCAGCCACAGGAGACATAGGAAATGACTCAGAAGGCACCGCCAAAGACACACTCTGCAGTGCTGCTGAGATCCTAGGGTTCCCTTCACAGTCTGCAAGAAGCAGTCAGAAGTAGCCTTCACCTGAAACTCAAACCAAGTCCTTTCTGGAGGAGAAGCTGATCTATGAAATGACCACAGTCTGTTCTGCAAGCTGGGCTCGGGCCAGAACAGAAGTCGCTCTCAGCAAACCGCCTCTCCACCCCTTAGAGACCTTCTGATTACAACTGATGCTCATTCTGACACAAATCAGCTCTCATCTCTTGCCTCCTGCTATGTGCTGCTTTGAAGCACAGGTTGTTGTCCTGACCTGGTCAATCACGTAAAGTAATTTTCCAATCCCAGTAACCCTGATGTACTAGCACCCAGGACCATCCCCTACTTTACATCACATAACTCTTTGGCACCTGCCAAGCTGTGCAGGGATCCATTCCATCTTGCAGCCACCCAAGACATGCCTCTATGTAAGTTCCCCTTTATAAACTCTATGAATTACCAGACTGGACAGCCTCTTTCTTCAGTCTTTCCCAGCCTTCTGCTCACAGGGACAGTCTGCTCACAGGTACAGACTTTAAGTCTCAGGACTTTTCCCTGGCTCTGCATGTACTAATAGCCTTCTTCTCACAGTTCTGAGAATGGATTTACCTAAGAACAAGTTATTTTTTCCCCACTCAAAATGAGATTCCCAATTAAGCAATAAAAGCCAACAGCTCCAGATTTCTTAAATCAAGGCCTCTTTTAGACTGGTTTCTGATTCGCACCCCTCACTCACTTTGGGAATCCACACTGAAGATGAGAATCAATGTTATTTTTGTATCAAATGTGTTACTCTTTATCAGTGTCTCTGTTGACCTTCAGATATTTATTTCTGGGTTTCTCCTCAGCTGTTGTATGTCCTCTATTTGTCTATAGGTATGCATCGAGCACAATGAAAGCACAAGAGCACAGCCCACTGTCTAGACAGCCTTCCCCCTTCCCAGGTCCCTGAGAAGACGTCACGATTGCTCTGAGCGTCCTTTCTCTTGGGGATCCAGAGAGTGAAACCGTTTAGTTGCATGCCAGCGGTTAACACACTTGGTGGGCCAGCAGATCCAGGAAGGATCTTTATTCCTGGGTCTTACTGCCAACATAACTATGTTTAGGGAAATGAAGACAGTAAGGCTAAGCAGTTCTCAAATTCTTAACACCTCTGTCTTCCAATTTGCTGAATAAAATGATCATGTTCTATAAAATCAAATAGCTTCCACCTATGTGGTTCACATTCTGGAATCACTGACAAGCATCTCACGGCATTGCTCTAAAACACAGGTGTCAAACACAAGGCCCACAGGCAGAATCCAGCCCTCCGCCTTGTTTTATCCCGCCCGGCACCTTGTTTCTACCCAGTGGCAGCGCTGAGCTCTCACTTAACTGTTAAGGAGTAGTTACATTTATACAGTCCCGAAATTACATCCCGCCCCTTTGAAGGGAACTGCGAGGCTGATTTGGCCTCCGGTGAAAATGAGTTTGACACCCCTGCTCTAAAATGAGTTTGCTTCTTGTTTGGAAACTTTTTAATGTGTATGTTAAAAGTGCTTTTAAATCAATAAAGTTTTTAAGTATATATATGTATCACTTTCAGGCATTGTTTTTGAGCAATATTATAAAACTATGTTTGTGGCATATTGGAAAACTGGTTTAAACATGTTTTTTCATTTAATCTTTACAACATGTTCATGAAGTAGAGTCCATATTACAGATAGAAAACAGAGGCACAAAGATGTATGCCTTGTTCTGCCTGAGTCACACAGCCTGTGGTTACAGAATCAGGACTCTACCCTTGGTCTGTCTGATTCAAAGCCCAATTTACCAATCACAGCTATAGAATCTGCCCGATTATTTCCCTTCCAGCTCCATGTAAGTAATAAAAAATCCATAGGAAGAAATTCCTCTGAGAGAGCCCATTCCAGGTGGAAGATGGCCAAGTCCCTAAAATGAACTTTCAAGTTGGAGACTCAGATTGATTAACTCTAAAAAGGCCAAAGCAACCATCAGAGAAATTGACAGATGATCATATCTTTAAATAACAAAGGTTTTTCCTGTGCTCTCCAGGATAACGAGTTAGCAAGCTTCTAAGAGCTGTGTTTCATCATTTATATATTCTTCCAGATTAAATCCAAAGATTAAGAGCATGCACTGCATTTGGAGAATCCATTTTAATGTTAGTTCTATAGTTTAATACCGATTCAGTAATATTAGGAATAATAAGGAAATTTAATTGATAAAAATTACTGGTTCCTTTTATCTCAGCAAAAGAGAGAAATAATTTATATCATGGAAACCAGTGAACAATTGAAAGAATTTGGGCAAATATTTCTGACTAACAGCTTCATGGTGTTAAAGACATTTTAGCACTTTTGTCTAAGTAATGTTTTAACCATTCTTCCAACATTAGCCCCAGAAAAATCTATAAGTAATGTTTAATTTATGGACAATGTTAGTTAGTGAAAAATAAAGTTTGGATAGTCTCCCAGGAAAAAAAAGCTTTATGAAAATGTGGAATTATTCTTAAAATTCAAAGTATGTTACATTTCTAACATTTTTATTCTTTAAAACTCTAAGTAAATAGAATCCATGAACGCTAAGCTTTTCATTTCTATGTATTTGCATATTTATTTGTGTGCTACGTATCATGTATTTTAGAAGACTTATCATGAGTCTATCGACACGCAAACTTCACCTAACAAAAGTGTATAACATTTTTAATAACATTTGATATCTGTCTTGATCTTGTTAAGTTAATACTGGCAGAAACTATGTCTTCTATTAGCACTCAGTAAATACTTTTTAGAACTGAATTCTTTTCAGTTACAGGTATTTGATTCGTTAATTCTGAATAGTCAGAATTACATTCAGGCACAACAAAGGATGATAGGAACCCAAACAGGTGAATGATCTTGCACCTCCTCAAACCAATATTTTACATCTTTTGTTTCATATTTATTTAGTGGAATGCAGTGAAACTAATTTTGTGTTAGTGAACATTTTAGGCTGAAGCAGAATTTTCCTTAATTACTTTCAGTGTCCAGAGCACTGTCCATTTTCTGATAAATTTAAGCAAAACATCACTTTTATTTAGTTCTTATACTTGTCTCTGGTTTTATGTGAGATTTGTGTTTTCATGTTGCTGTTATTTTGGAGGAGTTGAGGGGAATTTTCCAAGCCAGAATTCTTTAAAGGATTGTTAAATGATTTAAGACTTAGGGAACAAAATAAATTGGTAGAACCATACAAAATGCTGTTGCAAAATCTTAGCTGACAGCCACCTAAAAATATTCAAAAAAGAGCTTAATAAAGGTGTTCTCCCTCTACTATCTATTTAAACAAAAGTGGACCCAGTTTACACTTACTTATTTCAGGAATATTTTAACTCTATTTATAGATGGTTGCTCCAAGCACCTGCCTGGTAGGCAAGATCCTTAATCTGGTTCTAGTTACTCATGTAATGAAACTGCCAGAGAATCCTATGAACGGAATGGTTAGTAAATAACCAACATCATCAGCCATATATTACACAAATGCCTTCCAGAGCTTTCTAAACCTGGAGAGTTTATTAAACCTGGGCCTCACACCATGAGATCATGGTTCAGTAGGTCTGGGATGCATCCCAGGAATCAACATTTTTAAAGCAGTTTGGGTTCCTGAACCAGATAATCACATGGACCCTTCTGTAAGAAACACTAACTTAGGGATTCTGTGCTTTGTCTACCAGTAAATACTCTTTAGAAAAACCTGTACTTGAGGTTCATTTTACCCCAACAGTGGGGGCTCGGTTCTGCGGGAATGTCTCAGACAACGGTGCAGTTGGTTTGGTGTTGGACATGCACACTGTGTTTGCATGTGCTCAGGAAATGGCAGGCACAAACAGGCTGATTTCCCTCATACATTTTTCTCACAGCCTGCTGAACTTTTGATCTGACCTCAGATTTCCCTTAAATTCTAAGAAATTACAATAATCTTGTTGGTTTTCTGAGACCCAGCCCTGTCCCTCTTACCAGATTTCATCAACATGAGTCTTTGCTCATATTCAGTTTACTGCTCAGACCATTGCATCATCATCAGCTTCCACCTCCACTATCTCACTAAAGCTGCACCCACCAGGGTGAGCAACAACCTGGTCATGATAATCAGAGACACTCTCCAGTCTGCACTTTACCAGACCTCTCATGACCTTTGACACTATCAGTAGCTCTCCCTGGATCTCCCTTTACCCTTGATTTCCTTGCCAATAACTTCTCCTGGTTTTACTTCTATGTCTCTGCCAGTCCTAGTCCTATGTGTGGGCTCATCAGATGCCTTGTCATCCACTCTAGGAAGGCTGGATCTGCTCCAATCTATAGGCCAAAGTCTCAAGTTTCTCTCTCCAGTCCAGATCTCTCCCTCAGTTTGGCATCCAGTCTATTATATCCAACCACCTATTGTCATAGGTCTACCTACATGATGTCCCACATGCACAACAAAATTAACACATCCAGAATTAACCTTAATGTCTTAATTCCTCCCAAAAGGATCATCCTGGAACGGACACAACTACTCCATGTAAGCCCTGGCAATCATCAAGTCTTGGCCAGAGAGTGTGCTGTGATTGATTAGTAATTCTTGTCATGGGTACAAATAGAAGACTAGCAATGCTTATTATGCTGGGATTCCCGCTCCTTGCCTAGGACATCTGAGACTTAGACACTAGGAGTTCAAAAAACATCAATTTCCTTTCTGCTTTCAAGTCTGTCACTAGACGCTAAAACATTGGGATTGCCTTGAAAATGTTGTCATTAAGAAGTATTTCCTGACAAAAAATAGTTTTTTAAAAAAATAGTGATGAAACAACTGGATATTCATGTGCAAAAGAATGAAATTAGACTCCTATTGCATAGCATTCATAAAAACTAACTCAAAATGGATCAAAGATCTCAATGTAAGAGCTAAAACTATAAAACTCTCAGAAAAAAAACGGAGTAAAACTACATGATGGTGGACTTGGCAATGGTTGCTTAGCTATAACCTCAAACTGACAAATAGCAATAGACAAAAAACAAATTGGGCTTCACCAAAATGAAGAACTTTTGTGCAACACATTAAAAAGATCATACACCATGATCAAGTAGCACTTATTCCTGGAATGCAAGTTTGTTACAATATTTACAAATCAATCAGTGTGATATGCCTCATAAGTAAAATAAAGAATAAAAATCATATCAAGAGGTGCAGAAAAAATATTTCACAAAATCCAGCATCTATTTATGATAAAAACCCTCAGCAAAGTGGGAATAGAGAAAACAAACCTCAGAAATATAAAGGACATATATGACAAACTCACAGCTAACATATTCAAAGGGAAAAAGCTAAAAGCATTTTTCTTTAGTTCAGAAACAAGACAAGGTTGGCCACTTTTGCCACTTTTATTCTACATAGTACTGGAAGTCCTAGCCACAGCAATCAGACAAGAAAAAGAAATAAAAGTCATCCAAATTGGAAAGGAAGAAGTAAAATGGTCATTATTTTCAGATGACATGATACTATAGAGAGAAAACCCTAAGGAATCCATCAAAATCTGCTAGCATTAATAAGTGAATTCAGGATACAAAATTAATATTAAGAAATTGGTTGCATTTTTATACACCAATACTGAACTATCAGAAAGAGAAACTAAGAAAACAATCCCATTTCCAATGGCGTCCAAAAGAAAAAAAACCTAGGAATAAATTTAACCAAGAAGGTAAAAGACTCATAAAATTATAAGACATTGAAGAAAGAAATTGAAGAAGATAAAAATAAATGGAAGTATATACTGTGCTCACAGATAGAAAGAATTAACATAACTAAAATGTCCATACAACCTAAAGCAACCTATACATTCAATGAAATACCTATCAAAATACCAATGAAATTTTCCACAGAACTAGAACAAAAAAAATCCTAAAATTTATATTGAACCACAAAAGACCCCAAATAGCCACATCAATCTTAAGAAAAAAGAAAAAAGTTGGAGGTATCATAGTACCTGATATCGAACTATACTACAACACTATAGTAATTAAAACAGCATGATACTTTCATAAAAATAGACACATAAATCAATGGAACAGAATAGAGAGCCAAGAAATAAACCAATGCTGATATGGCCCATTAATATATGACAAAAGAAGCAAGAATGCACAATGGGATAAAGACTGTCTATTCAATAAATGATGTTGGGGAAACTGGACAGATACTTGCAAAAAAAAGAAACTACACTACCTTTTTTCACCATATACAAGAATAAACTCAAAATGGATTAATGACTTAAATGTAAGACTCAAAACCATGAAACTCCTAGAACAAAACAGGCAGTAAACTTTCTGATATTTCCCTTAGTAATATTTTTCCCAATATGTCTCCTTGGGCAAGGGAAACAAAAGAAAAAACAAACAAATTGGACTATATCAAACTAAAAAGTTTTTGCACAACAAAGGATACCATCAATAAAATGAAAAGACAGCCTACTGAATGGGAGAAGATATTCACCAATGATACATCCAATAAGGAGTTAGTAACCAAAATTTATAAAAAACTCATACAACTCAACACAAAAAACCACAAACAATCCAATTTAAAAATGGGCAGAGAACCTGAATAGACACTTCTTCAAAGAGGACATACAGATGGCCAACAGACATATGAAAAAAATGCTTGACATCACTAATTATCAGGGAAATGCAAATTAAAACCACACTGAGACATCACCTCATATCTGTTAGAATGGCTATCATCAATAAATCAATAAACAAGTGCTGGTGAGGATGTGGAGAATAAGGAACTCTTATACATTATTGGTGGAGTTACAAATTTGTGCAGCCACTATGGTAAACAGTATGGAGGTTCTCAAAAAGTTAAAAATGAAACTACATTATGACTCAGAAATTTCCCTTTTGTGTATACATTTGAAAAAAAACTATAAATCCATAATTCAAAAAGATATATGCACTTACATGTTATTTATAATAGGCAAGATATGGAAGCAAGCTAAGTAATCATCAATAGACAAGTGGATAAAGAAGATGTGGTACACATATACAATGGAATATGACTTAGCCATAAAAAAGAATGAAATCTTATCATTTGCAACATGGATGAACCTAAAGGGTATTATGCTAAATGAAATAAGTCAGAGAAAGACAAATACCATATGATTTCCCTTATATGTAGAATATAAAGGACAAAATAAACAAACAAAACAAAAAAGGGATCATCAATCCTGAAAACAAACTGATAGTTGCCAGATGGGAGGGAAGTTGGAAGGCTGGGTGAAAAACAGGAAAGGATTAGGAAGTACTAATTGGTAGTTAAAGGTTCATGGGGATGTAAAGTGTAGCATAGGGAATATTTTTTTTATTTTTAATATATTTTATTGATTATGCTATTACAGTTGTCCCATTTTCCCCCCTTCACTCCCCTCCACCTGCACAGCCCATCCCACCCACATTTTCCACCTTTAGTTCATGTCCATGGGCCATTCATATAAGTTCTTTGGCTTCTACATTTCCTATACTGTTCTTACCCTCCCCCTGTCTATTTTCTACCTACCAATTATGCTTCTTATTCCCTGTATCTTTTCCCCCTTTCTCCCCCTCCCACTCCCCTGTTGATAACCCTCCATGTGATCTCCATTTCTGTGTTGCTGTTCCTGTTGTAGTTGTTTGCTTAGTTTGCTTTCATTTTTGTTTCAGGTGTGGTTGTTAATGGTTGTGAGTTTGCTGTCATTTTACTGTTCATATTTTTTATCTTCTTTTTTTTAGATAAATCCCTTTAACATTTCATATAATAAGGACTTGGTGATGATGGATTCCTTTAACTTGATCTTATCTGAGAAGCACTTTATCTGCCCTTCCATTCTAAATGAAAGCTTTGCTGGATAGAGCAATCTGGGATGTAGGTCTTGCCTTTCATACCTTGGAATACTTTCCAGCCCCTTCTTGCCTATAAGGTCTCTTTTGAGAAATCAGCTCATAGTCTAATGGGAACTCCTTTGTAGGTTACTGTCCCCTTATCTCTTGCTGCTTCTAGGATTCTCTCCTTCATTTTTACCTTGGCTAATGTAATTATGATGTGCCTTGGTGTGTTCCTCCTTGGGTCCAACTTCTTGGGGACTCTGAGCTTCCTGGACTTCCTGGAAGTCTATTTCCTTTGCCAGATTGGGGAAGTTCTCCTTTATTATTTCTTCAAATAAGTTTTCCACTTGTTGTTCTTCCTCTTCTCCTTCTGGTACCCCTATAATTCAGATGTTGGAACGTTTCAAGATGTCCTGGAGGTTCCTAAGCCTCTCCTCATTTTTTTGAATTCTCGTTTCTTCATTCTGTTCTAGTTGGTTGTTTATTTCTTCCTTCTGCTCCAAATTGTTGATTTGAGTTCCAGTTTCCTTCTCATCACCATTGGTTCCCTGTACATTTTCCTTTATTTCACTTAGCATAACCTTCATTTTTTCATCTAATTTGTGACCAAAATCAACCAATTCTCTGAGCATCCTGATTACCAATGTTTTGAACTGTGCATCTGATAAGTTGGCTATCACTTCATCGCTTAGTTGTATTTTTTCTGGAGCTTTGATCTGTTCTTTTATTTGGGCCATTTTTTTTCTAAGTGCACCTGTTACGTAGCAAGGGATGGAGCCTTAGGTATTCACCAGGGCGGGGTAACCCACGTTGCTGGGTTGTGATACTGTGCATGGGGAAGGGATCCGAGAGGGAACAATGGCTCTTGCTCCGCTCTCTGCTGCTTTCAGTTACTTCCCCCACTTCCCACAAGCAAATTGGGCCCTTCTGGTGCTGATTCCCAGGTGGGAGGGTTTGTGTACGTTCTAGAACCCTGTGGATCTCTCCAAAGAACTTTCCTGTGAGGCTGGGAGTTTCTCCCACTGCTGCCTCAACCCCCACCAGTGTTTTCAATCAGTGGTTTGAGGCTTTATTTCCCTGTGCTGGGGCCCTGGGTTGCGCAGTCCATCCTGATTCCCAGTTGCTTCTCCCAGGTTATCTGCATTAGAATGTGGGACTGCCCACTGTGCCAGCCACCTTGCATGCCCCGCTCCATAATCCACAGCCTTGCTGGGTCCACCAGCCGCTGCTTTGCGACAAGTACTCTCTGCCCAGCTGCCTGTCTCCACCCCTCCTACTGGTCTGGATGAATGTGTCTTCTTTAACTCCTTGGTTGTCAGACTTCTATACAGTTTGATTTTCTGTCAGTTATGGTTATTTTTTGTTTTTAAATTTGTTGTTGTCCTTCTTTTGGTTGTGCAAGGAGGCACAGTGTGTCTATTTATGCCTCCATTTTGGCCGAAAGTCCAGCATAGGGAATATTATAACTATGCATGCCATATGGTGCAAGATGGGTACTAGAATTATCAGGGGGTTCACTTTAAAAATTATATAAGTGTCTAACTACTGTACTGTATACTTGAAACTAATGTAAAATCATATTAATATTAACTATAATTGAAAAATAAAATGAGTTTTTATGCTGTCAGAATAAAAAACAAGATGAAAAGACAGCACACAGATATTGTGAATCACCTATCAGAGAAGAGAATTGTATCTAGAATATATAAAGAAATCTTACAGTTCCATAATAGACAAATCCCAATGAAAATTGGATAAATGATTTGAACAGACATTTTTAAAATAAGGCATGCAAATAACTAACAAATATATAAAAAGATACTTATCATCATTAGGCATAAGCAAAATGCAAATCAAAATCATATTAAGGTATGACCTCGCATCTATTAAGATACACCCACTAGGGTAGCCATAATAAAAAAAGATAATAATAGGTATTGGAAAAGATATAGAGAATCAGAATCCTATACACTTCTTTTTTTTTTATTTTTTATTTTTATTTTAGTTTATTCAGTACAGTTTCTATCCTTTATTCCCATTCCAGCCCACCCACCCATTCCTCCCCTCCTCCCTCCCCTTTCCAACACCCCTAGTTTTGTCCATGTGTCCTCTATATTTGTTCCTGTAAACCCTTCCCTTCTCCCCTGAAATTCCCTCCCCTCTCCCCTCTGGTCACTGACAACTC
>CM052544.1:95096662-95135197 GCA_028533065.1 Trachops cirrhosus
TCGCTTAGCATAATGCTTTCCAGCTCCATCCATGCTGTTGCAAAGGGTATGAGTTCCTTCTTTCTTTCAGCTGCATAGAATTCCATTGTGTAAATGTACCATAGTTTTTTGATCCATTCATTTACTGATGGGCATCTAGGTTCTGATGGGAATGTAAAATGGTTCAGCCACTTTGGAAAACAGTCTGAAAGTTTCCTCAAAAACTGAAACATTTTTACTGTTTGACCCAGCAATTCACCTCTAAGTATACACCCAAGAGCCATGAAACCGTATTTCTGCACAAAAACTAGTACGTGAATGTTCATGGCAGCATTATTCATGGTAGACAAAAATGAAAACAACCTAAATGTTCATCAAAAGATGAATGAATAAAATGTGACATATCCGTACAATATTAGCCATAAAAAGGTTTGAAGTGCTGGAACATGCAATAACACAAACAAACACTGAAAACATGAAGCAAGGCAAAAGCCACATGGAAAAGACCAAATACTGCATGATTCTATTCATATGAAACGTCTAGAATAGGCAAGTTCATAGAGGCAGGAAGTAGATTAATGGCTGCCTGGGGCCAAGGAATGTGGTTTGTGGGTGGCAGCTGAAGAATATGGGGTTTCTTTTGGGGGTGATGAAAAAAATGTTCTAAAATTGTTTGCAGTGATTGTTGCACAGCTCTGTGATTGTACTAAAAAACGAATTCACTTTAAATGCATAAGTGTTACAGTATGTGAATTTCATCTCAGCAAAGCTGTTACCAGCAAAAAAGGAAGATAGATTTCCTACAACCGATCCCACCCTGATAGGAATACACAAGACAGAAGCTAAACTTTTTCAGTCACTTCAATCCCGTCACTTCAGAACACATCATTTTTGTTCTATTAACATGGATGTTTCAAGGATTTTTAATCATGTGATTTCATTTAAATACGTTCATTTTTACTTATTATTTGATCTCCCTTTTATGTTTTACTTTTTAAAATGTGAATTAGAACATTTCATATGTGAAGATTATCTCTGCCCAGAGCAGAGAAGGAAGGAGAAAATAATGTGACGATAGGGCCCTTCGGTCCCTCACCTGGTGTTTCAGCTCAGGAAGTTCAACACTAGACAAACTCCTTCACCTCACTGCCCGCTCCAAAAGGGAGACTATTTTTCTACATGACAAAGCCTAGTAACCTGAGAGAGGGGGGCCAAACTGTATTTCCTTAGGTCTTTCCATTCAGGATAACGTTAAGTCTAGTGCCAGTAACAATCTAGGAGAATTTCTGGAAAAGCCCTGTTATCTTAAGCCTGAATTTCCCCCTCGCTACAAGAGAAAACACAGAAACTGAAATTTCACATCTGTGACCCAGTCAATTCCACTGCCTGCACCTGTCCTCAGGAGAGCCCACGGTGCTGAGGAGGCGAAGGAAGGCCCGGCTTCCCAGTGAATGCTTACACACCACCAGCCTCCCTGTAACAAGGCCTGGAGCAGGCCCAGCAGAGCAACCTTACTTAAATTAATGGGGTCCCATTTACCCCACCTGCCCTTGGTTTGAACCTGATTTGACTGACCAATGTCTCAGAAAGGCAGAACGCAGAGGGACTCTTTTGGGGTTTTTTGTTTGGGGGAGGGGGATTACTTCCTGATCTTCCCAATTCCGCTCCCTAAGCATGAGTTAAACAAAGAGAATTGCCTAGAACCAGGATTACATGCAAACGAATTAACATGACAGGTGGGTTTACCTTCTCTGAATTACCATTGTATAAAAGAAAAGCAATAACAGTTAACAACACAGGACTTGACTAAAAGTTAACAGAAATCCACTACTCTTTTCAATCCCCTGAAAGAGTTTTCTGAATACAAATAATAAATTTGTAGTATCAGAGCTCTCAACCTGGCTGCACGAATCAAAGGGATTATGATTTGATTGGTCTTTGGTGAAACCTGACATTTTTATAGTTCTCCTCGCAACCAACAGCTGAGGTTGAGAACCTCCAGGTTAATGTCGACCCTTTGCCAGGCACTCCCCATAGTATCTCATTTAATCTTCACAAAAACTCTGTGATGTAGGTATTATTAGTATTATCTTACAAATAAGGAAACTGAGGAACAAAGAAGATAAAAATAGATTCCTCAAGATTTGAATCTAGGTCTGAATACTTTTTAAAAAAGCAAAGCACTTAACAGTTCCCCTCAGCTGAGCTCCAGTAGGAGCATTCTGATCACGTCTCATGCACCGCTCTACTTACCCACAAGGAGCAGCGATCAGACAGGGCTGGCTCAAGTCCTGTACACAGATTGATCAGCTCACAGATCCACAGCCACAACATCAATACTTCCACCCCAATAACATTCCCACCAGCTGTCCCTCCCATTCCACTTTTTCTGGCAGTTCCATCACTGGGAATCCTGTCCCAACTGTTCAACCTGCCCTGGGATCATTTCTATGAATAGAAAACACCAACCACTTGGTCGCAGGGACAAATCTTCTCTCCAGCTGATACCCTCTTAGATTTCCTCCGACTGCCTTTGTTATCAAGCAATAGTATCACTTGGCTGGCGAAGATCCAGTCACTCTCTTTCAGCTGGTCTGGAGGAGCTGACGAGGAAGTGGTTAGCTGTACTGTAAGTTCAACTCAGAGCTCATGAGGAAGTGGTTCGCTTTACAGCAGCTGAGCTCAGACAAGCCAGCACTATCGACCAATCTTATTCAAAGTGTTGCAAATGACACCAAGTGCACCTTGCCCCCCGCAGTAACTGAATTATCCCTGACTCGGTGGGCTTTCTGAAATGTACCATCCCCATGATGGAACATTCTGTCTATTGCTGGGGTATTATGTGGTTCCCAGTACCTCGATGCTGAATTGTTGGCATTTACTCTGGAATTTAACATTCATTGGTCTATTGGGACCTTGAACCTTGAACATTAATTTTTCTTCTGTCTTTGAAATACAGAGCTCTTTGGTTCTTCTCTTTTTTGATCACAAAGCAAAGGAATGTAGGGAGACTTACCAGGGAGCCCAGTCACTTCTCCCATGTTCATGCAGATCCGTAGTAAATCACCTACTGTTCTTCAAGGCAGAGTGTTCAAAACCACAGACTTTGGAGACTGGAAAATTGGGACAGTGTTTTTCTTTGACTTCTGTATGTCTCACCAACATAGATTTGGAAATCTTTGACTAGAGCTTCAGTACTGCACCCCCTACTCTGGGCTCATATTTGCAATAGCCTAACTGAGGTGTGAAAAACAGATAGGATAGGACTCTTTGTTAGGGAGCTCTGAGCTCTGTCAGAAAAAAATGGTACCAAGATATTAAATTGAAGGTGGAAACTAGAGATCACAACATTTCCCATTAATTACTTTTTCTAAAGAGCCTTTCAACTGCACTCTACCTGCCTTAAGAGCATTTCCCCGTGCGCCTCCCAGCCACATTCAGACCAAAAACAAACAGCAATTGGCCACATGTGTCACCAGCCTGCGCAGCAAGGAAGCTGGTCAGCCTATCTCATGTTATTAACAAGGCCACTAGAAAACTAAAATTAAAACCTGGTAGCATTTACACACCAAACCAAATACAAAGGAAGCCACAGAAACTTAAGCTCGAATCCTTGTATAGAGTTCTATTTAAAAAGCTAAAATACAGGAAACATCAGTGAGAAAGCTTGAGATAAGTCATCGGACATCATAGTGAGCACGATTTGAACACATCATTTCTCACCAAATAACTTCTGGCAGCGTGATTCTACTGGTAGCTGACTAGATAGTTGCCCTGACTTCTAGCCCTGTAGCTCTGTCTTCATATTTTGTGGAGCCTACAACTCTCCCGAGCAGAAACCTTGCACGATTTTCAAATGTAGCCTATCTAATTGCTCCAGAAGTTATTCTGCCACCTGAAGTGTTCATCTACTAGATTTAGGGATGGGCCCCAATCCTTGCCTAACTATTTTCTCTGATAATAGTCACCCTGATGATCTCTATTTAGTGATTATGTATTTTGTGCCAGGCCTTGGGGGAAGTACTTGGCTCATGTTACCTCTAATGTGCACAAGTCTGAAAGGTAGGAGACAATCTCCAACCCCCATTTAAAACTGAGGAACTGAGGCCCAGAGGAGTCAAAGATCTAGCTCAAGGTCACAAAGTTCGTAGGTTACAGAGCTGGCATTTGAACTCAGATATGCTGACGCGAGATCTTTGCCACTGTGTACACTGCCCCTGGTTTATAGGGATGTCCTAGTCACAGCTCCTTCCCTGGACGTCATGGCCACACCCTTTCTCTGATCATTTGGCTTTGAGTAGCTTTACTGCCACCAACCAAAAGAGGCCTTAATATACAACCAACTCTGTTTTACAGAAATTTTTAAAAAGCTCTGGAGAATTTATGCCAAAACTAAAATTGCTGCGTTGGGCAAACTCTCTAATGTTCAGGTAGGCAATGTTAAACCAGCTCTACTTTTCATATGCTCCTATGTGCCCTCCAGGACACAGTTACATAAATTCACTCGGACGTCTGTGTCCAAATGCAGGGCTCTCCATTTCAGAAGCTTCCTGGGCTCAGGGGGCTCTTCTGAGCTTGAGGAAGACACCTGGGGGTTGCTTCCCTTAGCATTTTCTAAGTGTAAGTTACGTCTGCAGTGCTGTGTGGAGGAGCTCTAGGGTCACAAGGAAGTTTCTCTGGAAGAAGTTTTTCAGTAAGTAAATGAAGTGAGATGATGGAATTCAAGTATTACCAGCCGGGGAGAGGTGACGGGGTAGAGGGATTGAGCAAAAAGGAAAAAGGATTCATGGACGTGGACAACAGTGTGAGGATCGCTGGGGGGAGGGGGACATAAGGGGACTAACTGGTAGTGGGAAAAAATACAATGAAGATTAAATTAAAAGAAAACAAATATTACCATTTTGCAAACCCTCACTGAAATGAGTCTAGGCAAAGATCATCAGTGGATACCACATCACAAATAGACACTGGTCACAATGTGCCCCCTGATAAAAGTATGCAGTACTACTTCTACAGGGATTTTGTAGAAAAGAATTGTACCTGAATCAGGTCCAACCTCTGATTCTAGGAGGGTGGATCTTACAATGTAGGAGACAGCCTCTCTGCAATGATTTTATAGAAGATGACGGGACATTCCCTATAGGACATTTTTTACATCCATCATTGATAAAAGCTCACTCAGTCAAGACTTCTCTGCAGAGGTTTAAGTTAATGTGGTCGGTCCAGAGCTTTCTGCTGGTAATTAATTCGATTCAAGGGTAGATGTAGAAGGTGCAGAAGACTATCTAGAGTCAGGTACCAAATGTGTCAGGTTGTGTATGAGACTTGAATGTTCTATTACAATGAGACTTTGTAATAGAAAATTTTTCAAACACAAACAGAAGTAGAAAGGATCAAGTAATGACCCTCGTGTACCATCACCCAGCTTCAGCAAATAGCAGCTCACGCCCAGTCTTGTTTCATCCACATTCCGCCTGCACACTCGACCCCCTCCCCTCAGAGCGTCTGCGTTGGCTTCTTAGGGAGGAAAGTGTGGTGGTCTTGTCTGGAAGCAGCTCTCTGGTCAGCTGGGGGCAGAGTAAAAACAACCGATGGACTAGAAAAAATAAAGGCAACATGTAACAGAGACAAGGTTGATATAGTTAATGTAAATAAGCTTCTTAAAATAGAAACAAAAAGAGCAAATAATTCTTGAAAGGACACAAATGGACAAGAAGTATGAACAGTTCACAGGAAAGAAATGCAAATGGCCCTATAACATATGAAAATAAAACACTGTATCTCACTATAAATAAGAAAAATATAAATTAAAAACTATTTCTTACCTACCAGATTAACAAAACCCAAACTACACGTCGTGTTGAAGAGGCTGTGAGGGAATAGTTATTCTCCCACATTCCTGCTGGAAATGAAAAGTGATACAGTCCCATGGATGGGAATGTGGCAATATTAGCAAAATTATGTTTACCCTTTGTCTTAGTAATCTGACATCTAAGAATATATACCATGGATACTCTGGAAAAATTATCCAAAAATGTATATATAAGGTTATTTATTGTAGCACTAGCTATTGTTAAGAAAAAGGAAGCAAACAGAAGATTGATGATTAGAATGATAGAATATTTCAACAACCAAGAGATAATAAAACAAGAAGTAATTGTCTGGGATCAAGAAGATATACAAATTCAAAATCAAAGAAGTTAGATTTTAAAAACCTGCAATATTAAGTTCAAATTCAAAATATTAGCAGAAACTCATGATGTATTTTCTCCTAAATGTTTATCAGTCTGTCTCCTGAAACAGCCCAGAAACAATGACCAACTTTTAAGCAACAGGCAGCCCCAAAGCCAGCTTGTGATCTTTAAATGTCATTTTTCACAAAAGGAGCTAAGCCTAGTTGGAGAAATTGCTGATTCTAGGTCTGGCACAGGAAATGGATAAAATGTGCCTAGAACATTCATCATACCAGGCAGCAGGGAAGTTACACCACCGGGGTTCTATCAAAAGATTCAGAAGCCAAGAGGAAGATGCTCTCACTAGCAGAAGACGGAAAATTTTGAGAACCAGTAAGAATAATGACTGCAATGAATTGAAACATATCAAATATGTTTAAAAATCCATGAGGTCATAATTATACTCAACAACAAAGAATTTATTGATCACCTTTGGAGGATACTAGGGGATAGATTTCATTATTCTGAAAACATGTAAAGACAAGGCAAGAATCAAGGATTTAACCTGCCCTTGCTATATAAACTCTATCTCAGGGTAACCAAATAGTTTTTTTTAAGATTTTATTTATTTATTTATTTATTTATTTATTAAGAGGGGAAGGGAGGGAGAAAGAGAGAGAAATATCAATGTGTGGTTGCCTCTCACGTGGCCCCCATCCACTGGGGAATCTGGACCACAACACAGGCATGTGCCCTGACTGGGAATCGAACCAGCAACCCTTTGGTTTGCAGCCCACGCTCAATCCACTGAGCTACACCAGCCAGGGCCCACATAGTTTTTAAGGAAAACTTTCTCTTATAGAAATCTCCCAGGAATGAAGGAATGATAGAATTAGAATGTTACCATTTTGAACCCCCTACTGAAATAATGGATCCAGAACAAGCTGATGAACTACAACAAATAGATGGCTATTCATTCTGTGCAATACCACTTACAAAGAATTCTTGATTAAAAAAAATGTACCTGAATCAATCAAACCTCCAACTCTAGGGTGTGGGTCTAACCACTACTTTACAGAAAACGCTGTCAGAATAACAGGATGCAGATACAATGATGGCTCAGAGTTGCAAAAAACAAAATGTGAGAAACTGCAACGCAAAAGACTCTCTCTCATGTGTTCATTGAAAACAAAAAGACAGAAGAAGCCTATTGATTAAAGGATATTTAAGAGAATGTTTAGAACTTATTTTAACCTGATTAAAACAAACCAATTCTTTAAAGAAAAAAAAAAAACAAGGAAAAAACGATATAATTAGGGAAATTCCAATGTTTCTTTTTTTAAGGTGTGATCATGGTTATGTGGTTTCTGTTTTCAAAGAGGACTTCCCATTTAGAGATACAAATGGAAATAATTATAAATGAAGTGGCTTGCTGTTTTGGATTTGCTTCCAAAGAATCCGTTTGGGCTGGGGGCGGTGTATGGCACAGGGAAGCACAGCTGAAACGAGACTGGGCGTGCGCTGCTCGTGGCCGAAGCTTTCTCTTTGTAGAAATCTCCCAGCTAATAAATGACAGAATGATAGAATTAGAATGTTACCATTTTGAACCCCTATTGAAATAATGGATCCAGACCAAGGTGATGAAGTACAACAAATAGATGGCTATTCATTCTGTGCAACATCACTTACAAAGAATTCTTGATTTTAAAAAAAGGTACTTGGCCCTGGCTGGTGTAGCTTAGTGGATTAAGCATGGGCCTGTGAACCAAGAGATCACGGTTCAATTCCCAGTCAGGGCACATGCCTGGGTTGCAGGCCAGTTCCCAGCAGGGAATGCACAGGAAGCAACCATACATTGATATTTCTCTCCCTCTCTCCCTCCCATCCCCTTTAAAGACAAATAAAAAAAAAATAAAAATTAAAAAAAAAAAAGGTACTTGAATCAATCAAACCTCATGGCCAAAGCTCGGTGAGAGTACGTGGGGGTCATTACCTGGTTCTCTTCACTTTTATTTGTGTTTGAAATTTTCTATTACAAAATGTTACAATGAGAAAATTCAAGTGTCACACACACACACACACACACACACACACACACACACTCCTGCTCCTGTTTTTGAGCAGAGGATCTGAGTCAAGGATGACTGAGTGGTGAATCTTTGTTTAAACCAGCGATTTTCACTCTTTTTCATCTCATGGAACACATAAACCAATTACTAAAATTCTGCAGCAAACCAAAAACTATTTCATTGTTTGCCGATCTGAAAAAATAAAAGGTGTCATTCAGATTCATTCACACCAGATGGCTATTGTGTTGGCTGTTGTCATTTTTTATTCGACAATCTCAGGGAAAAGAGGTCAGTGCCTCTAGCTAAATAGTCAGGTACTGCATGTTTTAGAAATTCTTGCAGCACATCAGTGTGCTGAGACACATCAGTTGAAAACCACTGTTTTCAACAATCAAAGCATTTACTTCTTTAAAACATTAATGAGCATATTTGATTTAGAAAGCTGCCTGAGAAGAGACTATTCAACCAGAACATTATGTGCTGCATCCTCTTATTTCACCTTCTGGATTTGGCCTTTCAGAAAATTTAAATGAAGACTCCTGAATAGAAGGTAAATTTGGAGGTTAAGGTACTCAAATTTTAGTAGAAAAATATAAGAACTCTTCTTTGCCAGCATCTGTAATGTAATACCTGAGCTGGGATTTGTGGCCACGTGGGCACAGAGTGAAACAAAAACACATGTGCAGACACAAGAGCCCGTGCCCTGGAAGAAAGGGGGGCTGTGGAGGGAGAGGACCCTACTGTCTGCTTGAGCCAAAGCCTCAGGAGTTTGCAGGTACCGTGGGGATGTCTTTGGTCTCTCACAGCTTGATTTGAGGTTCTATATTTCTGACGACCAAGGAAATCTGAGCTGATGATGGGAGTATAAGCAATTATACTAATTGCCGTTTGTGAATTCTCATTCCAGACCATGTAGTAAGCATTTTATATTAATTACCTCACTGAATCTTCACAACCCTTCCCTTCCCCCATGAGAGAAGCATTAACACGGCAATTTTACAGAAAAGAAAAAGGTTCAGAGAGGTAGAGCGATTTTCTCAGGGCCACAGAGCTGGTAAATGACTTAGTTTGCCCTCTAACTAGGGAAGTCCACCTGCAAAGCCCTTTCTCTGCCGTCTGGGCTTGGTGGGCCGCTGGGCAGCACTTCGTGGACACCGATAGCTGGGGTTATTGCAGGGGTCATACACAGAGCATTTCCTGAGTGAAAATCCTAACCCTTGAAATAAAGACGACAGCACTACCTGGGAAAGGATGAAAACCTTGTTACAGAAGGCAAGTGAGTTCAGAAGGCGATTCATGTCAGTCAGTTATGTGGCAGCAGATCCAGGGCAAAAGCATTCAGAAAGCCTGGCAGGTGCTGGTGGGTAATGCATGAGGAGGGAGTGTTTATTTCACAGATCCTTTTTCCCCATCACTTTACATCACTTTTATTTTTTTAATAGTTCATTTTTTATTGTATTTTTCCCATCACCATTTAGCCCCCATTATACCCTCTTCCACCTCCCTCCCCCGACAATCACCACACTGTTGTCTGTGTCCGTGAGTTCTTTTTCTTTATTGCTTGATTCCTCCCCGGCAACCTACCCCCTATGCTCAGAGCTATCAGCCTTACATCACTTTGAAATACATTGCGAATATTTTTATAGACAAATGCAGCCCCTTTTCCCCTGTGGCAAGCAATGTAATAAAAGCTCATTTATTTAGCATCCTATTGATTAGAAAGTAGTGATCCAATCCAATGAGAATTGATGACTGTAAAAATGACCTGAAGGCACCGAGATATCCTAAAGAGGCTTATGACTCATCAAAATGCAATTGTATTCCAGAGAGGCAGAGTGTTAAATACGTCTGATTGAGTTAAATTTATCTGGCAACTGCTCAGCTGCATATTGTTATAAGAAATCTATATAAACAGAATATTTGATTAACCAGAATAACACAATCTCTGACCACACTGACTTTCCTGCCATTGAATCTTGATAAATATGACCTCTGCCATACATGCATATTTATTCCATCACATGAAGATTTTGGAGAAGAGCTTAAAACTGAACCAAAAAGACTGTGGTTGAAATGGTCTGGAGACAGCCTTTTCAAAGTAGGTCATTTCTAGGGAGAAATTTAACACCCCAGCTTGGGAGCCTGCAGTGATCACCCAATACATTGGGAAGGCCTCCTAAACCTAAAGGAAGTAATATAGGTAAAGCCCTGTATTTGCCCAATAATTGTTTAAAACTCCTCTAAGTGGCAGCTATTGTTACTATTATCCTATTGTAATTACTAACAGCATGATCTTTGCCTTATAGGTCATTGTAATAGAACCATATTGGTGGAAATTGGCTTGTGTTGTCTTCTGTTTTGGCTTTATGAGTGAGTGTGTGCCTTTGGTCTTAGTTTAAGATTCACGTGAACATAGTGCCATCTAATAATCACCATGCTATTCCCTGTTTTATCCTTTTAATTCATCCTAAGTAAGCGAATAAAGGAAAAGCCAACACAAGAAAAAAGACTATTTCTAAAATAGAAAATGTGGGTGAGCACTGTTGTCAAGTGAAATCTCTCAGCTGATATAAGGAAGCAGAGAACACAGATGTTCTCATTGTCTTTCCATCCCTGGGTTAGCTGGATTCCCCAGAGAAGCAAACCAATAGAATGTGTATCTATATGAAAAGAGAACTCTTTTAAGGAATTGACTTATGCAGTCATGGAGGCGTGCAAGTCCAAAATCTGCAGAGCGGTCCAGCAGACTGAGGAACCAGGAAGAGACAATGTTGCAGTTCAAGTCCAAAGGCCATATGCTGACAGAATTTATTTTCCTCAGGGGAGATCAATCTTTCGTTCCATGCAGGCATTCAAGTGATTGGATGAGGCCCACCCACGTTAGGGAGGGCAATCTGCTTTACGCAATTTAAATGTTAAGTGTGTCTAAAAACAGAGCCTTACAGAGATATCCAGCACAATGTCTGAGCACACATCTGGGCCCCATGGCCCAGCCAAGTTGACAGATAAAATTAACCATTACAATCTCTCTCTCTTTCTCTTTCACACACACACACACACACACACACACACACACAGGAGCAAGATTCATCACAAAATGAGGGAGAAAAACCTCTAGGTAATGCCAAACACGAGGGTTATTGTGCAACCCTCCAAAGGGGCCACATGCCTGATGAGAGTATCACTGAATCAATTCCAAGGTATGATCATATTTCTTCTTTTTTGTTTTTTTAATTCATTTTTAATCATTATTCAAGTACAGTTTCTATCCTTTACTCCCATTCCAGCCCACCCACCCAGCCCTCCCCACCTCCCTCCCATTTCCAACCCCCCTAGTTTTTGTCCTTTATATTTGTTCCTGTACACCTTTCTTCTCCAATGAGGAAAATAATCCGTTTATTCAGGAAACAGGCATTATTTATCTAAGACACCATATTAAAAACCTCTGAGGTAAACATTGTCATATCCCCATTTCACAGATGAAGAAACTCTTTTCGGTTCAGTGACTTGCCCTAGCGCCCATCAGCTAGTAGGTGGAAGAATCTAAATTTGGTCACAGTTCCTCAAAGTCCATATCACTTGTGATTTCTCTTCATGCTGCCCGGAGGTAAGGGGGAAAAGATCAGAAAAATGCCTGTGCCAGCAGAAACCTGTGATGGTAAGTGTGTAGTGTTACATGCTGTTGCATGATATAATCTCTAGTTGGGGGAATCATGAGGAAGAGTGCTCATGCACATATAGACCCAAGCCTGATGACTGCAAACCACACCTCCTCTTCTAAAGAGATTCAGCAGGGCTTTTGGTAGCAAGATGTGTTTCCCAATCCGTCACACACTCAACAATCATCACCTGTCAGGGATTTTTACTGAGGCCCTGGAAGGGCTCTCACCCAGGCAGATGACCTGGTCTCTTATCTCTGCCAACCCCCAACTGTGACTGACGGTGCTTGTAGCTTGTGGCAGAGCTGTTCCAAACAGCCACTGAGAGGCAAGGAGCCAGCAGCCAGGCTGCTTTTTGGTCTGTGACTGGCCCCTTCTAGCACCCTGGGTGACCCACACCAGCACTCCCCTTGGGAAGCCATGTCTTTGGCTCTTGCTCAGAACCACCCTTATTTATGGCTCAGTGTCCTGGGGAGGAAACACTGAATTGGAAAAACATAAGACAGGGATTGTAATAGAATCACCTGTGCTGTTTGCTTTTCAAGTTTGTGTTGGTATTTGGGCTGCAAGAGCAGCTTATCTCTTTCTTCTCCCTGTGCCCCCCAGACAACCTTAGTCCTGCTTTTGTCCAGGGCCTAATCTCCAAGTGGGATGAAGAGGCTGCATGCTTGGCAGAGCCACAGGCACGCCAGATGCAGACATGAAAATCACAAACCAGCCCATGGGGTATGACCCCAGAGGCACGTCCAGGGCCAGCCGGATCTGGCACGGCCATCTTCTGTCTTCACACAGGAGCATCTGTCTTCCCCTCTGCAGTGCCTCTTGCTGCAGACAGTGGCCCACTGTTTGCACATTTGCCAAACCTCTGAAAATCAAGGCTAATCTGAAAAACAATGCAAAGGCAGTCAGTTCTAAGCCAAGGCAGCTGTGTGCTAGTGGTAAATTATTGCTGACAAGAGGTAATCTTGGTAGTCCAATGCAAAGATAATGACCAGAAACCAGAAAAGTGGCTGTCTTAATTCAAAAAGCACACTGCTAGCAATAGGCCAGAAGAGGATTCCTGATAAGACAGTCCTGCACTGGGAAGAAGATAATAATATTGGGTTGGCCAAAAAGTCCATTTAGTTTTTGCCATAAAATAAAAGACGCATTTTTTCATTTCCACCAATAACTTCCTTGATTTGGATACTTTGAGTATGCCAGCTATCTCCCAGGTGGTATAACATTGATTGTTCTCAATCAATGTCTCAATTTGATCGCTGTTAACTTCAACTGGTCTACCAGACCATGCAGCATTGTCCAGAGAGAAATCTCTAGCATGAAACTTCATAAACCCCTTTTGACACATTTGATCAGTCACAGCACCTTCTCCATACACTGTACAAATCTTTTTTTGTGTTTCAATTGCATTTTTACCTTTCTTGAAATAATAAAGCATAATATGCCAAAAATGTGGTGTATATCTTCCATCTTCAATATTAAAATGGCTACAGAAAAATCACCAATTTTGATGTTTTTTAAATGCATGCAGATATCACAGCTGTCATAACACAATCTAACAAAATTGTTTAGAATGAAGTTAAAGACAACGAAGCACTAGTAGAGCCATCTTACAGAAAAATACAAATGAACTTTTGGCCAACCCAATGTACTGACTCATTCAGCTCTTAAAAAGACACTATGAGATATGTACATAATACCATTATTGCTGTTTTCTAGATAAGGAAATAAGTAAATTTGCACAAAGCAACACGACTAGTAAAGTGGTTCCACCAGAATTTGAAACTAGGAAGTTTGGCTCCCAAGTCTAAAAACTTAACCACTCTACTAGATTGCATCCTAATTTTATAATTTCTTAATGCTTATGAGACTTATTTGGGCTCTTGAAATTTGTCATTTTTATTCTCCCATGATGTTTTGCATAATATCATATATATTGATTTATATTAGAAACGATAATAAAATTTCTAAATAAGTAGTCTTCCCCCTTAGCCACAGGGCGGGGGTTCCAAGACCTGCAGTGGTTGCCTAAAACTGCAGGTAGTGCTGAGCCCTATAGATACTATGTTCTTTTCCTATACATACATACCTAAAATAAACGATAATTTATAAATTAGACACATTAGATTAACTATAACTAATAATAAAATATAACAATGATAATATACTGTAATAAAAGTTATGTAAATGTTCTCTCTCAAAATATCTTACTGCACTGTACTCACCTTTTCACTTAAAGGAAGCACTTTATAGCTTCTCTTTGGCGCATCCAGATTGCCAGCATCACTGCTCTTGCACTTTGGGATCATCATTAAGTAAAACAAGGACCCCCTGAGCACAAGCACTACAACACTGCAACAGTCCATCTGATAACCGAGAGGGCTGCTACATGACTGACGTGCAGGGAGCCCTACAGAGCATGGATACACTGGCCAAAGGGGTGATTCACAACCCAGGCAGAATGGAGTGGGTTGCCACGTGATTTCATCATGCTACTCAAAAGAATACACAATTTGAAATTTATGAATTGTTTATTTCTGGAATTTTCCATCTAATATTTTCAGACTGCAGTTGGCCATGAGTAACCAAAACTATGGAAAGCAAAACTGTGGATAAAGGGGAACTGCTGTATTTTATTGTTTCAATACTGTTTTCACCAAATAAGATCTTGTCCATGTCTTACCTCCAGAATTCCCCATATATGTGACTTTTGCTGAGATGGCCAAGTTTTAACCCAAATTGGTTATTTAAAATATGATATCACATTGCTCATTCCCATATATACCATGTTATTTCTTCTTTCAGGTCACATGAAGTTTTAGCTTCTTTCAAAAGTGATTCCATTTTTTCAGAAATTAAAACCTTAAATTGAGCTCTAGTTTATTTTAACATGTCAAATTTGGATTTCCTGGTATTTATTTTTTGTAAAGGATATCTATTTTTCCCCTCAGGGTCTTCCTAAACTCCTATACCATGGAGATTATTTCATTCAGCATCTGCTGACAGGTGAGCAATGTGTTTTAAGGGGAATAGAAATTTTACAGAGTTTTTAAAAATGTCATTCCAATGCCTTAAACAGTCCTTGTGGTGTCATGGCTGTGCTATGGCCTAACTCTTCATTTAGTTGTGTGACATCATAACCTCTTACAGGTCTACTTGTGTGTGAGTGTAGGTATCAAGGGGTCCTGTTGATTTTGACTCTGTGATTCCAAGATGTCCTCTCTCCCATCCACCCCGACTCAGTGTGCCATCTGCCCCCAGCCCAGGCTGGCACTTGGACCCAACTCAGGATCTTGCCGGATTTTTGCATCCTCCTCACATCTATTATCTCCAGGACATCTGAACAGAGCTATGTGCCAATTATGCACTACTCAAGTAATTGCACAAGTCGGAGGCTGCCTCCATTAAAATGATGTTTGGGCTGAAGAAAACTCAATTTGGAAAAGAAAAAAGATACCCAAGTTTGCCAGAGAATTTTCTTAATGCTTTTAATAATCTGAAGTTGGTAGAGCTGCGGCCTCTCCCGAGCAATGCGAATGTCTCTTGGGCATTCCTCCTGCCTTAGCATGCTCCTGTGTACCTGCACTCCCGCCTTTCTATCTCCGTTGTCATCACATGTTTTAAAGCAAACTGAGGGTGAGCTTAGTAAACCAGGAGGTGCTGATTGAATAAAACAGGAGTTACATACTACTCACCGTTGATTGCAGTTCCTTTGTGTCTAAGTACAATCAAGACATTTAATCTTCACAATAATCCTATGACATAGGCAGGTACTTATGATATAAAAATTTTATTTATCTTCATGTTATAGATGATAAAATTAAGACAGAGGAAGATGAGTTGGTCTTATTTTGGAGTCCACATTCCTTACCACCATCTTGCCCATGACAGCAATGGGATGATAGTTCACACGTAGTGAGTACCTGCAATGCACTGGACATATTACAAATGTAACATGAAGAAGGAATTTGCTCATGAAATTAAAAAATGAGCTTCTAAGATAGCTATATTTTAAGGAAGGGGTGAAATGCATCTCAGAGGGACATGGTACTTTTATTTATTTCAGTGGCTTTTCAACTCCAGCTACATATTAAACCACCTAAGGAGGGCTTTTTTGAAATAGTAATATCTAAAACCGACCCCAGACCTGGGGTTGTGTCTCAGACATCAGGAAGCTTTGCAGGTGACTCTGATGCCCAGCAGGCTGAGAACCACTGGTTTACTTTGATCAATACACTTAGTACCATTTTTGGTGTGAACGTGATTTGAAAGGAAAAAAATGTCAAAAAAGAAAAATAAACATTCTGCATAATAAAGTTGGCAGAATTTGGAAACTTTTTCAAATAGGAAGAGGAGCTGGGGTGGGGGGCTGGTTACCTAGAATAGGGAGAAAATATCTGGAAAGAGATATAGATAGTCTGGGAGAAGAGATCGAAGACCCACCAGTAGGACACCAGGCAAGACCCTGAGGGGAAAAGATGGTATGGTAGATTACAAAACATGAACACACTACTTCCCTCCTCTCTGTATGCACACCCTTTGCAAAATGACTTTGCAGCTCCTGTCTTCCACAGGAGGATCCTTTCCCCCTCCTCTTGAATTCGGGCTAACCCTGTGACTTGCTTTCACCAATAGAATTGGTGAAATTCTATTCACCAATTCTAAGTGACAGAGTGCCAGTTCTAAGCCTAGGTCTCAGAGGCCCTGCATACTGCCACTCACTTGCCGTATGAACAAGCCTGGGCTCATCTCCTGCGAGATGAAAGAACACACACAATATAGCTTATGCTTCCCAGCAAGCCCCCAGACACGTGAGAGTTCAGCCAAATCAGCAAACTGACCCACAGCTAAATGAAGATCCATGTGAGAGTCCAGCTGAAACCGGAAGAACTGCAAAGCTGATCCTCAGTTGTTAATGAACAGAATTGTGACCACTAAATTTGGGGTGATTCATTATGTAGCAATAGCTAACTGATACAGATGATTAGTGAGGTGGCCTGTGGAATGACTGAGAGACATCAGAAGGGTAACATCAAACACTCAGTTCTAGGTTGTTGCCTGGTCCATGCCGTAAACCCTCTTGAACCACCCCAATTAGGCCCACATCTCCAATAAATGCAACCACCTTGGTCAATGATACTTTTCCTAGTGAATAAAGGGGCTGGGGGACAGTGAGGTCAGTCATAGCAGGAGAGATGAAGAGGGGACTTGAACCCTGGCCAGTAATGACTCAGTTGGTTGGAACATAGTCCCATAAACTGAAAAGTTGGATTCCTGCTCAGGGCGCATGCTTCCGTTACAGGTTCGGTAGCCCGGTCAGGGTGCAGCACGTGTGAGGCAACTGATTGATGTCTCTCTCCCTCACAGATGTTTCTCTCCCTCTCCCTCTCTCTCCCTTCCCTGCTCTAAAATCAATAAGTATGTCCTCGGTGAGGATTAAAAAAAAACAAAGAGGGAACTTGAAACTTCTGCAGAGGCAAGAAATCAGAGTGAGAGATTATCAGGAAGAAAAAGATTCCCCCCACAGAATTCAGAGAGCTGTGAAGGAGGAGAGAGGGGACAAGCCACAGTATGTGCAATAGGTCTCTGGTGGGTCCGTCAGGATATGAAAAGAAAAGAGGATTCCATTAGGCGGATGGGCTCAGGAACACACCTGCGATAGAGCCTCGGCACCCTGGCATTATTCCATTTGATCCTCACGTCAGCCCTAACAGGGAGATATTTATTACCCTCATGTTATAAATGAGAAACCATTCTAATCTAAAGGTTCAGTAACCTTCCCAAGATGACTCACAGGGAACAGGTAGAACTGGATTTGTCTGACTCCAGCTGAGTAAATCTAATTAGGTGGCCAGAACTCTGAACACTTACTCCTGAACTCCAAGTTCCCAGGCCTCCTGGGTGGTGGCATTTCACTGAATCCTGTCCTTATTTGAAGGTTGAATAAAGTGACTCCAAATCCCCAGATTCAAACCCTCCCATCCCATCTAAATGCCATCCCAACCAACCACCTGGGACTGTTCACTCCAGTGACCAGTCCCCTGACTTCTCCCATTCCGTACACCTGTTCTCAGCAAGAGCCAGTGCCTTATCATTCCTGTGTCTACCCTGACCTCCATCTGGTGGGACTGGGCGCTAAGATCAGAAGCTGGGTTCAGACCAGGATCACTCCAGTGATCAAATTCCACCCCAAGATGTGGTGTCTCTCTCTCCAGAGCCTATGCTTGGCTAGGAAGCTCAGAGCAAGCCTCACACACTCCAGCATGTTCCTCTGTGTGTACGGGATGGGAAAATCAAGACATGATTTGATAAAGCCAGAGGTCACAGGGGAGCCAAGTCCACAGGCTCGCCTCTCTCTCTCTCCACCCGTGCAAGGTCCACTTCATCTGTGTACACGGGAAATTATGCTCCTTAAAAATTATGCTTCCTTGAGGAAAAAAACAAACTGTGCCACCTGATTTGTCATTCAAATGCCAAAAGAATAGGCTTGATTTTACCTTCCCAGGTCTCCAAGGGATACAAGAAGGGCAATTAAGCTCATTATTTCCCCACCGCTTGGTTTGCACGGCTCACAGATACACTGTCCAGTGGAAGGATCCTGAGCTGCAGTTCCCTCTGGCCCTGGCAGAGAATTTAATCCTTACAGCTTGAGCAGAGATTTGCCTTAGGAGATCAGGCAGGCCAAATAACAATTAACTGAATGTGAAGCACCTTCTCTTCATGCTAATTGCAAACCCAGTTTGGAGCCTCCCATTTGTAAGAAGCCTTTATCATAATTAATCATGTATTTTATGGCAGGGTGGTTACAGAGACAGCTTGGTTCAGGTGTCTGAGTTGGGGGCATGCCCGAGAGTCTCTCCCACGGTGACTCACAGATATACGCCTCACACCCATCACCATGGAGGCCATGACCTTCATCCGTAAGCATCTGCCACTGGAGGGTGACCTCACCAACTGTCAAAGCTACCTCTTCTGGGGCCCCACAGCTTGTGGATTTATCTCGGAGCTGCTCTGCTTTCTCTGCCTGTAACTGTTTCTGAGCTGTTGACTACCTTAAAAGGTCCCTTCAGAGTCTCTGCACATCCCACACACTTCCTGCTGACAACTGAGTCTAAGCTTTTCATGGCTGCTTGCAAGATAATTAAAACCCAGGGCCTGGAGTGTCGACTTTCTGAGGGCAATCAGGGCCCCAATTACCAGCCACTCACCATGAAGAATCATCTGAGCTTTACTCACATTCAGTGAACCGTTAACCTGACTTTGAACTTTACAAGTCTGGAAAATCACAGGGTGGGAGTGGGGGAAGAGAGGTCAGTGGACACACTGGAGGGATCCAGAAGGTTAGTGGCCTTGAGCTAGTTACCTAACCTGTTCTCATTTGTAGAATAGAGATCCAACCACCTGCCTGATGGGGTTGTTGTTGCGGATAAAGTGCCTAAAACAAACTACAGGTGTGAATAATGGTTACTCCATGTTGCTGGGCCAGCTCTGCACCCTGCCCTCTGGAACTGAGGTCGAGCTTCAGGCCCAACTCCCTCTGTCAGTGGTTAGTTAGGGGAGCTGGTTCTATCACCTTTAGACCGACACTCCCCATCTGCGTAGCAGGGACACACCCCACTATTTTCAGCCTTCCCACGTGGCATGAGGCTAAGCAGAATCCCTGAGGTGGGAGCATTTCCTAGCCAAGAGGTTAATTGTTCTCAGAGCCTCCAAGTGCTGGGTAAAGGGAGCAGCAGAGGCAGGCTTTAGGAAGAAAGGCCTTTTGGGGGCTTGTGGCAGGAAGGAGCCCAGGAGAGCAGGCACAGGGGAAAGGCAGGGCCTCAACCTCCAGAGCAGTGAGCGACGCCAGCCAGTCAGCAGCATCCCTTCTGGAAAATAACAGGGGGCACCTGCCTTTAAGCTGACTCCGATTGGGGCCTCTGGGTCTAAGGGACCTGGGATGTCTCTGGGGCTTGGAAGTCTGTCATATTTCCACATGAAGGCCCCAACCTTGGGCCTTCAATCCCATAGCAGGCCCTGGCCAAGGCCTCTTCACAACCAACTCCCTGGAGTCCTCTGGCTCTCTCCCCTTCCTCCAGCAGGAGCCCAGGAAGGACCCTGCCAAAGGCACAACCGTCAGCTCTCTAAAAAACAACACAGACCATTGTCCTTTCAGTCATCTCTGTCAATGATCCCAGAAGGCAGTGCAGCATAGCAGCCCACAAAGGCCTAAGATCAAATGCCAGTGACAAGTTGTGTGACTCTTTGCAAGGCACTCAACTTCTCTGAACCACAGTTCCTCCTCTGTAAAATGATAATAATAGTAGCACCAAATGAGATTTCTGTAAGAGTCCGTGAGATAATGTGCGTAGTAGTAGGTGCCTGGCAAATGATAGCTACTATTTCAGTGGGTGGGAAAATCTGCGAGGAGGGAGCAGAGTCCTAGACAGCAAGCCCCAGAGCAGAGAGCACAGGACTGAGAATCAGAAGATCTGGATTTAGACCAGTTCTGCTGCTTAGCAGCCAAGTGTCCTTAGACAAGTCACTTCACCCCCACACGGTGGGAAGAACAACATCTCACAGTGTAGACGTAGTGACTCACGGGAAAGAAAACACAGCGGTCAAAGGCTGCTGCAAGTCAGGCCTCATTTCACAGACTCACAAAATGTTTGAGTGGCAAGCAACCTTGGAACTCATCTTCACAAGGTCATGTACATGCTTTATTTAACGTCACATCCGTCTCCCATAGACCCTGCTACATAATCAAAGCTTGGTAAATGTTTATTTTCGAATTAATAGTTTTAGCCCAACCCTCTCCAGCGTACACAGGAAACAATCCTGAAGCGTAGTGGTGACATTTGTGGAAGAGGAGAGGCTGGTCCCAGATCTCTAGTTTCTTGCCTCCTGCTTCATTCTGGAAAACACCATCCTCAGTACCAGGAGCATCACCACAGCCCATTCATTCTCAGTGTCCCAGCTCATGGCCTTCAGCGCATGGGTCATTCATTCCCAAACCTGACCCTCTGGGAAGCAAGGCTGGTCAGAGCCCTCCCAAAACCAGTCTTCAGAGAGCCCCAGATCACCCTGCTAAGTTAAAAAGTAGTCATTCCCACCTTGCCTGGAGTTGATGGGTTTGCTACAGTCCTGGGGGGCAGCCATTCATTTCTCAAGCACTAGGATTTGAAATGATAAGAAATACAGTTGCCTGCATGGAATTTGGAGAAGCAGGAAGAGGGGACAGCTGGCAACAGAAAATGAAAAGACACCCATTTTGAAAGTCACAAAAGACCCTCAAATCAATGACAGATTTATAACTATGCCCTAAGGAAGGTAAGCCATCCCCATGAACACAGGCCCTTGTCCAGCCGCCATGTCTTTCTGCTCCCAACCACTTCAAGCCAGAAGCCTTCAGGCACCAAGAGTTAACAAACCAGGCACCTGGCCAAAATCATGGCAATACCTGCCAGGCCACAATAGCCAAACCCTGTCTTCCATGTTCACAGGCACTTCTAAAACACAGCTCTGCATGGTGAGTCATGACAAATTTAATCAAGACATGAAAATTGAACAATCTATGTTTTATGTTGTTACTTTAGAAAAACACTGTCCATTTTTGGAACCTGAGAGGCCAGCTTTTCAAAAGACTGAGCTCTTTCTACCCCAGGGAGCCTTATCAGGCCTTTGTCTCAGGCTATGCTCATCTGGTTTTGAGCGTAGCCAGAACTGACAGTATCACACTCCCAGGAAGCTTGTTCTGGGTGGCATTCTGCTGCTGAATCAGAACCTCTGGGACAAGGCCCAGAGGTTCTTCAACCCCTCGTCCCCATGGAACTGAAGTTTGATAACTGGTCTGCACTGCCCTTAGCTCAAGGGTTGGTGCTGGATCACTAAGTACCAGAGGAGGAGAGGATGGAGGTATTGATGCATTGAGATAAGAAACAGCAATGACTCGATGCCAAATGCGGTGGTAGTCCCAGAGCCTGGGAAGGGGATGGGGTTCCAACGTGCCACCCACAGGCAAGAGAACTTCAGTTTGGGTTTGCCAGGAGTGGATGCTAAGAGATTTTGGAAGCCAAACTGAGTGCACCACACCAAGCATAAAGTCTGAATCAAGAAGAAACACAAAATCCCAACAGAAAAATTACTACTAACCAAATAGATAGTAATAGTAATTAAAAAAAAAAACACCTCCCAGCAAACAATAGTTCAGGATCAGATGGCTTCACAGGTGAATTTTAACAAACATTCAAAGAAGAATTAACACTTATTTTCTTCAACTATTCAAAAAAACTCAAGAGGAGGGAAAGCTCTTAAGTGCATTTCACAAGGCCAGCAACACCCTAATTCCAGAACCAGACAAATACATTACAAAAAGAAAAAGAAAATTATGGGCCAATATCTCTAATGAATGTAGATGCAAAAACCCTCAACAAAATACTAACCAACCAAATTCAGCTATACATTAAAAAGATCATACACCATGATCAAGTGGCATTTATTCTGGGGATGCAAGGTTGGTTCAATATCTGCAAATCAATTAATGTAATATACCATGTAAACAAAATAAAGGATAAAATTATGTAATTATTTCAGTAGATGCAGAAAAAGCATTTGACAAAATCCAATGTCCATTTATGACAAAACTCTCAGCAAAGTGGGAATAGAGGGAACATGCATCAACATAATAAAGGCCATATGTGACAAACCCACAGCTAACATCATACTCAATAGGGAAAGGCTGAAAGCATTTTTCTTTAGATCAGGAACAAGACAAGGTTTTCCATTTTTACCACTGTTATTCAACATAGTATTGGAAATCCCATCCACAGCAATTAGACAAGAAAAAGAAATAAAAGGCATATAAATTGGAAAGCAAGAAGTAAAACTGTCATTATTCGCAGATGACATGAAACTAAGGAAACACCAAAAGAAACAACTACTAGTACTAACAAATGAATGCAGCAAAGTAGCAGGATACAAAATTAATATTTAGAAATTATGTTGCATTTTTATATACAAATAACAAACCCTCAGGAAAAAAAATCAAGAAGACAATCCCACTTCTCCAAATGCATCAAAAAAAATACCTAGGAATAAATTTAACAAATGAGGTAAAATACCTGTACTCAGAAAATCATAAGACATTGGAGATAAAAATTGAAAAAAAAAACAAATAAATGAATAATAGCATATACTATGCTCAAGCATAGGAAGAATCAGCATCATTAAAATGTCCATACTGTCCAAAGCAACATATAGATTCAGTGTAATCCTATCAAAATACCAAGGGCATTTTTACTTATAGAACTAGAGAAAATCATCCTAAAATTTCTCTGGAACCATGGAAAAACCCAAATAGCCAGAACAATCTTAGGAAAGAAGAACAAAGCTACCTGATATCAAACTATACTACAAGATTATAATAATTAGAACAGCATGGTTAGGCATAAGAACAGACACATAGATCCATAAAACAGAATGGAGGACCAAAAATAAACTCAAGCCTATATGATCAATTAATCTATTACACAGGAGGCAAGAATATACAATGGGGTAAAGATTGTTCAATCATGGTGTTGGGAAAACTGGACAGATACATGTGAAAAATGAAAGTAGATCACCTTACATTGGGTATAAGAATAAACTCAAAATGAATCAAAGACTTAAATATAAGACCAAAAAACCATAAAATTCCTAAGAGAAAACATAGGCAGAAAACTTCATGATGTTTCTCTTAGTAATATTTTTTTCTGATATATCTCCTTGGGCAATGGAAACAAAAGAAAAAATAAACAAAGTTTTATCAAAGTAAAAGTTTTTGCACACAAAGGAAACCACTAACAAAATGAAATGACAGCCTACTGAATAGAAGAAGATATTTGACAATGATACATCCAATAAGAGGTTAATAACCAAAATTTATAAAGAACCCATGCAACTCAACACCAATAAAACAAACAATCCAATTGAAAAGTGGGCAGAGACCTGAATAGACATTTTTCTGAAGACGGCATACAGATAGCCAACAGACATGTAAAAAGATGTTTAATGTCACTAACCATCAGAGAAATGCAAATTAAAACCATAAGGATATGATACCACCTCACACCTGTCAGAATGACTATCATCAGTGATTCAACAAACAACACCTGTTGGTGAGGATTTGGAGAAAAAGAAACCTCCATGCTTGGATAGATTACAAATTGATGCAGCCACTTTGGAAAAAAGTATGGAGGTTCCTCAAAAAATTAAAATAGAACTATTTTATGACCCAGCAATTCTACTTCTGGGTATTTGCCTGAAGAAATCAAAACCACAAATTAGAAGAGGCATATGCACCCCTGTCTTCACTGCAACATTATTTACAATAGCCAAGATATGGGAATAACACATACTCGATAGAATATGTTGAGTACTCAATAGAGTACTCAAGAGAAAATTGGATAAGAAAGCTGTGGTACATATTTACAATAGAATATTACTCAGCCATAAAAAAGAATGTGACCTTACCATTTGCTACAATTTAATGGACCCAGAGTGTTTTATGCTAAGTGAAATAAGTCAGACAGAGAAAGACAAATACCATAAGATTTGACTTACATGTACAATCTAAAAACAAAATAACCAATAAAGAAAACATAAACAGCCCTGGCTGGTGTAGCTCAGTGGATTGAGCGTGGGCCTGTGAACCAAAGGGTCGTGGTTCAATTCCCAGTCAGGGCACATGCCTGGGTTGCAGGCCAGTTCCCAGCCAAATAGGGGGTGCATGAGAGACAACCATACATTGATGTTTCTCTCTCTCTCTCCTTCCCTTCCCCTTCAAAGATAAATAAATAAGATCTTAAAAAATAAAGAATTCAAGAATTTGATTTTTGAAAAAAAAAAGAAAACATAAACAGACTCATAGATTCAGAGATGAGTTGCCAGATGGGAAGGGACTTGTGGGGCTGTGTGAAAAACAGGAAGGGATTAAGAATTACTAATTGGTAGTTACAAAATAGTTACAAGGATGTAAAGTACAGCATAGGGAATGATATTGTAATAACTATGTATGGTGCCAGATGGATACTAGGATTATCAGGGTACCACTTCATAAATTATGTAAGTGTCTAACCACTACGCTGCACACCTGAAACTCATGTAAATAATATTGAATGTTAACTGTAATGTCAAATTAAAAAAGACGGGAAATAACAAGTGTTGGCAACGATATGGAGAAAAGGGAACCCTGTATACTATTGGTAGGAATGCAAACTGGTATGGCCGCAGTGGAAAACAGTCTGGAAGTTACCCCGAAGATTTCAAAATAGAACTTCTATATAATCCAGCAATCCCACATACATCATATGGGATTATTAACACCCCCTCATACATGCATAGCCTGTTAATAACCCTGTAAAGACTTGAATACTCTTTAGAGATGACCAAGCACTTTTACTTGTCTCATCCTGTCATCTTAAACACACTGTGGGGTTGGTATCAGTTTTCTTATTTTATATGTGAGGACTTTAAAGCTCACTAGTGATTAACAAAGCCAGGACTAGTATCTAAGGCTTTGAACTCCAAGCCCAGTGTTCTCTGGATGTTAAGATATTTGCAACACTTCTTCCACAATTCCTTCACCTGGCAGAAGCCTGAGCCCAAGATGAGGAAGTTTCGTAGTGTTCGGAGAAGGGCCAAGTCTGGAGGATGGCCTCAGGAAGGAGGATGGCCTCAGGAAGATGCAAGCCTCAGGCAGGGTGACAGAGCTCCTCTCGGAGCCGGGGAGCCGGGCAGCTGCCTGACTCCTGTGGTGGGCCCCGGTGCATAGCATGTGCTCTTGCAGAAAGTCATTGAACTGGGACCTGGATGCCTGGGTTCCAACTCAACTGGATCACTAAGTCACCCTGAGCAAATCCAGGGTCTCGACTTCTCTCTGTGCAAAAAGGAGACAGAGGCCTGGTATTCCAGGTCCTTGGAAGCTCTAAACTGGTCATCTTTTGGAGTAAATGGGTTTGCATGTGCTGCCATGGGACCAGGAATAATCAACTGACATTATTGTCGAGAGTTTGGCTAAGCCGCTCCATCCATTTTGTTTGGCCAAGCGACCAGCTGGAGGCCTTAAACTGACACTAGCCCCCTCATGCAAGAGCGTGCCTTGGGTTAACAGCCCACAGTCTCAGAAGCAAATAGAAGTTCCTGATATACTTTCCCCAGCAGCCTTTGTGCACAACAGTCTTTGCAGCCCTCTTACCACCCAGCCCCTTAGATAAGACCCTCTCGCAGTTTACAAAATCTACTGCTCTTTTTGGTTTGCACTGACAAATCCTGTCTTAGCCAGAGAACCCCAAAGCACTCTACCCAGGACCCTAATAAAGGCATGTGCCCCAGGTCCTGCCTCTGTCTCTGCACCCTGCCTTGACCTCCCCATGTGGTCTCTCAAAGTGTGCGGTGCACTTTCTCCAGCACCCACGAGTAATGAACTTCTCTATTTCAGTTCTTCTTGCCATCTTTTTTGAACCATTACTCACCATCCCACACCCCGTACTCCACTTAACAAATGTTCATTTAATATATCTTTAACAATAAGCTACTGCCATCCTTACAGACAAGAATCTTGGCTGAGACTCAGATAATTCACACGTGACAGTCACCATGTGCCCCTGACCCAGTACGAAGTGAAGTTATGTTTAGGCCACTCACCTGCTTCCTTGGGTTGCACTTCATGGTGTTGCAGTTCTTATTCAGAACAAATATGGACACCTTAGGTTCACTCCTTCGTTTCCCACCTCAACTCAACTACTTTTGCCCAATCATCTTTCAAATGGTCCAAGCTCCTCACATTGCTGTTACCAAATATTGGAACGCATAATGATAGGCAACCAGCTCCCTCTCATAATCCAATAGAGGAATCACAAGGCAATTTCCTCTGGATTTTTTAACAAGATTTCCACTCCTCCCTCATTGCTCTCAAGTCTGTTTGGTTGCGTGTTTTGGTCAAGGAAGAGCTGGCTGCGTACACGGCACTCCTCACCGCTCTGCACCTAGCCCAGTTTCTGACATTCGCATACTTGCTCTTGTTTTGTGTCCCTGGGTACTCGTGATAAGGTGTCCTGTGCCAGCATTCACGTGGGACTACAATCCCCTCATCAGATATGTATTTTAAGACATCTGACATCTTTACAATTATTCTCTGCCTTTACATGAGGCTGGTGTAAAGATACGTATGGATGCACATATAGTGTATATAAGTATAGGTGTGTGCATGTATGTATATGTACATGTGTGTGCGTACATATATAACACTGCAAATATTGGGTGGCCAAAAAGTTCGTATGGTTTTTCCATGAAATAAAAAGACACATTTTTCATTTTCACCAATGACTTTATTGATTTGGATATTTTGAGTGTGTCGGCTATCTCTGGTGTGGAATAACGTTGACTGTTCTCAATTTACTGTCGCAATTTGATCGCTATCAACTTCAGCTGGTCTACCCAACCGTGGAGCATTGTCCAGAGAAAAATCTCCAGTACAAAATGTCTCGAACCACTTTTGACACGTTCGATCAGTCACAATACCTTCTACATACATATACTGCACAAATCTTTTTTTGCATTTCAGTTATGTTTTTACTTTTCTTGAAATAATAAAGCACGATATTCAAAAAATGTTACATATTTTCTTCCATCTTCAATATTCAAATGGCTGCACAAAAATTCACCAGTTTTGATGTTTTTTTTAAAATGTGTGCTGATGTGACAGCTGTCATACTACAATCTAACAAACTTGTTTCAAACAAAGTTAAAGGCAACTAAGCGCTACTAGAGCCGTCACACAGTAAAAACCAAATGAACTTTCTGGCTCACCCTGTACCTGTCAAGAAAGTGCGCTCCAAAGCTGTTTCAAATTACCCAAAAGGCAGCCAGATCTCTCCAGGTCAAACAGTTCTCTTGGGACCTCTGGATGATACTAGGGAAAGTACTCTCAGTACTCCTGCATTTGATTTTTTTTTAAAACTTCAAACCAGTGGTATAAACTTCAGGAAAACAGAAGACGCCAGCACACTTTTATTTTGACTGACTTGACCACAATCCCAGCAAACGTAAGTTACCAGCTGTCTTGAGTTTCAGAAAGGCATGTACCGCTTAGATACTCCGTGTCCTTGGTAGATGCTGAAATAAATTAGATCACGGACAGCAGCCCCATTTTGGGAATATACTGGGAGGTGGAACAAGAGAGTAATTGGTTATTGAAGCTACTCTAAGTGTGGTACTCTACTTTTCCTTTAACTGGAAGTCCTGTCTTTCCCACCTCAACCCTCCCCAACACACATGCACACACACATGGGTACTTGCATGCACGCACACATGATGCGCATGCATGCACATGCCGAGACACCCGTGCCGACAACAGTACTCCTTTGCTAAAAACCTCAAGTCCTTAGCTTGCATACATTTTTCCCTAGCCACATTACAAGAAAAGCAGGTAAGTAATATTAATTTCCTTATTTCCCCAGGGGTTAGACTGACAATTACTAATGGTTACAGTCTCTTGCTGTTCTGTGGCTGTTTTCTAGGCAGTCACAAAGCTGGAATCCGCACCCTTGTCCTAGGTGATCTTGTTACCAGGGCCCCAGGTAACACTTAGGGCTGCCCACTCTTCTGTTTTTCCTTTGCTCTCTCTGTTATTTGCACTGTCGTCTGGCTATTGAGGCTTCAGGCCACACTGTTTTGTGAATTCTCCTTGTACAAAACTTTGAGCACTGCCAGATATATGCACTCTGTAAGTCCAATGAGCACCTCAAATGGACTTCCTGAGGGGAGGGTTCCCCATTGTTGGCCTCCTTCCCTCTGCATGGAGTCTGCTGCTCAGTACACTGGGCTTGGTGTCCTGGTGGCTTCTCCACTGGTCTTCTCATGGGGGGTCTCATACCTTCCAGTTCCTGCCAGAGCAGCTCTCCTGGGTGATGTCCTGAAGCAGCAGCTCTTCATTTGTCACACCCCTGTTTGAAAATATCTAAGACTTCTTAAGCAAATCCAACCCTCTCAGACTGCAAATCACCGTATTCTACAGCTGCTCTCCAACTTATTTTCTGGTTTACTCACTCTCCATCTCTTAGAATAAATTAAGTGCTTTACATTTAATCCTCATATAATCCTTTGAGATGAGTATAATCCTTGTTTTTCAGATGAAGAAATTGAGGCTTATTGAGGCTAAGTAACTTGCCCTTAATAACCCGATGTATTTCATTTTCTAGGGCTCCTGATGTTACCATAAATCTGGTGGCTTAAAACAACAGAAATGCATTCCCGCGCAGTTCTGGAGGCTAGAAATCTAAAATCAGCTGTGGACAAGCCATACTCCCTTGGAAATCTACAGCTGCTGAGGGTCCCAGGTGTTCCCAGCTGTCTCGGGCTTGCAGCTGCATCGCTTCAATCTTTGCCACTGTCTTCGCATGTTTTTCTCCACACATCTCTTCTGTGTCCAAATCTCTCTCTCTCTCTTATAAAGGTGCAGCTTATTGGATTTAGGGTCCACCATAAACCCAGGATGATTTCATCTCAGGATCCTTAACTACTTACATCTACAAAGATCTTATTTCCAAATTAAGGTCACATTTTGAGGCGGACATGAATTTTGGGGTGGGGGCACAATTCAACTTACTACACCCAACAAGTGAGAATTTGAAACTACGTCTATCTGATTCTAAGCTTCACACATTTCACTTCACTTAACCAGCCCCCAGGAAATCCTGGCCAAATTGGAATTCTCTCAGTTTTCAACACAGACTTTTCTCTCTCCTCCCTCTCTGCCCTTGTTCATGTTATTACTCCTTACATAGATCAACCTTTCCCTTTTTCTTTCCTTCAACCAACCCTATCTGTTGAAATCTCAAGTGGCATCCAAGATCCAGCTCAATGCCACTTCCTCCAAGGAGGCACCGTGATTGCACCAGTCAAGCAAGGATTTCTTTCTCCCACCCAAGGTTCAGCCGCCTTACTTCATATGTCTCTGCTGGCCCTTCTTATCTTCTCATCATATTCTAGGCTTTGTATAGTTGTCATCATCTACCACAATGCCCACTTGCACCACTATGCACAACTACATCATAAGCTAACTATCTCATAACTATATCATGAGATTCTTAATGGCAAAACTGCCTCCTCCCACCATGCATTCCACCATGCATTCTTCAGAGCACTTTGTACGAGCAGTGGCTCCACAAATTTAGCCAAGTGAACTCATAATCTCCTGTCTCTTTCCGTGTATAAAAAAGTTTAGCATGAATTAGTAAGCCAAAATACAGGACACTTAAGAACAAAACTTTCCCCCATGTTCCCACTTCTTCAAAATGGAATTTTTAAAAATAGCCCAATTTACTTTTCCATATCAAATTCAATCATTTTAAAAACAATTTTCTTTCATTTGAGTTGTAGCTAATGGCAAACAAATCCAGTCCCTTCCAGGTATTTCCCCCAGAGTTGTTTTTTTTTTCCTGTGTCCATTGCCACCTTCTTTGGCTTTTCAGAACAAATGTACTACTCTCAAGGGTGCCAAGGACCAGAGCAATATCTTACTTATCATTATGGACCCAGTACCTGATGGCGCTCGGATGCCCAATAACGTCTGAAGAATGCACAAGTAAACGAAGGCGTGAGCGCTGCACTCGAGAGACGGGGTCAGTGCTCACCTGGGACGGTAACTTACACTTTTGTGGGTCTCACATTACCCTCCCACACCCCTGCGAAATAGACTTCATTGTTATTACCATGTCACAGACGGGGAAACTGAGGCAAAAAGATAAGACAGTTACTCTTGGTCACACATCCAGTAGGTGATGAAACCAGATTACAACCCAGGTCTGTCTGACTCCAGAACCGTAGCCCTTCACCAAAAAGCCTCTCAGGTTGTAGTGCAGTCTGCACTGTTCTGCCCTGGCTCGAGCTGAGGGAGCATTGTGCAACAATCCTGAACTCGTCCTTAAGCTTGGGAGGTGTAGGAGCTGTTGGCCAGTGACTGCGAAGGTCAGAAATAAGTGAGGAGGAAGGTCAAACCTGAGAACAGAGAATACTATAGATAAAGAATGGGTATGTGTAGGGTGAGTGTGTGTGGTATGCTTGATGTGCGATGTATGTGTGCTTTATTCATCATGTGTATATGTGTGTGCTGTATATATGTGGACGGTTGCGCTGTGCCTTGTGATTTGTGTGTGCTGGTGGGTGTGTGTAGTGTGTATGGGAATACATGGCATTAAAAGTGCTGTGTCTATGGGAAACAGTTTTGTATACTGAATATGCAAATGACTTGGAGCCACATCTGGACTCCAGTCCTGACTCAGACACTTAACATCTGGACAAACTTGGACAAGTCATTTATCCTCTTTAACGTTTGTTGTAAAATGGCCCACCGACCCCATGGGCCCATTGAGAGAATCTATTCAAGGTGAAACACTATAAAAGCCCTGACAGATGCAAGGCACTGCACTGAAGAGAGAAGAGAGTAGAGAGAGAAAACAGGAAAAAAGCAGTGGTCCCCAATTTTAAGGACTTCCATTCCAATGGAGGAAGGCAGACTCCAATTTATGCACAATGGAAGACAGGCAACAATGAAAACTGGTATCTTTACAGTATGGCAGGTTAAAAGGTAGGTGTTATTAGCAACCCCATCTTGTGGCTGAAACACTGATGGCCAGAAAGGTTTAACCTGTAACTACTCCAAAGATACACTCATGCTAAGTGGCCCAGCCAAGCTCTCCCCCAGGCCTGTGTAACCTGAATCACTCCTCATCACTTCCCTGTACCATTTCCTTGTGCAATTCAAAGATGTGAAGTACACAGATGGGCCCCTTGCTCTCAGCTTGGGAAAGGAGAACGGGCCAATGAAGTTCAGCAGAGACATCTTTTAGAACTGTGTCACTTCAGTCAATATGCAAGGTCCCCTGATTGTCACTATTACGTCTGATGACAAACTCAGGAAGACACAGAGGTGAGAGTGAGAGAGGGAACATGTAAGAGCCAGAGATGTGAAAAGGGAACACGAGCAAATTTCACTCCAGCAAGAGGGTTACACACCGTCACTGGATGGATGTCACACGATTAATATCACACCGAAATACCACCAGAGAGGGGAGTTTGGTTAAAGCCTTGCCTGGCTAGATCTCAGGCTGAAAATCATCAGTTTCTTTTTTTTTTCTCCTAATCCTTTATAATTTCCTCTAATGCTTTAGTCCAGCTTAGGACCATGAGCCTTCAGGGAGCAAAGCCAGGCCCATCTGTCCAGCCAGGAATTTGCCAAAGTGAAAAAACCAATCTGGCTTTTACTGTAACTTAGCATTTAGATGACTCCCCCTAATACTTCCCAACTGTATCTGCCAAAAATGACTCTGCATTACTGTGACTCATGGTTCCAAAAGGAGAGACGTCAGAGGTACTCTTTAAAACAGGTAAACACTGGGCTATGGCTAGTGAAAAGAAAAAATAAAACAATAGGTATATTTCTTTAAAATGTGCTTATTCTAAAAACTGTATCAAAATATGTAATCATAATCATCCTGTTTGGGGAGGAAAAACATTTAAGAATACCTTTTTTCAAAGATTTTATTTCTTTTATTATAAGACATATAGGTAAAAACTTGCATATTCTGAAAAAGATAGAAAATGGTAATAAAATGGACATTTTTCTTACTAAGAAATATGTCATAAATATGCTTTATCAAATGTTAAAATGGTTACTGTTTTGCAAAATAACAATAAATAGAGCAGAGCTGTGGCATACAAGTGTCAACTCAAAGTACTGGAAGTATTTATGTTTTGTGTTTTACAAAAATTCAGACCTTTGATTATATTTAAAGTTTTGGCTTTTTGCACTCCAGATTACCAATAATCTGGATGTTACAAATATTTTTTATCATGGCCTTATGAGTGTAAAAAGGATGAAACATAAAAGGTGGTTTAACTAAATTGAATTTGATTAAAATTAATTCCCCAAAATAAAAAATTATAAGATACAGAACAGAAGTACACATATACTTTTTGAAACCCATAGTGGTACATGTATCAGTTCCCAGTTCTACAAATTTCTGGATCCCCAGCTGTGGGCACTGAACAAAACGGTTTGCAAGCTTTAGTTTCCAGCAAGCTCCATCATTTCTTTTCACAGCCCGATGGAACAATAATAGTCACAATGAGCCCAATTCCACGGTCCTGGCTTCAGGAATATAAGGTACAGAGAAAGAAGTTCTCCTTCATTTGAATAAACCCTTTGACAGGTTCCTATATTTGTTCATGACCCACTGGCCTCAAATTCACATATCAGAACGCTGGGGAAAATTTTAATAATGTGAAGTTCTTTATCTAGGCATTCTTTTATACGCTTCAATTCTCTACCATCCAAAGGAAAGAAGAAACACACGTGAACACCAAATACATCCTCTAATAAGTCTTGGGTGTTCAGGCAGCAAGGTCAGGCCTTTCCTGCAAATACTGACTCTTTCAGTTCCCATGCATTTTGTTGCCCATGAGGCTAACACATTAATTCCCTGCTGCAGTAGGGGAAGCCACATCTAACAATATTTAATGATCCAATCTAATATAGATTATCAGTCCCAATGGCCTTCAACGATGTCCATCAGGGAGACATCCGGGTGACTCTGGGTGCCTAGAGCACAGACAGGTCATGGCAGGATTTAGACTTGAGCTTGAAGGCCATATTCTTGTTGTTTTTAGCCACAATCTTGCCCCAGAAGCGCCTGGCTTTCCTGGGGATGCTCTCCCTCCTCTTCTGGTAGGCCAGTCGCCGCTCGTTCTTCTCCTTACTGTCCCGCCGGAGGCGGACCTGTCGCACAATGCCCTCAAACAGCTCCTTCACATTGTGCTGGACAGCCGCGGAGGTCTCGATGAACTTGCAGTCGAACACCACCGCACACGCTCTCCCTTCTGAGGGGAGGACAGAGGGAAGAAGAAAGTTAGGGGGGCTGCAGAGTACGACCTCACATAGCACAAAGCCAAGCTGGGGGATTCCTGCTTTTGAATGGTCCTCACTGTAACTCTAAGGCAGTCACACATGCAGCGAGCATGTGGCACATGTCCTCCCAGGGCACAAACAGAACAAACAGAAGCAAAGAGTCTCACAAGGAGATTCCTGGGAGCAGGAGAGGTGGGCTTTAGGCCTGGTCCACCAAATTCACTGTATGACGGTCCCATTTCATCAAAATGGTAATATTTATTACAACAGTAAAAACCATAGCCTTAATTTATTGCACTTACTATGTGCTGGGAACTGCTTTATAAATATTTTTAATGATCACAATCTTGAAAAATACGTTACCCCCCTCAGGTAAAGAAACTGGGGAGCAGGGCGGACTTTGAAAACCTGAGGCAGTTCGCACGGCCTGTGAGAGGCGCGTGTGATCCAGGCCTGCTTCAGTCTCAAGCTCACATTCTTAACTTTTCCTCCTGATTCAGTTTCCTGACTTGAAAAATAAGAATCCTACTACTTGACTTTCTCTCTTAAAAAAAAAATTAACTTTTTGAAGTTTTGAAGAGCTATTCTGAAAAAATATTGAGGAATTCACAAATATATGATAATAGTTACAGCAAACTATACAAATGAGCTTTTCTGGAAGAGTCTCAATTGTAAATGTTCCCCTGGTTTAATGACCATGTGTCCAAGGTTTAGTTTGAAAAAAATGATTACTGTAGACACTCACTTCCTAAGAGTAAAACATTCCCAAACGAGCTGTGTCCATTAAGCCTTTAACAGGTTTCTTTTCTCCTGAGCAGAGCCTTGCAATGCAGCATTCTATTTTTAACCATTGTACCAACCCAATAAAAGATGTCTTAACTGAAATTTAGGAAGCAAAGGGCAGGAGCAGCCTGAGTAGAATTCTTATCCTCAATGAAACTCTTTCTCACAGTTCCCCTAAATCAGAGTTCCCATCATTCTTGCATGAAGATGCTATTTCTACTTCTCTGAACCCTTGAGATCTCCCTGGAAAATAGAAAGGACCAGGAGAAAAGGTTTGACACTTCCAGTAAACCCTTGAGTATGGTATCTTCCCTAAAGGAATTCCAGGCAATCCTTTGGGTGTGGGGAGATTAGAATTCTGTAGGCAGACCAGATGAACAAGGGAGCAGCACCCAGCAGAGGTGATTGACTGGGGATGTAGGAGTCTTAGAGTATACACAAAACCCTATAGAGCATTTGAATGAGTCCCTGGTACCAACTTCATGAAAGAGGAAGGGAAGAATGGCTGTTTGAAAGAAAATGCAGGTGACCCAGAGATTGTCTCTAGGTATCAGCACTACTCCTCTTACCTGAAATGGACACCTCCCGGCACCGCACAAGGTCACTTTTGTTGCCAACCAAAATTATAGGAATGTCCTCTGTCTGCCGGGCCCTGCGGAGCTGGATGCGCAGCTCGGAGGCCTTCTCAAAGCTGGCTCGGTCTGTGATGGAGTAGACGATAAGGTAGGCATCCCCAACTTGCATGCAGTGGTCTTGGAGCCACTCGTTCTCCCCCTGATGAAAGGAGAAGGCCTTCGGTGAGCGCAGGTTAGCCTGGGAAATGAAGCATCAGTGTGCAAAGAAACAACACGTGCATCCTAAAGTGCCCTTGCTGATATGAGAAAGAATGAAAACTTATTCCAGCTCCCAAAATGCACTGGTCTTGCACGTCTGCAGATGTCTGGGGGCTGTAAAGACTGCTGGCCCTTGAAGTGCTCAGGCCAAAGAGGTTTTACTGTCCAGTTCATCCTACAGCTTGAGTTGATAAATTAGACAATGTCTCTACCAAACATCATTTCCATTTTCTACCGAAGCTACTAAAAATGTGCTCTTTCTGACTTATAAGACTCCTTTTTGCCTTTCCCAAGCGATAAAATTAAGAATCCTCTGTGAGAATAGGAGAGTTCTCAACAGAAAGTGTCGCATACGAGTATATGCACAGAAGCCCCAAATCTTTAAAAAGCAAATGCTGAAGGCTAGGATTGAGACTGTCGACTTCATATACTGTGGTTTTACATAATTTAAAATTACCATTCATACTTGTTGGCACTTTCCCTAAAACAAATATCCTTTTATTGTGTTTTTTAATGTAACTAGGGGTGAATCACTGCAACTTATTTATTATTCAAAGCTCATTTGTGAATGACCTGTTCCTGAGAACAGTGTCATACTTCAGAAGGAAGAGCTTTTAATCAAGAAAATGAGCCTACCTCATCTGGAACACCAAGAAGGCCAAGGTCACCCTCATACCCAACAGCCTGTTGGAAGGCAAACCCCAAGGGAGTATACAGAGAGCTCTGGGCTCCTCATACCTTATTTTCCCACATGTCCAGGAGTATAATTGTTGCACTTTCCCCATCAACAATCAGTGTTCGCTCATATGTATCTTCTAGAGAAGAAAGAACAGTGATATTGAGTCAGACAAATAATAGCATCCTTATATAAGAGGATCATGTAAAAAATATGCTAGAAAATAAATATACTAAATATGTAACTAATCATAAATATCCAGATATTCATAAAGGCAGATGACACTTTATCACCTTGAACAATATTCTACACATATTCCTCTAGTACTATAAACAGAACGCCTAAGTCCCCTGGACATGTACCACTAAACCACAGTGCCTTGCAGTGAAAGGCACGCGTTTTCATCATTCCTGGACCTTTGATACAGGAAAACCATATGAGTGTAAACTCACGTTAGAGCTTTTGACTCGGATTCAAGCTCCGATGCCATGAGAAAACACCGGCTGCCCAGTGGAGCTGTGAGCTCTGCTCATAAGCCTTACAAGGAAATCCACTATACCTTTCAGTGGGGTGATTACTGAACATTCACTAGCAATTTCAGGAACTTTGAGCTCAGAGACATTTCTCTTCTTCTGAGACATGCAATAAAAAAATCTCGAGACTATCCCTGTTTTGGTTAAAATCTTCCTCCTTAAAAAAAATATGTTTCCCTCGGAATAAACAGGCTTGTTTTTCTCTCTAAGTACAGCGCAACCTCCAGCTCTACTTGGTAATGGAAACTTTCCTTTCTACACTTAAGCCCAGATTGAGTGCAGATGAAGGGTGAGCACAGTGCCACGGGCCAGAGCAGCTCCGGCCCAGAAAACTCAGTGCAGCAGGCGGGGGACTGCATTAACTGGAATCTTTGCAAGATTCCCGTCAACTCCAAAACTGAGCCCACCCCACTCTATTTTCACAATGAGGCTTCCTATTTTGAATTTCATCATTTGAAACTTGTAATTTTTATAATGATTTTTTTCCCATTTTTCTTGCTGTTCTTTTTGCCTGGAATCTATTCCCTCAAATGTCCAAAAGACTTGTTCCCTTACCTGCTTCTGGATGGAGCATTCCCTGGCCATCTATTTAAAAGTGCAACACCTCTTCTCCACTCATAGTCCTTACTCCTGTTTTATTTTCATTATTGTGCTCATCTCTATTTACCATGCAACCCATTTAATTTATTTTATTATTTCATGTTCCCCTCTCTCCCAGACTGTTAAGGCATATAAACTGTTCACTGCTATCATGCCCAGCACTCAGGACAATGCCTGCTATATTGTGAGTGCTCAGTAAATACTTATCACATGAATGAATGAATCATAAATATGGCATTGTGGCTGTGAGCACAGACAAACCTAAATTAGAATCTGAGTGCCATCCCCTATTAACTATGTGGTTCTGGACCACATAAGCTCTCTGGGTCTCCGGCTGTGAAATGGGACTGATAAAAGTATCCACACCTTAGGGCTGTGTGGCAACTACATACGAAGTAGAAATGCAATACCTGTTAGCTGTTACCATCACTCCCACAGATGCCAGCAGTTGGCTCTTGCCATACTCCTGCTGTCAGTAAATCCTAGCTTAAAAGCATGGCATTGAGGGAACCGGGCCATTTATTTTTTTTATTATAGTGAGGGGTTCTAAACAACAATGTTCCTGGTTTACTGTTTCTTCATCTCTAGGAACTAGAATCAGAAAAGGGAAAGAAAGGAGGATGTGGACAGATGAGGAAAAAGTTAACCAGGAATGGCTCTTTCTGTCAGTTAGGTGTCACTGCCCTCATCAGTGGTAACTGTTTCCCGCTGGGGCATTAAATGTTGGTTACACCCAGCACCCATCGTGTTTGCTTCCCACAATACTCAGCATGCATGGGACCTCCTTCCTGGGGGGCAGAGCCTCATGACCTCAACGGGCAAACCGATATAAACAAATGGCTGTACAACTCAGAGCCTGAGCAGCACAGATGGGCAGGTGGGGCGCTTTCTCTAAAACCAGGGAAACGCACAAAAGCCCTTTCTCTGCCCTCCGCCCACCACTCAAAAAGCAGGTACAAGGGACTCGTTTGAATCCCTAGTAGTTGAAATAAAAACATACTGTATTCCAACAGCTAAGGGAGAAGCACACAAACCATCCCTTGGTTTGAGAGATGTCAGAACAAGTTGAGGGAAAAATGGACTAAGGACTGCATCTGTAAAAGTAGAGCAAAACTGCTTTGCTGTTCTGTGTAAGGAGCAAGGAAAACTTAGACCATGAAAAAATAAGAACCTAGCTGAAGGGCAAAGGAATTGGTTAGATCCCAGGGCACAGGAGGTTACTAAACATACATTTTGCTCTCCTGCCTCGTGCAAGAACAAAGGATCGTAAATCAGGTGTAATTTAACACGTTTGGTTTGAAATTTTAC